>OX438754.1:18640616-19030351 GCA_949316235.1 Oegoconia quadripuncta | reverse complement strand
TGTTGGTCCTTGGTTTGCGACATCATCGTAGAGTTCATAGAGTTGTCGGTCGATTTCGTCTTGTTCGGCTTCGAGACACAGTCGTACCAGTTGGTCATCGTATTGAGTTTCGAAGTGTGCCATCCTTCTGCCTGCGTTAGACAAATGTATCTCTCGGTGGCATGTGGCTTATATGAGGTGTATCTTATAGACAGGTATAAAACGGTGGGGAACGAAAAATTTATTGCTGTTTTTCAGTAGAGTCTGCGTCGCGACAGTTAATGTGCTAAGAAGAAACCCATAAATTATAACGTTGCTCTATTGGGAGTCGCAAGAAACGGGCTATTCCAGGAATTATTTCTTATCCGCTGTTATGTAGTACTTTGTGCAGTCGGTCTTCGTTGCCACCTGTTTTGTTATATTGTAAATTAAATCTCTTACATTTCGGTAATGCTTGTCGTCTTCTGAGGCGTAATATTTAACACGAACATCTGCATATTTCCAGTAATCAATTGGTTGAACATCTTTCAACTTTTTCATCTCATACACTTCTATTTTAATGAGATGACTCGCTGAGGATCCGTCATCATTATTCGATGAAATGTATGAAGTTCCTTCTCCGTTAGCTTGGGCAATATTGGAAGACTGTAGTCGGACCCTCTTTTTCTTGGGCTTCTCAAAGAAACAATCAATGTTTCTCTTAGCAATGTTTTGCTTGACCTTCAAGGCAGGAGGATCTTGAGTTTCATCATCGTCGCTTAGATCGGCAGTAGGAAAGTAATAGTTCTTAAAGGTGTAATCACTGTCAGGAATCGACGTCTGAAACGAGCAGAAAACGAAGGTTAGGTCAAGCAATTGCATCGAAACAGATCGTCCAGGTAAAGTAGACAACACATAAACAATGTAGTTACAGACAAAAACTTACCGACATGACAGAAAGCGTAGTTTAACACTTTTCACTATGAAATGTACGACTGTGTCTCGAGGCGAGGCGGGCGATCGAATTTGGACTGTGGTGCTGTACAAGCCGTCTCGCTTTAAATACCCTATCCAGGTAGAGTGGTGATACCACATACGTAGTAGCTATTAAGAATTAACCCTACATATTTATTATTGAATCGAATTAAAAAATTAAGAAAAAATACTGCGTATGCCGCAGATGGCGATCTAAAGAATAACTAACATAAATAAATTTGACAGTGGGTGATCGTTATCATTTCATCTAAAGGCGTACACATTCCAACGTGACGAGCAAAAAAGTCTCACCTGTTTCCAAATCTTACTAGGAAAAAATGGTATACTATAATGAAATAACTTAAATTACGAAGTTTCTATTCACCGTAAAAGGTGCATGTTTTTTGTCGACTACTGCCATAAATATAAATTGATCATAAATTAGAAAACTAAATAAAAGAATAATGGAAAGGCAGTTTCATTGCTGACAATAAATTTAATTTTTTTCCATATTAAAAACATACACCTGCTGTAATCGCTATGCTTACCATGAACAAGTTCAGACTTGTATCAGTTGTAGGTACACAAAAGCGCCAAAAGCCGAGGAGTTATCGTCCACTTGATTTATGTGTGAACCTATTATTAGGTTAGATAAGGACAATTTTTTACTAGCCATTATAATTAGCAAACAAAGTTAACTGGCAAATCCGTCAATAACAACCCAATTAAAGCCGCCAATGAGACCGTGAAAGGGGGAACACACCGTGGTGACCTTTTTTTAGGGGGAGGGCCCGGGGCTGGTCCAGAACTCTCGAATACGTACTACTAACGTGTCTAAATATATTTAATTCCACACTTGGAGTATCGCTTCGCATTTTAAGTAAAGATTCAGCTACGGTGGGAGATGAATTAAGTGATTTGGTGGTTAAAATTGGAATCTCTGTGAAAAATTTTTCAAATGCCTCTGCAACTTCTAAGTCCGTATTAAGAACATAATTATTAATTTTTAATTGAATATTAGGATTACAAGCCTTGATTTTTCCAGCTTCGCTGTTTATAACTTTCCATGTAGTTTTCACAATATTTGCACTATTTTTAATTTTAATTTTAATAAAATTTGCCTTCGCTACGGCACAAACACGTTTAAATATTTTTGAATAATTTCGAACATAATCAACAAAACCCGGATTAGAGTTATATGTTCTTTCGTTATAAAGTTCATATAACTTTCGGCGACTTCTATGAATTCCCACAGTCGCCCAATCAGTGAACATCAGACAACTGTTTATTTTTATACTTTTTGCTTTGAAAACATTCTCGCACTCCTTTCTTACCAATGTGAACAATGAATTATACATCTCATCGGGATTGTCACAAATAATATGTGTCAATTTATATAATTTTTCTTTAACATTATTTCGAAATTGGTCTAACCGAGCGTCATTTACAGGTACACATGTAATATTTTTTACCAATGTCTTGCTAAAGGGAACTTTAATCGTAACTAACTGTCCACAGTGATCTGAGGGTAATTTATTTATAATTGATTTTCCACTGGGATCGAAGTTTGCGAAAATATTATCAATGCAAGTGGCCGTAGTCGATGTTATTCTGGTAGGAGCCGAAAAATTGTGAACAAGATTGTAACTTAGAAACAAAGATTTAAGTCTACTGCTTAGACTACTGCCTTCTAATAAATTAATATTAAAGTCACCGCAAACTACAATAAGTTTGTTATTATTACTAATTTTATGCAACGCTTCATCCATAATTTCTTCAAATAATTCATAAGATGAAGAAGGGGGGGGGTATATTATAATATTTAATTATTAATTGTGAAAGGTACGTTAAACATCGATCCCGATAGTTGTCAATTGAAGACAACAAGACAGGGGCGGCTTGAACACACTATATTTGTTTCTATCGAATGGTCACTAATCGGACACAAATCCACCAATCCGCACTGAGTACGCATGATAGAATAATACATATACCTTCTCTTAATCGCAGTAAGTACTTACCTATTTCATAGGTATTTTGTGGCTATTTAAAGAGTCCTACTAAAACACGAAAACATGTCTGTCCGGGTCGTCACCTACGTCACATTGATTGCCAAACTGATCCCAATTAAGAGGTGCAATGTTATCTACCAATGCAACATTTTACACAATATTCACTTTAAAGAGTAACGAAATAGGGGCGAGTTTCCTAGGCACTGATCCGACCTTTTTCACACGGCTGACTAGTGTATCGAATACGGATACGCGAAGTAAACGCAGAAATAATGATGAAATTTTTAATTAGGCTGAATGGATATAATGATTATTCTACATATTCTACAATCTTTAACGAAAAGATGCCAATGATCCATCGACTAGAAACAAGTCACCAACTCATTGTACTAAAGGTTTACTTTACAACTTTGATTCGGTAGCCCAAATGTGTTTGTGGAGCAACAAAGAGAAGGTCAACGCAGCGTACATTCCCAATGCCAGAAATATTGACGCAAATCTTATCATGCCTTTATTCTTTAAACTTCATTTTATAGGGCGGTGAAGTGGATCGTTTCTGGTGGACGACACAGAAGACTCTCCATTGTACAAATCACAAGTTATATATTACCTGTACCTATATACCTTACCCATCTTACTTTGTATACCCGTTGTATGAACTAGAGCACAGTCAGTTCAAAGTGCCATATTTTTCTCTTAGAGTCCCGACACTTTGTTAGGCGCGCGTAAGTGTATAGTTCCATCCTACGTTTACGTAGTCACGTAATATATTTCTAGGAATAATGAATGAATCAATTAGTCATCCAATCAACCAATAATAATAACAAATTGCGCACAAACAAAAAATGCATTTAAATCAGTTGAGCTTTTGGCTGACTGTCACATAAACAGACAAAAGCTTTAAAAGGAAGAAAGAAAAAGTAATTTAGAGCCATCTCATGATACAAAAGCCAACAATCAGGTATACAAGTACACAGTCGAGACACAAACAAAAAGTAAACGCAAGGTGCAGTCAAAAAGGTCTCCAACTCAGTAGCCGTTCATTCATCATCATCAGCATATCAGCCGAACGACGTTCATTGCTGGGACAAAGGCCTCCCCCAAAGATCTCCACAACGATCGGTCCGCGCGCTGTGTCTTCCGGTGCGTGCGACCCAACGGCCGCCGGTCCTACGAGCAATGTGACCCACCCACTGCCACTTAAGTTTGGCAATTCTTCGGACTATATCGATCACCTTGTTTCTCGTGCGGATCTCCTTATTTCTGATTGGATCCATATGAGGCCTATAGTGAGCGACGACGTTCACTATCACTGTTTAGTGGAGCCTCCAAATGACGTCTGAAGGTTGAAAAGGAAAGAATGTCTGGCTTGCATGTGACTGACCGTGACTATCCTACGAGAAAGTCCGCTACGCCACCATAGCTACGAACTTCGTAGTGTAATCCGCTACGTCGCTCTGCCATACTCATCTCATCATTAAAATATTTAAACGTGTAAATGGCGACGGCAGTGATGCGTACAAACTCAAATTATCCCCTCTATTTTTAACCCCCATCGCAAAGGGATGCTATAAGTTATAAGCACAAATCTGTGTTTACAGCCTATGTCCGCTTATATCTTTGTTTCTCTCTTTGGCACTATAGCGCCAAGACGACTGAATTGAAAACGATATTTGGCTTCCAGCCTTGTGGTTTTGGCACTTATAAGGAATAGAACCAACCCATCTTTCCCCTTGGCGACTAAAAGACTTTCCATCAAAAAACATCTATATACTCGCACGATTCAAAGGTGATGGACTCATCCCCTATCACATGTACATTTCTGTATATTTCGAAAGGTTTTTTTATGAACAACGGGTTAGCACTTGACCTCAAACACACCTGATGTTAAGTGAAGATGAGGCCGAGGTAAAGATGAAACGTGGATGTTATTTCAAGCATTAATCTTTTAATGTTTGGAACACCCAAACTTACTTTGGCATATTTCTGACCACCCCATTCGGGATAAAGGTCGTGACTGTATTTAGCTTTTTAACTGCGTGATATAATAATTGTCTCTCAGGGTTTCCCAAATAATAGTTATCAGTAGTTCTATTGATTGTACTACTGAGACTTGAGCCTCTATAGTTCATTGACTTTATTAAAAGTCTCAATAGTAATTTTATAAACCCCCAACGAAAAACTATGGGTATTATGTGCACGGCGTTGTGTGTTTGTCCATGTCTTCGTCAGGATGTGTCGCAGTAATGCGCGTGGTCCGATTTGAGTGTGTTTTTTTTAAATAAGACTAGATGATAAAGGTTTCATAAAAATCGGTATAGTAGTTTGGTGTATTGGAATAATATGATAGCTTTCGGGGGTTTTCTAAGCCTTCAATGTAGTTATTTCAATTATACAGGGTGAATTTATTTCCACACACCGAAAAAAAAAACCACAATAACGTACAAGAAATCAAAACAGAGGAAATCAAGGTCTGCATCCCACAAACCGCTCTCGAGACCGAGATAGCCACCAGCTCACGCTTGAGAACCTGTTTCATAT
The DNA here is from genome assembly GCA_949316235.1 of Oegoconia quadripuncta. Taxonomy (NCBI): domain Eukaryota; kingdom Metazoa; phylum Arthropoda; class Insecta; order Lepidoptera; family Autostichidae; genus Oegoconia; species Oegoconia quadripuncta. The sequence goes on along the minus strand of OX438754.1, from coordinate 19,024,865 downwards.
TGAAACAGTATCAAAAAAATAAAAATAAAAGAAAACTATTATATCGAGATCCAGACGCGATCCCAGTCTCAAGATCGGTCCACCAACACGGCTCTATGACTAACTAGGTACTACAATGAGTGCGTGTGTGGGGGGCAGTCTCAGTAAACACTGAGTGACGTGAATCACTCAGCACTGGTTTTCAGCCTGCCCTCATTTTCCTGAATTTGAATTCGTGTAATTCCAATTATTTATTTGACTGTTTACTGATTGCCAACAACGTTCCCCAAGAAACCATTGTCTAATTTGATCAAAAAATTTTTGATTATCCATACAAAGTAAACCATTATGAAGTTAAAGTCAAAGTCAAAAATGCTTTATTTTGTAGGTACACAGAGTACACTTGAAATAGTCAATTTTACATTTTTTAAGCTACTGCTTGTTCAAAATGCATCGCCTTTAGAATGGAAGCCCAACAATTTTCAGCTGCGGTGACACCACTCCTGATTACGAATAACTTCCACTAGGTACCATCGGCGAATTCAACCAAAAATTCATGGACTTCCATACTAAAGGTGGTTTCGTTGTTCGTAATCAGGAGTGGAGTCAGCAGTAAACAGGAATTACACGAATTAAATTTCACCCTGTATATCCATATATTTTCAACCTTGTTTTGTTTTATTTATTTATTTATTTAGGCTCACCAGCAGAGTACATACATTACATCTTACAAAAACATTTAAACAATTATCTGGTATGAACTCCAATTACAGACGATATTTAACAACGTATACGTTGTTAAATATAATGCTACTACATTACACATTGATTGAAAATTAACCTCTTTTTTTACCCGACTGCGCCAGGAGGAGGGTAATGTTTTTCGACTGTATGTATTTCCGTTTCTTTGGCGCATCCAGTAGCCTGAACGGCTTTACGGATTTTAATGAATGAGGTGTCGTAGGAACACTTGAATATTGTTTTATAACAGTGCCTTTTTATTACAAAACAATATTCAAGTGTTCCTGACTTTTATTATTTATTGCGGCCTACTCCTGAACAATCAGTTGGAAGCCTGGTTTAGGAGTAGTGCCACAGTAGGACTCCCTCGAGGTCGCTTTTGCGACAGATGAGATAGTGACATATTTCGTATGACCCGGAATTGCTCAGTGTTTGTCTACAATTATCTTTATTGAACATTAAGCTGTTAATTAATCCGATTACAATTTATATAGATACCTATTACGTAGATATAACAATATCCTTGACCGAGATGTAGCCGGCTTCAAGTCCTAAGCTCAATTCATAAAATTTATCTTTCTACACTTCGAAACTGAAAGAAAGAAAGTTATTTATTTTGATAAAACTAATAGTAAAAATCTGTACCTACGATTGGTACCTAAGCATAGGAACATTGGTTATCAAAAAAGGTCACCACTCATATTACAACTCATTTAACCGCCTCCGTGGCTCAATGTAAACAACATCAGGTATACGATTCGGAGGTCGCGGGTTCGATCCCCAGTGGACATGTTTAAGTACTCGGTTTGGTCGGTGGTAGGGCATTTTAAATGTCCGCCTGGCTAGCTACCACCATCTTATGCCGCAAGCAGCAATGTTGTTGTGTTCCGGTTGTCAGAGATAAGATATAGCTAGTCCACCAAATATATTGGAGTTTCCGGGTCAGTAAGCTTCCACCTTCGACCTCATCTTCACTTAACATCAGGTGTGATTCAGGTCAAGTACCAACAAACGCAAAAAGAGAGATGTTATAAAATTTACCTATGTGTGTGTCTGTGGCATCATAGCTCGTAAACGGATGAGCCAATGTGGATGCTGTTTTTTTTTATTTGAAACCAGATTCTCAGCTATGTTTGATTACAATCGGTTAAGCCGTTTCGAATATGTTTAGCTTTTAACATACAAAATAAAGCATTTTTGACTTTGACTTTGACTTTGACTAATGTCTAAATTAGTAATTACTAATGAATGAGCCATGAGCCATCAATGTGCGTCCGCTCAATAATTATACTATCAGCTTATAGACTCGTGGCACTTATACCAGGGGTACAGGATGCCACGAGAGATACGAGAGAGCGAGATATGTAATATTCCATTAAGCAGATGCCCAGTGTCACGTACCCCGCCGTGGTGCATTGCCACTGCCGGCCCGACGTACAAAGTTCGAGTCCGGATACCGGCAGACGCGTCGACCTAGTTAAATACACTGTTTGTTATATGAGGAAAAAACAATTGTTTACAAGTGTCAAACATTGTTGCGATAGGGCGTCGTATCCGTGAGGTAAGAGGTCTAGCACAGAATGACTTCAGCTTCACATCATCGTCTTGTGTATACTTCACATCCGAATAAGGTGATACAGACTTAGACTTTATGCTATGACGTAAAGTTCGTAGTCGCTTGGGATCTCACCGTGGATTGAATTGCGAATTGTACCAGTGGGTATACAGAATAACGTATTTCTTCCAGTTTCCGACTTTTACGAAAAGGCGTAAACTTCTTTAGTGTTGCCAAGTTCTAATAAAATAATCGATTGAATATATCGATTAGTAACGGAATTACAGTTTTTAGCATATTATTATCTGCTTACAGTACGGTTACTGTGATGTGCTATTTCAATTTATGTCGCTTATTATGTAAGATAAGTCCCCAACCCGCATTGCGCCAGCATGGTGGACTATGGCCCATACTCCCCTGCAGTGGAATGTTTACGGTCTGATGTTGTTCAAATCCGCTATCATATAGTACAAAGTTTGCTGTGTTCGAAACTAGACAATTGGTATGTCTCCCAAATATTTATTTATAAATAAAACAATACCTTGAACGAATAGGCCTTTACTGACACTCCGTGCTTCTTCTACATTGTGGCACAGATTACCAATAAGTTACTAAAATTGTGGTCTCCATGCATCCATCATAATGTCAGCTTTGCAATTCCATCTCTATGCTCGAATATTCGTAGAGAGAACAGATCGGTTTTAGTGATAAGGCTTTTTGGCGGGATCTCGGCGAGTGAAGTTGCATTTTTCTTTATAATTCTTATAATTTGTGCATTCTAACTTTTGAAGCATAATAATGGCAGAATATTGTGCAGCAAACGTTAGTGATGGTGTACAAGTGAAGGGAAGTGTAAATTAAAGTGAGTAACGAAGCTTTCGGGTTCCCACAAGAAGCCGCAAAATTATAAATAAATAACAAATATCTATGCACATACACACAGCGCCATCTAGTTCCACACTAAGCTACTAGGCTTGTATTATGGATACCAGATGATTGATAAACTACACAAATACATTTTTTTTTGTAAATATATACATTTATAATGAAAAACATCCATAACTCGGGAACACAGTCTGTCTTCTAAACCGCGACCTAGCAGTCAGAGTTTTTAGCCGCTACACTAAAATAAATCTACTGTATAAAATTTTGTATAAAACAATGTACAGTTACAAATTCCGTAACACAGTTGAAACATGACTACAGTTTTCCTGATACATTAGCATTACCACAGTATAACCATATTACTGTAGACTGACTAAAAGGTCACATTGTGAGTTATGCAAGCATTTAACTTCGCTGTAGTCAAACATACCTAAATTTACTGTTATTAACACAATTCTTCTAAGTTTTTACAAATACTTATATATTTATAGATACATATATAAATAAAATGTAGATAAAAGACAAATACAGTAAGCCTGTTTACAGCGATAACGTATCGTCTAATCGTCGTCTGCGATGCGTCTGCAGCCTTGGACTGAGCAACTCACGCTTTGGGCAGACATAACAATTCAGTTCCTATAACATTGAGGTAAAGATAGCGGCACATAGCTATTCATTCTGATACTTTACCGATGCTTATGTATGACACAATATACATATAGCTGAGGAGAATTACACAGCGCAAACGCATATGCCCTTATGTCCAATAAATGTGTACATGGCGGCGAGATTTGGGAGTACAACGTCCTGAGGGCGGAGTGTGAGTTTTGTTTCGACTTAACTTTACTTACAGCGTTCACGTTTACGTGACGATTTGTATGGAGAAATGTGCAGCGCCTCTAGCGGATAGTTTGCAAAACGATTTTTTTCATAGGGACTTTTTTCGTAAACGCGAACACGATGGTAAAGTAAAAAACGAGACATAACTCACACTTCGCACACTGAATGGCGCAGGGTAGTCCATAAGACAGTAAGAGGAGCAGCGTAAAGAAGGCGTTCTTACGTGGCCGCATTGCACACGGGAGTTCACCCGCAAAGATCGGTTATGTTAGCCATCTTCGAGCGCACCAGCGCCAAACCGATTAGGAGTGGAAGTGGGCGCCATGGCCGAAATCTGTCGGAAGCATCATGTCATGTCACATAGCGACGATTCGGTTACTGTTGAAGTGCAACTGCAGAGATGTTCAACTGTCATCACATCAGTGTTTTTTAAACCCGACGAAATTTTACGGATATTAGGTATATGTGTTCGACGTGTGACGTGCATTTGTGTATATTTAAAAAGGTGAAACGTGGATCTTGTTTTAAGCATTAAACTTTTTTTTTTTTTTTTTTTTTTTTTTTTTTTTTTTATTAAAAACTGGATTCGCGTTTGGCCACAATCTCACCTGATGGAACTTTTAATGTTTAGAACACCCAAACGCTTGTTCGGGGTATGTCTGACCACTCCATTTCGGATAAAGGTCGGGACGTTTATGTATGTATATGTGTGTCCAATCTTTGTCCGGATGTATTTAGAAGAACAATTTATTTCAACCAATGCGCACAAGTAAATTGCAGCTAGTCGCCATCTTCAGACTACAGGCGCATGCGAAGATATACACGTACATGATACTTGAACACACAAATCATAGGTAAAGCAGTCTCGGAATATGAGAATGAGAATGAGTAGTCTTAAACTACAGTGGCACAAATTTCTTCCTCTGGGCACTATTTAGCGCTATTTCAGCATTTGACATTGTCAAAATAGCTGAATTCTACTTTGTGCATTTCGCACGCACGTCGATATACCATGCATTATCTCACTAAGCGCTACATTCTTACTCATAATGCGGCGACTAACTCAGCTAAGGTATGAAACTCCCTGTCCTCTCCAGCGTCAGGTGTTCAAATCTAGGTAATTTGAACGACGACCGATTGGTGTAGTGGATAGTGACCCTGTCAGCGAAACCAACGGTTGCGGGTTCGAATCCCGCGAGAGGTAAATGTTTGTATGATGAATACGAACATTTATTCCCGAGTCATGGATGTTTATATAAATATTTATGTATGTTTATCCATTATCTAGTATACCTTTAAATTATTCTTAATTAATCTTATTATTAAGATTATTCTTATCCTTTCCGTTAAATGTAACTAACTCATTGTGCCTTACTTATGTCATTTTCTCGCTGTCTGAGCTGTACGTCCGGGAAGTGCATCTGGGGTACTGGTGTCCTAAAGCACAGGCTACCGCCTATTTTAGGCATCAGTCTTCACACGTACTCACCAGACTTAAGTAACACTGTTATCCTGTACATTTCTCTAAGCGTAAGTTTGTGAAGAAAAAATAAAGACCCATTTATTTTTATTATTATATTATAAGTACATGCTTTGATTAGTTTGGCACTAGACGATTGGTGTAAGTGCCCCAAATATTAAAAAAAAAATACTGGATTCGTGTACTTCATTTTTGGATACAATATCTCGATCCACCAGGTGAGATTGTGATCAATATTGTTACGCATAATTAACCATTACTGCTGTGACAATGTATATTGACTTTGTACATGAAGAGGCCGCTTGACCTGTGATTATAATTTTTACCCCAAAAAACTGCGTAATGTTTTTTTTATGCACAACGGGTTTTTGTACTGGACCTCAATCACACCTGATGTTAAGCGAAGATGAGGTCGAAGGTGGAAGCGTACTGACCCGGAATCCCTAACACATTTGGGGGACTGGCTATCTTATCTCTGACAACCGGAACACAACAATGCTATTAAAGCTGAATAAATGTTTTTCTTTCTTTTCTTTCTATTAACATTGCTGCTTGGCGGCAGATTTAGATAAGATGGTGGTAGCCAGCCAGGCGGACATTTAAAATGCCCTACCACCAACCAAACCGAGTACTTAAACATGTACCCCGCTGGGGATCGAACGCGCGACCTCCGAATCGCAAAACGGACGTAAATAGTGCCACCGATATGTACAGACGGATCTCCCTAAAAGTATTATATGGACCGTATGGACCGAAGCACTCTAGCACCATCTATTAGAAAGTATTCATACAATATCAACACTCAAACCAAATCCATAATAATATGTCACATATAAATGAGTAAGAAAATTTCGTCAGCTCTGCTAATTGATATCGTGGTCTAGTGGCAAGCGACACGAGTGCTTAGGTAACGTCTTTCGAAAAGACACGGTTTTCGAATCCGGCTAAGACAATTTTCATTCAATTTTTTTTGCTATTTGGATTTTTTTTTTCTTTTTATAAAGGAAAATAAACCGTAAACACTTCATTAAAATAATAAAAAGGTAAGGAAAACAAGAAAAGTAAAAATTTTTGGAGGTAACACTTTAGCCCATGTGATACTTTTAGGATGATTCGTCTAGTCTGTACGAGTCGTATAAAAAGTACTTCAAAAACAACGAAGTTATTTAAACGTTGTGAAAAGGGGTAACTTGGTTTGATGATAATCAGTTTATATAATAAACGACAATACATGATCAATACTTTGTATAACCGATTATACTCGATTTGTATAACTCTAACAGGAACTAGAATCTTGTTTAATGTTATTTAACTGCGAGTACAACTAATCAGGCCATTAAATTGATATAAAACTGCATTTATACTATACAGGGTGAATTTTATTTCATGTAATTCCTATTAACTGGTGACGCCACTCTTTATTACCAACAACTTTCCCCAACGAACCATAGTAGAATTCGATCAAAAAATTTCGATTACATAAACCATTCCGAAACCATCTTTAATATGGAATTCCAACAATTTTATCCTCTAGGAATGATAGCCGAATTCAGCCGCAATTTTTTCGACTTCATACTAAAGGTGGTTTCAGAATTGTTTACTTTGTATGTGTAATCGATAATTTTTCGACATTGGGGAAAGTTGTTCGTAATCAGGGGTGGAGTCACGAGTAAACATGAATTACACGAATTAAAATTCACCCTGTATAATCTTGCATAGGTCATTTGATCGACGTCATAGTAAAATATGCAAACACATTTCACGTGCAGCGAGACACGAGAACACCTCCGTGGATCAATATAAACAACATAAGGTTTACAAAACGATAGTCGTTGGTTCGATTCAAAGCGGCGTACATTTTTTTAGTTTATTTATCAATAAAATACGGTATTTATAAATTTATTATATAAACCTGTATAGTTTTTTGGACAAATTTAAAAGCGGGTTATCTAAATCGGTCTCCAAGCAGCAATATTGATAGTTGTTGTATACCGGTATCTTAAGATAAGATAACCAGTCTGTCAATAAATTGGTAGTTCCGGGTGAGTGAAGGGACCTCCTTAGCCTTACATCTTCAGTTAACATCAGTAATAGTTGTGTAACACGTAAAAATTTTTGCGTTGGATCGCAAAATTTCGACATCGCTTTGTGCATTAAAAATAAATAAACAGTTTTTCTGAAGCGCAGGACTCAAATGAAGGATGAAAAACGTCTGTCATGTATTAGGTCCTTCCTTACCTATGAAATTGGTGTTTTGTATGAAGAATTTCATTAAGGCTGTTCTCTCCATACAAACATTTTTGAAATTTTCTTGAGAACGGCAAATCCAAATTTAACTAAACTTTGTGTGTATTATCGGATAACATTAAGTTAAGTTATACACAGTGTTAATTTTTAAAAGTAACCGTTTTATAAAAGTTTCAGCGAATCTAAGAAATAATATGGGAACCACGTGAAAAGGGCTGTGTTAAAGTTTTTTTTATTATGTGATTTAGCCCAGACATTAAAAAATATTTCATGTGAGTGAAACCTTGAAAATATATTCCATTTTCCAAATAAAAAAACAAATTTGGAAATAGCTATAGAATCGTAAGAGTTGGTGCATATGATTAACGAAGAAAAAATCTCCAATTTCATAGATAAACACCCAATAGTTTGGTTGGTGGTAGGGCATTTTCAAATGTCCAGCTGGTTAGCTACCACTTACTATACTGGATGAGTTTTTTTACCATAAGGATCAGAAATTTACGTTCAAAAAGCTAAAAGTTTGAATTGCGAGTTGCAGTGTTGTCGCTACTTCTGTCGGTAGAAGACTTTCATTATACGTTGTCGAAGATATATATATTTAATATGAACAGAGAAATAGGAACGAAATGAACCATGTCGTTTTTTCGTCGTGCGTTTGGGTACGACCAATCACTTTCTTCCAGGGCCTAGTGCGGATTGGTGGATTTGCGTCATACTATTTAACGTGCCCGCCGAAACACGAAAGCACTCTTTTTAAAATGCCACTATGTTGAGAGGCTGGCGTGGATCAAAGCAAGCGAACTAACAAGAGCACAGGCAGGCCCCTATTTCACCAAGTTGACAATTGTCAGCGACATAAATATGTCGGCTGACAATTCGACATATGTCGCTGACAATTGGCAACGGATAGGTGACAAATGACAATTTTGTTAATTATTTCGTATAGAAAAGCTTATAAACATGACAGGCATTTTGTGACAATTGTCCTTATCTCAATCTAATGACAATTATGTTGTGTAACAAGAATCATTTTTTGAACTCGACATATTTGTAGATTTGTCGGTAATTGTTGACATGAGATCGAGGCTGTGTCAGGCTAGCGTGACAATTGTAGTGTTTTCGTTGTTAATTACAAAATGGCTCTCCGTGAAAGCAGCAGTAGTGACAGTGATAGTGATTTAGATGAGTTCGCATTATAGGAGAATATATAGAGAACGAATAAATTTCTCCTTTGACATTACTGAATTAGCGTTTACGGAAAAATTTCGAATTAGTAAAACCAGTGTCGAATACTTAATAAATGAAATCGATGCGGTTATATTTTTTTGACAATTGTCGCACCTGTCAACTTGGTGAAATAGGGGCCGTCTTCCAGTCTTCGTGATATCGAATTGAAACAATTTCTTTTCAATAATGCCGAATGATTTATTCAGCAGAATAATATTCACCAATAATTAAATAGATATGGAAATGGATATAATACAGAAAAAAAAACACATGCGGTAAATTGACGTTTTCACAGCGGAGCGGAGAAGATTCAATTATGGAGGATGAACGGAACCAGAGAGAAAAAAAATATATCTTATGTCTATGGTTTATAAGGCTTACACTTTTAACACACTAGTGGTCACCCTTCCAAGCACTGACCGCGCCAAACATTGATTAACTACGCTAAACGAAAAAGAATAGGAAATACGACCGCGATACGAGTGCTTCAACTTAACAAGTATTACTCTGTGTGATAAATAAATATAATAATTCTAAATAAATAGGCGCTCCATGTGCCGTGTAATTTCGGCACGTAAAAAGAATAGAAGAAGCCATCTCTTTCCGTGAGAGTCGTCAAAGGTGACTTTACACCAAAAAACATAGACTTTTAACGGGGATGAGCTCACCCTCTGTCACGTGTGCTTTTCTGTATATTACCGTGGATGTTGTTCCAAGCGATAAACTTTTATTTGGAACACAATTCCAAATATTAAAAGTTTATCGCTTTCTACGTTCCTATTGTTTACTACGAAACTCTGAAAACCTACATAAAATTGGTTACAAATTATTATTTAAATTGGAGTGAAAAGAGGCGAACCTTCCACACCCCTTCCCTTCGTTTAAGATAAAAAAAGTTGTAACTAATTATATTGTATACGTGCTTATTACTACTTGATATTGATGTAAACTGCTGATCCGGCTCGCCTCTTTATCATATCAGTCTAGACGGGATTGTCAACATGAACAACGTGTCGATTATACCATATAATGTGCATGTGTGCGGGAGTTAGACTTTGGCTGACACGTACGAGATGCCTGACAAGCGGACAAGCTAATTTGGAGCAGACAGTTTCACAGAAAAGCCCAAACTATATCACTCCTGCGCCTGACCCCATCTTCTTCGTTTTAGCCCCCTTCGAAAAATTACGGGTATTATGTATAGACATGTGTGTGTGTATACAGTGTGTTACCGGCATGCGGGGATTTCTTGATCCAATTTAGAGATACATCGTATCCAAAGCTAGGTATAACATAAATGCTAACGCGTTTCCAGGTCCTCTCTACTGCCGAGGAAGGTCGCCGCGGGGTTTTAGTGGGTATCACTCCCGATAGGGAGGGGAGTCCCACATAACCGACTCGCCGTCCCCCAGGCGAGTACGCGTAATGCGTTTTCCCGCGCCAAAAAAAAAGTTTATCATGATTAAAAAAAAATAAGAAAAAGTTAATAGTGAAATTGAGCAGCAATTTCACTATTACTCTCTCTCTCTCTCTCTGTTACTCATACGGAGTAAATAATAATCTCACAAACTTCAACATAATTTCTCTGTCTTTTGTATAGGCACCGTCCTTTTCGACCTGATACTAAGCAATAACGACAGAATAGCGATAGAAAAATTGTAATATCGCTTTGTGTTTGTCATGTTTGTACACTGAATTTTTTTTTTTTTTTTTTTATACGAGAGCGGCAACGAGCATGCGGGTCACCTGATGGAAAGTAAATTAGGTGAGATTTAAAATATTTACTGTAAATTGGTTTAAATCACAATCCATTCCATACACTTCAGAACAATTACTGATGTATTGAAGTATCTGCAGTTTTAATAAATACTCGCATGCCGGTAACACTGTGTGTGTGTGTGTGTGTCCAGTCTTTGTCCGACCTATCTCAATAATGCATGGCCCAAATTTGAGTACGGTTTCGTTGAATAGCACATTGGCACATTATAATCCTAAGCCTATTTAAAAAGAGCAACCTTTGACTTTCTTGCTAGTTCTTCTGTCATGTGTGTCCATATTTGTGAATGAGTACTAGTTTCAGCAATTTTAATAATTTTAATATTCTCTTAAAGAAATCATCCCATTCACCCATCAGGTGAGATTGTGGTCAAACGCGTATCCAGTTAATCGTAATTTTGACCGCCGTCGTGGCTCGTAATATATAATATAAACAACACAGGGTTTACGAATCAGAGTTCGCAGGTTCGATGCGATCGAGTTGGTGGTTTTTTTTTATGCACAACGGGTTGGTACTTGACCTCAATTACAATGGTGGTAGGGCATTTTAAATGTCCGCCTGGCTACCTACCACCATCTTATCTAAGTCTGCCGCCAAACATCAATGTTAATAGCGTTGTTGTGTTCCAATTGTCAGAGACAAGATAGCCAGTCCCCTAAATAAAATGGAGTATCCGGGTCAGTATGCTTCCACCTTCGGCCTCATCTTCACTTTACATCAGGTGTGATTGAGGTCAAGTACTAACCCGCTGCGCAAAAAAAAAAAAAATCAGGCTTCGACTGTGTGGAACAACTTTGTCGCGGAAATTTGTTTATCCCGCGGGAACTACTCACTTTATGGGGATAAAAAATATCCTATATCTTAATCCAAGGTATATTCTACCTATATTCCAAATCAACTAAACAACAACAACGAACAAATAAACAAACAAACAAACAGCCAAACTTTCGAATTTTTAATATTAGTTAGATAAAAATTAACTGTACGTGGGATTTTCTTTAATAAAAATTAAAAACATTGCTATACAGTTATTGATAATAAACGAAATCAGTGACCATTAGAGATAAGTAGGTAAATAGATATGGGAGGTCAATGATCTCTCAGATATTTTCGACATCAGCTGACTGGAGATTTCAATCGCTTAAAATGCCACTGAACAATATTGCAAGGTAAATTAATAATTATATCTTATTATCAACAAACATTCCATGCAATCCAATCTATAAGCCAATCTACGTACATCGTCATTATAAGAACTAAGCAGTTTCAGAAAAAATACATGAAATGTCATTTAAAATTCCATTCGTACCATTTGACCGCCTTTTACCCGCCTCCGTGGCCCAACGTAAACAACATTGGGTTTACGATTCGGAGGTCGCGGGTTCGATCCCCAGCGGGGTACATGTTTAAGTACTCGGTTTAATTGGTGTAGGGCTTTTTAAATGTCCGCCTGGCTAGATACCACAATCTGCCGCCTAGCAGCAATGTTAATAGCATTATTGTGTTCCGGTTGTCAGACATAAGATAGCCAGTCCCCCAAATGTGTTGGGGTTTCCGGTTCAGTACGCTTCCACCTTCGACCTCATCTTCATTTAAGATCAGGTGTGATTAAGAAAAAAAAATGTGACCAACCCTCGGGTTCCCGCAGAATACCAGTATTTTGCCCGTCTCGGGCATATCCACACACTGAGCCGTAGCCTTTTTGTATACTGCAGCCTTGGTCTTTCTGTACTTATATTTTATTGTTTTAGTTGCATCTTTCATATGTAAAATTTATTATGTGTGTGTATATAGATGCAAAGAAACGTTTATCGTAATTGCTTCCGTGAAGTATAGTATAGGTACTAGGGTACGCTAGCGCTATTGCTCCGCTGAATGCATAAGCTCAGTTGCTAAACAAAGTAGGCACCAGCTCTCACATCTCCAGAGGCTAATGGATACATCCTTTACAAATTGTTTTGTGTCAGAAGACCAACGGCATGCTTATCTATCATGGACGACCTTTGGTGTAGTGGTTAGAAACTCTGCTGCTATACCAAAAGGTCGCGGGTTCGAAATTCGTATTCGCTAGGGGCATATGTTTGTATGATGAATACAGAGTTATGGATGTTTTTCATTTATATATGTATTTATTTAGAAAAAAAAATGTATTTGTGTAGTTTGTCAACCATCTGGTATATATAATACAAGCCTAGTTTCTTAGTGTAGAACTAGATGGCGCTGTGTGTATGTGCAAAGATATTTATTTATTATCATTCTGTATATTTCTAACCAAATTACACAAATCTACTAATCCGTACTGGCCCCGTGTGGTGGTTATGCCCCAAAACCTCTCCCAGTGAAAGGAGGCTGTGCCCCAACAGCAGAGACGTGTAAGGATGATGTGCTTATATCCTGGTATGTAAGTTATACAAAAAACTACTTGAGCGATTTAGATGATTTTTTCGATACAAAATCTCTATGTTCCAAAGAAGTTTTATCGTAACTACTACTACTGGTACCTATTCATTGAGTTATGTACAACCCTAAAAAAATAAATATATAGTGTGATGTCCAGTTATTCAGGGTCTGGACTTTGTAGTAAAACCACTATTTTCAGTAAGTAGGTACACGATCAAATGTGGAACGTCCGCTCGCTCACAATGACAGGGCGAGAGTATCTTCAAGACGCCACCGTTGATCTGGGTACTACATTTATTTAGAATGGTACGTATATATATATAGGTAAGTATTTCACTGTTTCGGACGATTTGTGAAATGAATAAATCGATTCTAATGACGTACATTATAATACGTAATACGAAGCATAACGTACATAGATCTAAAAGTTAGTAAAGAACATTTTCGAATAAGAGTATTTAAACTAAATTAAGCGTTTTTACTAGGTTTTCCATAGTAACAGAAAAATAGAAATATATGCTTTTGAACTCGATGTTTATTTAATTTTTTTAAGATCTATGTATCCTGCTTAATATACGTATAAAATTTCATTGGATTCAATTAATTCATTTCGGAAAATTTGGGGTTTGAAAACTTGTATGGAATGCCTTGTAGGATAAATCCTTTTAAATTAAAGAATGAATCAACTTTAATGTAGATATAATCTTGCAAAGGCGGAGCCATTATTGTTCTATTGTGTTACAATATTTATTTTATATAATGTTAAGTATAACAATACATTCGTTGGTACGCTGTCGCTTTGGAGATGGGCGTTTATAGCTACACTACAGTTTCCAACTACAGTAGCTATCATCGCTATTTTGTACTGTGTATATTTATTTCTATATCCAATAAAATTATACTTATTCTTATCCTTCCAGTCCACTGTTTTATTTAAATAGTTTTTTAAGTTTTGCGAAGAGATTATTAAACATTTTTTTAATTTTCGGAAATAATTCTTGTTTTACTGTGCTTGACATTTGTTTTAAATTAAGGTTACGTCTGTTTCTACGTGATCTGGACACGAAGGGGTGTCTGAAATAATTTGAAACACTTGATCTTATACTTACACATACCGAAACACAGAAAGAAATATAATCATCGCCATCTTCTTGCCCTGGGCCCAATTTATTTGGGGTCGGCGCAGTATGTATCTGTCTACCAATCTCCTCTATCAGCCGTTACCTCATCATTCACGACCTCTTCATTCATATCACCCTACACACAATCCATCGATCTTTTCCGTGGCCTTCCTCTTCCTTTCCAACCATCATAATATAATACCTACCAAAAATTTAATTTACAGTTTTTTCGAGTTTAATTTATTTTTCAATGGTTTGTTGTTTTTGTTTTTCCATTTTTTTTCTTTTTAGATGATTGGCATTGTGCTTAGTTATCTACTAAAAACTTTTAAGTGAAGGTAGGTATTATATTAAGTAGGACAGGCTCGTTTCCCAACATAAAAAGAACATAATGAAGAGGCAGCTTACATACTGTACCAGAGCAAGACGCGTTATCACGCGAAAACGAGCCATATCCTATAGTTACATTGCGATATAAATGCGTTATAGTGGCTATAACCAATATACACACGTATTTCGTACGACGTTTTTCAACATACTTGCGAGGAAACAGAATAAAAAACTTGTTGCGCTGCTTACTGGTTGTGCCGTGTTGCGGGCCCATTCAAAATGTTAAAAAATAAGAAACAATTTAAAACATATTTTATTATTGATCTCCATAACATATGGAGATCAGCGATATTTTATTCACCGGGCTGATGGTTTAACACTTGGCTGTATGAGACTTATGTTCTTTGCCATAGCAAATAGAGCGGTTATAGAATATAACTTCACTATTTGCGTTTATAACACACGCATGTTTTATGAGCTGCTTGATATATCTAAAACCGGTGAAATTAGATCCACTTTACGAGCAAGTTTATTGAAAAAACTGTAGAGCTGCCCGTTCTCGCGCAATACACGCATCACGCTCAAGCGGACGGACGACAGTCATAGCAGTCTGTAGTGCACTTCAATCGCCTAAGCTACAAGCTACAAACTGCTACAAACGTCGAGAACAGTATGTCCAACGTTTTACATCCCAACAATTCTTTTTCGCCGTTTAAAATTAATTAATTGATACGATCAAGGTTTATTATGAAAATTATACTTATTTAAGTATAATTTATTGTGCTTAATAATAGCCGATTTGCGAAACTTACAATATGTCTAAAACGAAATCTCCAGAATATAAGTGTGCATTATTATTTTATAGTGGTAGTCAAGAAAATAGAATAATGAAATCTGAACTATAAAAAGTAAATTTGACACTTATTGCTCATGATCTCCGCAAATATATTATTAAATTGGTCTAAAATCAAAATGTATTTCTATATCTACCTACTTTTGTTGTTTTTGAAACATAGTTCAAAATTAATAAAAAATTTGGGTTCCTACCCAAGCAAGACTTACAGAGTAGAATCGTTATATTTGTTTCCAATGTCGTTATCAATTTTCTGAAAGAAATATAAGTGGATAAGCTTGAAGAATAAGTAATGTAATAAAGCACATTTTTGCGGTCCTTTCATTTACCAATTCGTCGAATTATTACATGCGTACCTATCTCTATGACCATGATCAACTTTCACTATCTTAAAAGATTCATTCATTCATTCCATTCAGTTCAGTACCAAGTTAAACAAAATAAAAAAGTTTATTTTTCAAGGAATTATAGTTTGTTACGAGCGCTTTCACGTTAGGCGGCATAAGCTTTCTTGATAGAAGCGCTGCAATAGCAGACACCTTCGAATTGAGCTACTGTAGCGTCGTATTCGCTGCGACTATCTCGCAGGGATATGGATCGCAAGTAATATTATACTGCTGTATTATAGTAGTAATATAGCGCTATGTCGCCGGAAATTGTACGACGTCGCCAGACGTCTTGTCTCAGTCCATATTTCTGCAGTCGATTCTATCAAACCTATCGCCTGAAAAGTTAGTAGGTCGGAAGGATTGTTAGTGTGTGAAGATTTATAAGTCACAGCGCTACGTCGGCGTCATTCATCCCCATTGTCGCATGTCGCATGATGTTGCCGAACATATCGTGCAACGTTTAGTTTGTTGATATTGTTCCCGAGTGGTGCCCAACCACGCATGAGCAGTGCACCTGCTCTAATATAAGTTTGACATAATTCCTCTTCGGCCGCGATTGAGTTTGGTAACCAATTGCCAAAAAGTATTGAATATTCTTGTTAGTCAACCGTTGCCAGAGACGAATGACTGTTCTTGTTACACAACTGTTATCTTTCCCCCTTGTAGTTTCGCAACCAGTTGCCGAAAAAGAAAAAAAATCTTGTTACTCAACCAAAATTGCTAGCTTAAACACATATCTAACCGTTTTTAGGCTAGATGATTGTATTTGCCTTTTTAGGTTTTCTTTCTGACATCATTGACATCAATCAATCCAACTAAACCACGAAAACAAAACAAAATTCTTTTCTAAAAAACTGTGAATTCCAGATTTTGTATTATTTAATTTAGTGCCATGATTTCGGCTAATGACTCTATTGCCAAAGCCGCTAAATAAATAAAAAAAAAAAAAAAAAAACATTTAGCAATTTATTTGTCCTATTGCTAGACGCGAGGGCAAATTCAACCAATGTACCTATTAAATGTATACAATATATACAGGATGATTTTGAATTCGTGTATTTAAACAATAAAGCGTATTTGTTTCATTGATTGATTGAGTATTTGTATTGTATTGTATTGTCGATTTGTATTCGTGTAGTTCCCATTAACTGGTGACGTCACTCTTGATTACGAACAACTTTCCCCGAGGAACCATAGTCGAATTCGATGAAAAAAATTCTGTTAACCCTTTATAGTATGAATCCACCTTTAGTATGGAAGTCCAACAATTTTCGGCTGGTGGCTCCACTACTGATTTTTTTTTTTTTTTTTTTTAATCTTTATTTAATTTAGGGACTTGAGTCCTTCTAGACATGACAGTCCCATCGTACCCTGACCAAGATTCACTGATGAGAAGATACAAACATATTATATAATAATCTGGCCGCTATTGATCCAGGTTTACCCAAAATTGATTGAGCCAAACCTACAGCGTATTGACTCAGCTTTAATTGTCTCATCAGTGTATCTCTTTCATTTCGGTTTCTAGCACATTCCATCAACATGTGTTGGACATCTTAAACTACTCCACAGACTTCACAGTTAGGAGTGTCAGTTCTTTTCATCAGATATCCAAACTTGTTTGATGGATAGTGCCCAGAACGTAGTCTAACAGCTAACTTAATTAATCGCCTACTTAGCTTAACTTCATCAAACCAAGGTACCCGAAGAGGCTGACCTTGGATAGTTTTATACCAAATGCCTTTTTCTAACGAACGACGATCAAAATATTCCTTCCAATTTGAATAACTAACATCTTTAAATTTTGGGAGGACTTCCGAATAAACAGGTAATAAATTAACTACTGTCAATCTAAATTTGAGCATGCTAATTTCGCCATTCGATCCACCACTACTGATTACGAACAACTTTTCACCTAAAATTGTTGGATTTCTTTAGTAAAGGTGGTTTCATAATGGTTTACTTTGTATGTGTAATCGAAAATTTTTTGATCGAATTCGACTATGGATCTTTGGGGAAAGTTGTTCGTAATGAGTGGACTCACTGGTGACGGGAGGAATTTCACGAATTAAATTTATGTATTATACTTACGTATGGCAGTTGCCTAAATATTGTAAGTAGCCCTAACTTACCTCGATCTACTATAGAATTGCTAAAAAATCCTTCATTGTATGTACGTCTATTTGAGTTCCTTAATTATTCTGTAGGTAAAATTTAGTTTTGTATATATTCTATCGTAGGTATAATTATCTCTTTTAAGTTTTTTGTACATGGAAGGAAAAGGACCTATCTTGTGCTTTTTCCTTTCATATCTTCATAATATATAATTTCTGTATAAAATGGAATGGACCAATGGTCTAAACCAGAGTCCAATAAAAAAAAAAAAAAAAATATACTTACGTCACGTATACGTCAGAAATCAAAACTCAGGGTTTGCCAGAGGAGCATGGAACGTAGCATATTGGGAGTTAAACTGATCGACCGCGTCAGAAATGCTACACTACGCTCGCGGACTCGGATCTTTGACGTAGGGAAAAAAGCGGCAACGTTGAAGTGGGATTGGGCGGGTCACGTGGGCCGCATTCCGTGCGAGTTGTGGGCAAATGCGTCCACTATTTGGACTCCTACAACCGCCAGACGCAAACGGGGCAGACCGCGAAAACGGTGGAGAGACGAGCTTGACAGTTTTAATAAGGGGTGGTTTGTGCTCGCCAAAAACAGAAACGACTGGAAACAGATGACGGAGGCCTTTGCCCAGCAGTGGGACACTATGGGCTCTTAATAATAATAATAATAAAATTATACTTATACTAGTGGATACTTACGGCGGAAACCAGCAAGGGATCGTGTCGTTCTTCCTGTAAAAAATATGTAGGTTAAAAAACTAAGAACCACGCTAGAGTTCTACCATCCACCTCCTGGCTCCATCATCAGACTATAATTCCTGAACGACCTATACAACGATATCCCGCATGAATAAAAGAGATTTCATCTCCACTCTACATAGGGGAGGCAGGAAATGTTTCCCAGGATTTTATTTAACCACTTTTCAATCAATCAATCAAATAAGCTTTATTGTTTAAATAAGAAAGGTACATTTAAATATCTTATGGAAACTACAAATTAGGCGGCCTTATCGCTAACAGCGATCTCTTCCAGGCAAACCTATCATCACGGAATTCAATACGAGTAATTAAGTGGGTTAGCACAAATAATTTCTTAATTGTTAAGTACATCTGAAAGTTCAGCATATTGAAATCAAATAGTGTTATCTTATAGGTATGCAAAACATTAATAAATACTAAGTATATGTGATGAGAAACAATAATAACTAAATAATATGAACAAATAAAATATATCCATACAATTTATACCAATACATACATGTTATTTACATATATATGATATATAATAATAATATCTATATTAATAATAATTTACCACTTTTGTACACATTAATATGTATACATGCCAAATTACAGCTTTCTAGTACTAAGAACCTCTGAACTAAGCTGCAGACAGACAGACTGACATGGGGGGACTATACGGGTTCTTGTTGACGGCACCCTAAAATAACTAATAAATGTATATTTATTTGTGAGGTTTTGTGTGGGTTTTGTGTTCTTTTTTTTTATGCACAACGGGTTAGCACTTGACCTCAATCACACCTGATGTTAAAAGAAGATGAGGCCGAAGGTGGAAGCGTACTGACCCGGAAACCCCAACACATTTGGGGAACTGGCCATCTTATCTCTGACAACCGGAACACAACAATGCTATTAGGTAACATTGTTGCTTGGCGGGAGATTTAGATAAGATGGTGGTAGCTAGCCAGGCGGACATTTAAAAATCGAAGAGTGATAAGTGCAACTTGCCTTTCAACTTGCAACAAATAGAATCGGCGACTTCTGACCCGTAAACTCTATGTTGTTCACATTGAGCCATGGGAAAATAAGTTAGAAGTACAGAAGTTATTTTTCTTTATCATGAAGTATAAAAACTGTACTTACTATCGGTAGATATATATAGGACCGTATACCCAACTGTTATTGTAATTAGTGTTGTTGTAACGCTCCATTGTAATACAAAATAATCTGTAAAAAATAAAAAAAATAATCGAGATCGTCTTATATTTTATGATAATATTGTTTATGGTAATGTTATGTGTTTGACTGTGTGTTTATCTGTTTTATGTGTTTGAGTGCTGTGTGGTTTTGGCACTCAAATAGAATAGAACCAACCCGTCTCTTCCCGTGGGTGTCGTAAAAGGCAACTTTTTTTTTTATGCACGACGGGTTCGTACTTGACCTCAATCACACCTGATGTTAAGTGAAGATGAGGTTGAAGGTGGAAGCGTACTGTTCCCCAGAAACCCCAACACATTTAGGGAACTGGCTATTTTATCTCTGACAACCGGAACACAACAATGCTATTAACATTGCTGCTTGGCGGCAGATTTAGATAAGATGGTAGTAGCTAGCCTGGCGGACATTTTAAAATGCCCTACCACCAACCAAACAGAGTACTTAAAAATGTGGGGTACATTTGGGATCGAACCCGCGACTTCCGAATCGTAAACCCAATGTTGTTTACATTGAGCCACGGAGCCACTAAGGGACTGTCCACCAAAAAACGTCTATGGATTTGCACGTTTAAACGGCGATATGCTCACCCCCTGTCACGTGTACCTACATTTCTGTATATTTCATAAGGTGAGCCGTGGATATTGTTTTAATCATTAAACTTTGAATGTTTGGAACACACAAACGCTATTGTTTGGGATATCTCTGACCACCCCACCCCATCGATACCTACACATTACATGACGACCTGTGGGGCTACCATGAGTGCATGCAAACTACTCTGGTTATAGTATAAACTATTGTTCTATCACTTTCACTCGCACCGACAACGAGCAGCATTACCAATAGATTTCGATACAGTGAATACATGGTAGACACACTGTTTAGTGTAGTGGTTAGAAACTGACCACTATACCTAAACGTCATGAGTACAAATCCAGCTAGGGGCATATTTTTTTTTTGTTAAATACGGACATGCGTAACCGAGTTAGGATGTTTATATACGAGTAAATATTGATGTAGGTATGTTTATCCGTTACCCATAGTACAAGCTTTGCTTAGATTGGGCGGGGCCGCGTGCTCTAAGTACTTTGGTTTGGGACAAGATGATTGGAGTAAGTGTCCAATTTATTATACTCATTACCTTTTGTATTATCTAGAAGTTGTATGTGGTGCTAATCAAATAAGGCTGAAGTCTAATGGATCATTGATAAACACTTATTGGACAAGCTTAAACTGCTTGAGACCTTCATTATGTAAAAACGAAGTGACGTTTTTCACTGAAACGCGGAAACTATAGAAAAATTAAATAAAAAAATAACCTTACTATTACTATGAGTAGTTGTTTGCTTGTAGTATACCCGGTGTTGTAAGTTACAATATTATATTTATGCCTACCTACTTATTTCATTTTACTACTTATTTCTTATTTATTTCTGTCGTAAAATGACCGACTTCGATTTTGGTAGGTAATAATAATAAATGTTAGCTTCAGTTAGTTAATAAGAATTTCGCTGGTACAGTCAGCAACACAATTCAGGTAGCAGGTCTATACTTATAAATATTTTATATTTCTAGTTTAAGTATAAAGTCTAAAGGAAAATTGTCATTCAAGTTTTACTGAAATTTATCTAGGTTTCCGCCCGCGACTTCGTCCCCATATAAGATTTCATCAAAATCGCTTCAGCAAAAAAAAATGCATTTATGTTAATCCAGGTCCTAATCTGTCTACCCACCAAATTTCATCCAAATCCGTCCAACCGTTTAGGTGTGAAGAGGTAACAATCATACATACATACACAAGCACAAACTTTCTCATTTATAATATTAGTTGGGATAACCTACTAACTTCAGCTCCCTAGTAAAAACTTTACTTTAATTACATTAAATTTACTTATTAAAATGAATTATAACATTTTACCTATAATTATTACTCTAACTGCCTCAAATACATTCTTTAGTGGCAGCAACTACTCTGCTCGGGGGGGTCTACAACTTGTCCTAGTTGTAATAAACTCTTAGTCTGTTAATGCTTTATATATATATATTTCTTTTTCATTAATGTACAGTCCGCAACACAATTAAGGTAGCAGGACTTTATTTATAAATATATGTAGGAGAGAGTCTAAAGGGAAATTGATATTAAAGTTTCTACCTTAATTGTGTTGCCGGCTGTACTATATCTGGTCTGAATCACCTGGCAAAATTAATGCATGATATTAGTACAGTACCTACCTACGGATTCGATTTCTCAAAGTTCACAGTTTATCTGATAACAATTCTTCCGTTCTCAAGTGCAAACGAACGTAAGTCGCTCCCAAATAAACATCCGTCATTATGACGTGCGTTTATCAGCTTTCCAAACTATCTACTATTTCTCTTTATCTAACAAAAATAAATATGCGAAAACAACTCGAATTACGTGGTTGAGTCAACTACAGGCTTCTCTACGTTAAATTGAATGAAAGAAATTATTTATTGTCACAGTAATGTTTGCTCAAACAAACTCGAGATTAGGTACCTACTCTGGCAGCGGTCCAAGGAGAACGCTTGGGATCGTGTGGTGTGATGCTGGCCGCGGTAGACGACGCGTTGTTTAAAAAAGAAGTAGGATTTTTAATTAAAGAATAAAAATTCATTCGAGAGGCTTTTTGGCATTCTGACTTTTGAAGCTTAATAATGGCAGAATATTGTGCAGCATAAGTTAGTGATGGTGTACAAGTGTAAACAAAGTGCGTAACGAAAGCCGCCAAAAACTTTTGTAAAGCATTCTGCCACTTTAGTGAAGAATGACTTGACTGTGACTATTACTTGTTTTGACTGAGACTGACTTATAAACTGAAGAAATAAGACATGGCTGTATAGCCTTAGATTCCTTTGCCTTCTCCGAGAGGAGAGCATAAATAAAACGACAAAAAAAAAGTCATTCGTGCGAGAGAGAGCTCGCACAAAAGAGTGAATAAACAGAAGTTGATATGCAGCACAGCCTTGTCATGGACACCCTTACATTAGTAGGAATATTTAAGACAATAAAATTGGTGACAAAAGATTCTGGTTCAGTAAGATTCTGGCAGAGTCTGCTCACCATTGGTTTTGAACCAAACCACAGATTACTAATAAGTTAGTAGTAGTAGCATTCCGTAGTCAACAAGGAACCCCTAATAAGTATAAATTTTAATAGATATGTAAAACAAGTAACAATTACATAAATGGAAAGTTTGGAAAATCTCCGAGAAATAGAGAATATTATAATAGTCTCATCTAGATATACAAACCTACTGTGTTAACAGTTGCAAACGGCTGAACCGATTTCGGTCAATCATGGCTAAGTGCCATCTCGCAAATACCAGATCTCGAAAAGAAAAACAGTTTTCAAGACGGACATATATACACATGGACGTATCCAAGTTTACGTATAATTATCATGAACCGAATTAAATATTCATTAATTAAAATAATTAATTGATTCAGGCGTTACTTTGCGTCGAATAATGTTATCGCGGATGTTTTTTTTTTTTTTATATGAAAGGGCGGCAACCGAGCATGCGGGTCACCTGATGGAAAGCAATCACCGCCGCCCATGGACACACGCAACACCAAAAGGGTCACAGATGTTTAATTTGTTTATACCGCGGGAACTCTTCATCGGGAAAAAAAATTATTCTATATTTTAATCCACGGTATGTACCATCTAAATACCAAATTTCAGCCAAATCCGTTCGTCAGTTTCGCCGTGATTGAGTAACAAACAAACATCCAAACTTTCGTATTTATAGTCTAAGTTAGATTAATTAAAATTTAAAATGAAAGCGTTTAATGTTGTGTAAGAGAGGTTATGTTATAGAACCGCGGCCCGCTCACCAAACTCGTAATAAAAATTGAATTTTCATTGTTTTTCTTAGTTTAATTGATTTGTTAAATCAAAAAATTCGAAGGTCAATCGAGAAAAAGTATTTTAAATTCCTATTATTTATTGAGTTTCCTTATTAAATGCTGAGTATACCAATGGACGGACCCATTTTCTTTTGTACAAACAAACGTACGAACAAACATAGGCATCAAATGAATAACACCACTATTGGTGTAGTGATTAGCAACTCTGACAGCAATACCAAAAGGTTGCGGGTTCGAATCCCGCTAGGTGCATATGTTTGTGTGATGAATACGGACATGTGTATCCGAGTTATTGATGATTTCATTTATAATAATTATTTATTAACAAAAAAAATATGTATTTATGTAGTATATTAACCATCTGGTATCCACAACACAAGCCTATAGTTGCTTACTGTTAGACTAGATGGCGCTGTGTGTATGTCTAAGGATATTTATTTATTATTTTACTAAATTTCTGACGTAACCATCCAAGTCTAAGTATATAAAGGAACAGATTCAAATCGCCCTTGTTTAATAGAAAGGTGGTTGCAATCTTTGGGCGATGGGTCGGCCAGTGTGACCCGGACGGTGATAGCTCCTATCGCGTCAAGTGCACAGCCGGCCTTATCAGGCGACAATGCAAACCGTTCACATTTACTGGGCAATTCACGAAGCTTTACACAGTCACACACATGACGTCTGTCATGCCACAGTCAGCCTCATTTAAGATCCTTATGAACTGTTGATACTTGATTTGACAATCTAATACTGGAACTACGAGCTATATAATATCTAGGTATCTATCTAAATGATTTTATTACCAGTAGCCGAATCGTACATTAAATTTACATAGATACATAAATAAAGTCACGACCTTTATCCCAAATGGGGTTGTCAGAGATATCAATTTAAGTGCTCCAAAATTTAATTAATGAATGTCACTTAATAATAATTCATATAATTACAAATTAAGTATTTATACTGGACGACCTGTTTGGTGTTGGTGGTAGGGAATTTTAAATGTCCGCCTGGCTAGCTACCACCATCTTATCTAAATCTACCGCCAAACAGCAATGTTAATAGCATTGTTGTGTTCCGGTTGTCAGAGATAAGATAGCCAGTCCCCCAAATGTGTTGGGGTTTTCGGGTCAGTACGCTTTTACCTTCGGCCTCATCTTCACTTAACATCAGGTGTGATTAAGGTCAAGTACCAATTCATTGTGCATAAAAAAAACGACTCAGATGCTGAGCTTATAAGAGGTCAGCGCTGGTTTACCCACCCACCCACATTCAATTATTTACGTACGCCGCTTTACGTACTTTGTGCTGTGGTGTACATTCGTCTGTGACCGACTGTAGGTAGATACTTACGGTAATTAACTCGCATTTTCCGTTTATTAAGATTGAACTCTTGACACATTAGTAGAAATTAAGTCATGTTATTACGATCTTATTATATCTACAGGCTGAAATTTAATTCGTGTAGGTATATTCTTCTATTCTTTAACCGCCTCCGTGGCTCAATGTAAACAACATTGGGTTTACGTTTCGGAGGTCGCAGGTTCGATCCCCAGCGGGGTACATATTTAGTACTCGGTTTGGTTGGTGGTAGGGCAGTAAATGTCCGCCTGGCTAGCTGCCACCATCTTATCTAAATCTGCCGCAAAACAGCATCTAAATCTGCCGCAAAACAGCAATATTTGGGTTTCCGGGTCAGTACGCTACCACTTTTGGCTTTATCTTCACTTAACATCAGGTGTGATTTAGGTCAAGTGCTAACCCGTTGTGAATAAAAAAAAATCTTGCGACTCCACTCCTGATTACGAATAACTTTCCACTAGGAACCAAAGCCCGAAATCTATAAAAAAAAAATCGATTACCCATACAAAGTAAACCATTCTGAAGCCACATTTATTATGGAAGTCCAACAATATATATACTATTTGCATCCCAATATATATATGACACTGGTGTCGATTCGGATGTACAACGAACTAACTAAATTTAAAGCAGATACATCCTTTTCTAACACTATTAACATGAAAGGGACGACTATAAATTAAGGCCTGTCAAATTAAGTTAAGAGCTGTCAAAACAAGTCGCTCCATAGTATTTTAATCGTGACATCAGCTAGGTGTACACCTAATATTGATAAAGAAGTGCTTGTTTTGATCCTTTTACTTAATTTGACAGGACTTAATTATATGTCGTCCTTTTCATGTACTAGTGGTTAGAAAAGGATACATATAATTTAAATTTAGTTAGTTCGTTGTACATCCGAATCGACACCAGTATAATGTACCTATGTACGCAAAAATATATGCCTATTTCGCAAACATTCTGATAATCATAATTTGAATACTAGAAACAAAAATAAAATTGAAATTCCACAATTTAGACTTAGCAAGGTTAGCACATCTTTTGTGGGACACAGCATACGCTTTTACAATAAAATAACATGTATTGAGTTTAACAGAGCAGAAATTTAAACGCCACATTAAAGAAACTCTGTGTATGAAGGGTTATTAAAGGATAGATGATTATTTAGGCGATAAGGAGGTCTGGTGTTAGCTGGTCGTTATGTTAATTGCTATTGTTTTGTAATATGTAATATAAAATGTAATATTATTGTAAAGATGGAAACTAGTTGAAAAGATGTGTTGTTGCGGAGTTTCTTGTCGCTTCTTCTCCCTAACCATAAAACCTTGTGAAGCGATGTAGTTTAAAAAAAAAATAACATGTTGACTTTCAATAAGTGATATTTTTGTATCCTACATTGAATAAAATATTTTTGATTTTGATTTTGACAATTTTCGGCTGAAAAGCTGGTTTCAGAATGGTTTACTATGTATGAGTACCTAATCGAAAATTTTTTGATCGAACTCGGGCTATTTTTTTTTTATGCACAACGGGTTAGCACTTGACCTCAATCACATCTGATGTTAAGTGAAGATGAGGCCGAAGGTGGAAGCGTACTGACCCGGAAACCCAAATATTTCGGGAACTGGCTATCTTATCTCTGACAACCGGAACACAACAATGCTATTAACATTGCTGTTTGGCGGCAGATTTAGATAAGATGGTGGTAGCTAGCTAGGCGGACATTTAAAACGCCCTACCACCAACCAAACCGAGTAATAAACATGTAGGTACCCTCTGGGGATCGAACCCGCGACCTCCGAATCGTAAACCCAATGTTGTTTACATTGAGCCACGGAGGCGGCTTCCCTTTCGCTGCTGCAACACTTATCTGAGTGTTCTGTTATTTTATTTATCATCAACATCTCACTGCAGGGATATAGGCCTTCCCTCGTATATATAAGGAAGTATGGGCCGTAGTCCACCACGCTGGCCCAATGCGGGCTGGGGACTTCAAATGCCTTAGAATTTTTATTTCTCTGGTTCCCTCACGATGCTTGTCTTCACCGTTCAAGAGCAGTCGGATAAATGCACATAAGTAATTAATGGGAATTACTCGAAATCATATTCACCCTGTAAGTATATACCTACATGTCATACTCTCGAGTAGGTAGAGCGACTGTCAGGACACGTGGTGGATTATAAAAGAATGATTTTTGTTAAGCCTTGACACTTTCTAATAGATTACACAATCTGTGTAGGTACACAAGAAACAAGACATTATACCTATCACTTACAAAAGATATCTATGTCGTAGGCAGATGATTAAATTACCCATTAAATTGAATGCCTAGACGGATCGTATGCCTACTACATATACACGGATAAATAGTGATAATTTGGGAATTTCTGTGGCAACGTCGACGTAAAAAGGGTGTTATAAGTTTTTTTTTTAATCCTTTTTATCCTGCAATCTGTCTATTTGACATTGAGGTTAAATAAATAAATATCTTGCGCATACACACAGCGCCATCTAGTTCCACACTAAGCCGAAAATTAAATTTTCATCCACATCACCTGGATGAGTGGAAGTCTACCACTGTACGTTTCTCAAGAAACTTCTTACCACGGAAGGCCACCACCAATTCCCAAACGAGTACGACATTGGAACCTTCAAGAAACGAGCCTACACCTTCCTCAAAGGCCGGCAACGCATCTGTGACCCTTTTGTTGTTGCTGGTGTCCATGGGCGGCGGTGATTGCTTTCCATCAGGTGACCCGCATGTTCGTTTGCCGCGCACTCATATAAAAAAAAGCAACTAGGCTCGTATTGATAACACATGGTTGATAAACTACACAAATATATTTTTTTTGTAAATAAATACATATATAAATGAAAAAAATCCATAACTCGGGAACACATGTCTATATTCATCATACAAGCATATGCCCCTAGCGGGATTCGAACCCGTGACCTTTTGGTATAGCAGCAGAGTTTCTAACCACTACATCAAACAGGTCGTCAAGTTAAAGTCTATTATCTGTGTGTGTCTGTACCAGTGTAGCGCCAAAATCTATTACAGTTTTTTTATTTTCGAAAGTGAGTGTTTTCGAGATGGTCCTTAGATCTTTGATGGAAATCCATTAAGCCCTCTCGAAGATATTTAGCTTTTACTGCTGGTCATCTCTCGGTATTTTTCTAAATTTTCAATTTATAGATATAAACAGTAGGAAATAATTGTAATAAACTGTACTATGTATATCTTTAGATAGATAATAATAAGTGTTAAAAAAAAAAATAAAAAAAAAAAAAAAAGATAACAAATTTGATAGAAAATTAAAGAAATACTTACTACTTAGTAGATCAATGTATAGTTTGCAAGAGTTTTCCAATGACTTTTCAATTTTTCAAGACGAAGCATTGGTGTAGTGGATAGTGACCCTGTCAGCGAAACCAACGGTTGCGGGTTCGAATCCCTCGACGGGTAAATGTTTGTGTGATGAATATGAACATTTATTCCTGAGTCATGGATGTTTATATAAATATTTATGTATGTTTATCCGTTATCTAGTATCCATAGTACAAGCTTTGCTTAGTTTGGGACCAAATGGTTGGTGTAAGTGTCCGAAATATGTATTTATTTAATGACAGTAAAAATTGCATTTAACTTAATAAGTATACCCAATAAAATTTACTTATGTATACAATGAATTTGACATATAAAATATAGTAATTTAATGAATGTATTACCGTTGAATTAATTTGCAATGCCTGGATATGTTTTGTTTAGTTAGCTAAGATCTGATGGGAAATAAATAAATGATTGTATTGTAAGTAATAAACAGATCTGCTGCTAGTACACCCGCCAAATATCCAAACGATTGAGGACCTGTCAAAGATTTATAATAGGTACCTATTTTACTAAGGTCCGCCATTAGGAACACCCCTACCTGCTAAGCTTAGCGCGCTCCAACACAGAACTCTAACTCTAACAAAACAGAACAGAAACTAAATTGCTTTTCTGCGGTCCAATAAGAAAACCGCAAATCACTTGAAAACATCAAAACATACGATAAAGCCTCCATTAATCAGTAAATATGGTCCATTAGGAGACTCCGCCACGGTATTCAAACGTGATCGTATTTTCCATTCTATACCAAACAAGCTATTTTATTTACTAGTGTTTACGACGATATTAGAATTATTACAATAATAAGTAAATAAAAGATGGACATTGATCGACCATGATTTTATTCCTTTATCTTACATAGTAATTAAGTCTATAATAATATCAAATATTTGGTACGTAACATATCTACTTAGTAGTTACAAACTTGTCGTATCGTCTCCAGGTTATCAACTCGTAATTTTCGCAGGAGAACGACAGACGGAGAGAGCGTGACAGTCATCGGCGTCTGACACTAGCCGCACAGAGAGCACCCACTCACGCACTATTCAGGTACTTGAGTGTCTTAATAAATAAATCCTATTCCACACTTTCTTCCCTTCAAAGGGGCACATTGGGCGGCGTTTTGCAGGTTTCAGGCGGCGGTGGCCTGCGCTCCTCTGACCGCGACTGGTAGTACGCACAGTAAGGTAACGGGTCCCAGAATGCGAATAGAGCTTCACGCGTGTCTAAAACCGTGTTTAACAGTTTCCCTACGGTGGCAGTGTGACCGCACCGCGTCTGCGCCTGACATAAATACGGCAGGGATACGCCGACGCGTGCTCCGATAGCCACCAATCTGTTCCCATGACCATTCGTCGGGTTTTCTTCACGTACTAATCTAAAAGACACGTGGCCTGTCATTGGTCTAGTCGGAACAAAACGCGAGACGAATCGCTGCACCCACGCATCCGCCTCCTCATCCTTCTGCGGCACTAAACCTTTCCTCACAGAGTCCACGCGGCAGGTCACGTTATTTACAGCGCGTGACTCTTTCAAAGTAGTACAGGTAACTATTCTCTCTCCTTTTGGCTCTCTGACGATAACCCAGGGCTTCTCAGAGCTGATTTCCCTTGGAAATCTGAACTGAGTCTTCTCCTCGGGCATGATGAAACGTAGACGGTCTCTAGCGCCACGTGCACCGGCGCTAGCTATGAAGTGTCGGCCTTCCTTAGACGATCCGCTTTCATACCATAAACGAACATCCTCCTCGCTGGTCACCACCCAGAACTGAGGCGTGGCGAGACCAGCGACGCGACACACACGAATCAACTCCAATGGATCGTCTAATGTGACCACGTCCCGAGCGCACGGGACGAAGCATTGGCATCCTATCACTTCGAGATGTGATTTCGCCAGAGCGTCATAGTACGCGGGGGTCGTAGAACTCACTGGTACATAGAACACAACAGATTCCCTCTCGACTATCTCTCTGAGCGCGCGCGCGTAGGCGAGCGGTTCCGCTGGGTTCGGTCGTGGGACGGTATAGAACCTATTTACGGCCGCCGAGTACTTCAACAAAGCGAACTGCCCTTCGATTTCGAAGGCGACAACCCTCGCGCCGGCTGAATGGAAATTTCTCGCTAAATGTAATGCTTGAACGGAACTTCCTCCACTTATGAGCACAGTGCGCGGTTTGTGAGCGTTCTTGGAGTTTATCGCACATCCCACCATTCTCAAGAATCCAATTGGGTACTGAACGCACTTCCAGAATATAAACAGCGATGCCGCAATCCATAGCGTCGGTAACACCACTAAGATCTGCTTCCAAGCCGGGTGGGAGATGAAGCCGAGTAGAGCGAAGAGCGGCCGAAGGAACTGTCTCGGGGCCCAGGTGATAATTCTGATGATGAGCGGCACTGGGGGCGGGCGTTCAGGTGACACGGCGCGTTCTTCGGGTATGAGTGAGAAGGTTGATGAGAAGGAGCGTCGTAGGGCGGTGAAGGGGGGAGGTTGGTGCGGGCATCTCTTGACCCGCGGAGAGAATACGAGTTCTGTGTTGGAGCGCGCTAAGCGACCGTACTCGGGCGCACAGGCCGGCATGGCGGGCGGCAAGCGAGGACTGTCGCGCGCGCACGCCGCGCCCGCATATAAACTGTCTCGTTATCTGCCGGCGCCCGCGCACCCACACACACTAGCCTCATCTTTGCACCCAATTAACTGTTACCTATTTAAAAAATAAATAAACAAACAATAATTATTTTTGTTTTGCATACAATTTTGGACGAGTAATTCAAACTAAGGGTCCACGAGTCTACGTGTCGTCTCGCTAAACACATTAGCAAATGATCATAGTAATTAATACGACTCTATAACAAATCTAAACAACGTTAGGCATAATACAGATTGCTCCAAGATGGAGCGATGTGACTGTACACATGGCTTAGAACATATCCGCACCACACAGCAGTTTAAAATTATACCGGATTAGTTTTTTTTACCGTAAGGAAAAAATAGGGCATACTAGGTAAGTGAAATAAAATGTTTATTCGTGCATAGAATCAGGTAAAAAAAGATATAGATAATTTTGGGATGATCTCTGGATCTGGCCTCTTCAGGCCACCTACACACTAGAACTATATTAAAAATGGATATCTATAACAAGGGACATTAGTGTTTTATTTAAGTTGTTTTTTAACCTGTAAATATTTTTTTGCATATTGTATATAATATAATGTTGCACTCCTCGTTTATATACATAGATAAATGAGCAAAAACAAAATATAAAAATGAAATGGTAAAAGGGCATTTAGATGCGCTGCCAATAATTGACGGTGCTCAAATGTTGCTTATTAAAATAAAGTTTTTGAGTATGAGTAATTTCAACAGTAACAATAATAATTTCCAATTGATTCATAAAACTAAATGTCATAAAAATTAGATGTCATAAAAAGTATTATCAGAATTTCATAATTTATCTGTTAAAAACTCTTTTTTTTATCCACATCGTTAGCACTTGACCTCAATCACACCTGATGTTAAGTGAAGATGAGGCCGAAGGTGGTAGCGTACTGACCCGGAAATCCCATCTTATTTGGGGGACTGGCTATCTTATAGCTGACAACCGGAACACAACAATGCTATGACATTGCTGTTTGGCGGCAGATTTAGATAAGATGGTGGTAGCTAGCCAGGCCCTATCACCAACCAAACCGAGTACTAAATATGTACCCCGCTGGGGATCGAACCCGCGACCTCCGAAACGTAAACCCAATGATGTTCACATTGCGCCACGGAGGCGGTATTTAATTAATAGCATAGTACCACTTGTCACTTAAGATTGCTTTGATTTTGAGTACCTTTTCGTCATACATTTAACATCATTAGGCAGTTTATTGAAAATTTTTGGTGCCATGCAAAAGCTACTGGAGTGCTTTAAAGCATTTTTTGAACTTACGAGACATGCAGAGCGTTGAGTTGTTTGAGTTTCAGCTACAGTTTTAAACATATCAGGGTTTGTTTTTACAAATACATCTGTCTCATATATGTATACACATAGGGAAGTGTAAGCAACTTATGCTTTTAAAAATACTATTGAAATAGAAGTTATTGGCATAGGTAGTTTTTTTTTTTTTTTTTTAACAACGCATGCTTCTTTCGCATATTGATATGCGTCTCGCTTGATTCGCAGAATTCGTATCATGCGAAATTTATTTGGAACTCATAATTTCTTCAAGTTTTCTTTATTTAAATTAATAAATAAATATCCTTAGACATACACACAGCGCCATCTAGTTCCACAGTAAGCAACTATATGCTTGTGTTGTGGACACCAGATGGTTGATATAATACATAAATACATTTTTTTTGTAAATAAATACTTATTATAAATGAAAACATCCATAACTCGGGTACACATGTCCGTATTCATCACACAAACATATGCCCCTAGCGGGATTCGAACCCGCAACCTTTTGGTATAGCGGTCAGAGTTGCTAACCATTACACCAAACAGGTCGTAAATTTAATTTAATGATGTCATTAAGTATATGGAATACGCTACAAACGCGACTGTCGGATTTTTATTTCTATGTTATTTTATTAAGGACAACAAACAGCTGCACAATTTTTACACTTAATCTAGTTTTGAAAACAGATTATGGTTTTGAAAAAAAAAAAAAAATGCCAATACCTTCTATTTCACTTACCTAATATTCCCATTGTTATTCCTTACGGTAAAAAAACTCATCCAGTATAAATTGAAATTTACAGAAAAACCTCACATAATATAGGTACCTATATTATCACATCATATCATCCAGGTATACAAAGCAGTGTGAACAGATAGCATTAAACATTATGAACGATCTCGCAAACGCCAAAAAAATAAAAAAATCATTGACGACCTCTTTGGAGTAGTGGACAGAAACCCCGACTGCTACACTGAAAGATCGCAGATCGAATCCCGCTAGTATATTGATATTAAGAATAAAGACATGTGTACCCAAGTTATGGAAGTTTTCATTTATATGTATTTACAAAAAAATAATTCGTGTAGCATATCAACCATCTGGTGATGACGATGATGCTTCCGACCGATTTCGACCATGGCGACCAGTTTGACTCCCAATCGGTTTGGCGCTGATGCGCTCGAAGATGGCTAACATAGCTTTTTTATCTTTAGTTAGCTTTATTATCTATAATACAAGTCTCATTGTTTACCGTGGAACTAGATGGCGCTGTGTATGTCCAAAGAAAATTACTTTATATTTTCAAATCTGTTCAGCCGTTTTAACGCTACAATGCCACAGACAAACAGTTAGGCTTCTAAAGTTACCCTTTTTTGCGTCGGCGGTTCAAAACTTTGCCAAGAGTCTGCCAAGTGCGGACTTATTCTGGGTTGAGAACTATTTTGCAGCAATGCGTACTTCACTCTCTAAACATACACCTAAGAGTAAACTAATATACCTACACAGGAAAACACAGAGATCAGCATGGACATGACGTTGCCCAGTAATGTGCCTATAAGAGTAGGGCAAGCCCGAGATATGTTTGATGAATGATTTGTGATTTTTCCACTGTTAGGCCCGTATCCGTAAACCTTTCTCAAGATTGACATGGCCTAAAGTTGACGCTTGAGAATCTGCTGCATATTAAGACAGCATCAGAAAAAATGGTCTTGAAACTGAGACGCGATCTCAATCTCAAGAACGATTTATTGATACGGGCCTTAATGAAGTTAAATCCATCTTGTTTGTTGCCTCATTTTTATCCCAAATGGCCACCCCATTTGGAATAAAAATGAGGCAACAAACAAGATGGATTTAACTTCATCAGAGATATGCCAAAGAATAGTGTTTGGGTAAATAATAAATAAATAATAATTCATCTAGTCCTAAACTAAGCGCAAAGTTTGTATTATGAATACTAGATAACGCATAAACATACATAAATATTTATATAAACATCCATGACTCGAGAATATATGTTCGTATTCATCACATAAACACTTACCCCTCGCAGGATTCGAACCCGCTTTGGTTTCGCTGACAGGGTTACTATCCACTACACCAATTGGTCGTTGGGTGTTCCAAACATTAAGTTTAATAATTGAAACAACATCCACGGTTCACCTTATGGAATACTAGCTTTCCGCCCGCGACTGCGTTCGCGTGGAAGATTTTATCAAAATAGGTTCAGCAAAAAAATTTGCCTATATGTTAATTCAGGTCCTAATCTGTCTGCCAACCAAATTTCGCCCAAATCCGTCCAGCCGTATAGGCGTGAAGAGGTAACAAACATACACACATAAACTTACGCATTTATAATATTAGTTGGGATACCCATCGCCGTTGAAACGTGCACAACCATAGATTTTTTGGTGGGAAGTCCCTTAGTCGCCTTTTACGACACCCACAGGAAGAGACGGGTTCGTTCTATTCTATTTGAGTGCCGAAAAAACACAGCACACGATATTTCACAATTAGTAGTTCTGATTTATTAATATATATATATATATATATATATATATATATATATAATATAAAAACCCTGCTTTTTAAAAAAGCAACCCTTCGACTTTCTTACTTATACTGTCAGGCTAAAATTGCCTTTTGAACAAGCAGTAGCTTAAAAAATTACTGTCTATTTTAAGGGTACTAATAGACATAGACTATTGCCTATCTGAACCTATCATCCAAAACCATTCAGGCGTCATAGCGTGATTGAATAACGAGCAACCAAACAAAGAAATTAGTATTTGCTCCGTGAACCAAACTATAGCATTTCTAATAGGAAGTGTACTATTTACATACTATAATCCATTTTTGTTTTATTTGGCCTGCATACAGGGTGAATTTGAATTCGCATAATTCCCATTAATTGGTGAGGCCACTCTAGATTACGAACAACTTTCATACCATACCATAATCGATTCGATCAAAAAAATTTCGATTATCCATACACAGTTAACCATTCTAAAACCACCTTTAGTATTGAAATAAAATAATTTTAGGCTCGTGACTCCACTCCCGTTTTCCACTAGGAAACATAGCTAAATTCCCTTACCGACTCATAGTCACACCAAGTTATCACACACACACCAGTGTTACAAACAGGATTTTTTTCTTGTTACTCACACTACTAATTATTATTATTTTATATATCAATAAATATTTATTTAGTACACCTATATATTTACGTTTGTATTTTGTTGCTATTTTATAAATGTTATGTTTAAGTAGGTATATTTGTCTATTGATCTATGTATGTATGTGTATGTAAATATATGAAATGTATTCACGTAGTTTGTATCTGCATCCCTATTTAACACCGCACAACCCACCTATTTCAAATGTACTGTCCTTATACCCAAAGGTTGCCTGGAAGAGATCGCTTTTAGTGATAAGGTCGCCAAATTGTACATTCTATTCTTACCACTTTTCTGAAACTGTATTTTCTTATCTGTTGTGCAATAAAGTGTATTTGTATTGTATTGTACTAATTTTTCCACACCATTTATACTATAATTGCTAGTGCTGTACCTGTAGTACACACTAGCATCTATTTCGTAGTATTTAGAGCAATCTATGGCCTTGTGGATGTCCAGAAGGTGTGATTCATGTATTTCAGCCTAAAATTGTTGGTCGCCCATACTGAAGGTGGTTTCAGAATTGTTTACTTTGTTGGTAATCGAAAATTTTTTGATTTCGACTATAGTATCTTGGAGAAAGTTGGTCGTAATCAAGAGCGGTGCCTCCAGTTAATGAGAATTACACGAATTCAAATTCACCTGTATAAACGAACGTTATTGTCATTAATGTATATTTTTCTTAGACCACGCAGACTGCTTCCGACGCTGAAGAACTCCGAGTCGTCATGTGGACTACGGTTTAGGCAGGAGGTGAATGACAAGATGCTACACATCACATTGTGTTACTTTTAATTAAATATTCAACAATAATTATCTACTTAATATATAACAAGTAACACATTATGGAATATCTATTCTAATGTAGATTCATTTTATTTCTAATATCGACTAGCTGCAGCATATAACAGATAATTATTATCACAAAAAGGAAAACTCAACATTTTAGGAACTAAGTACACAAACATGTTATAACGTAAAATAGTGGTCAAACTTGTCAACTGTTTTAAAATACAATAACAGGTGCACTGAAATAATTCGCATTTTCCCACAATACATTAAATCAAGTAATATTTCCAATATTAGTTTAACAATATGCAAATCATGAAATATTGTTATTAAATTATTAATAAAATGCAAGTTCCACTTTGGCAGTTTTACATTTCAAGAGTATGCCAATAATTAAGTGTATTATTGTTAATAATATCAATTATAATAATTAACTAATTGGTGCATTCTAATTGACTATTCTATGTGTAATTGTTTGTATAGGGTACATGGAAGACACAACAAGATAAGTAACATTAAACATGACTTTATTTCTAAAAATATACTATGTACAATAATAATAACAAAGGTAAACCATGAAGCCCTCCGCTAAGTGACGTGGGCGCCCGTCGCATGCGCCCATCTCGCTTAGCATATGACTTGGCTAAAGAATGAGTGCCAAGTGCTGCCCTCTATACAAAAAAAATCAAATTATGGGAGCCTAGAAATGCAAAAATGGTTATGTAAATTTTCTCATTTACTATGCTATTCAAAAATGTTTATCAGACTCCCATAATCTCAGGCTTTTAATTTCTGAAATGAAGAGGGTTATAAATTTGAACACTGTCTGTCTATGACATTGCAGCTTCAAAATGTGAATACTGGAGTTAACCATGTTTGATGCTAATCTGTAGGCATTCCCTAAAGATTTTAACACAATTTATTTGTTTAATAATGTCTCTAAATTATGAATTTATCAATTATTTTTCTGGTTGGAATTGATATTTTTCTAAAGAGAGCAGCATTTAATTAACATGTATTCTCTTTTAATTAACAAATTGACTTTAAGATGCCATTGATACCAGGATCTTTTTAAATTCGTTTTGTAGATGTGATAATGTTATGAATGTTTTAATAAATTAATGCCACACAACTTCTGGCATTCTAAAATTTTGCTAGAATACCAGCTAGGTCTTCAATATTCTATTGTGACATAATTATAATACATAAATGAACCAAATAGATAATTTAATAAGAGCCTAGTATCTATCACTCTTAAAATCTGTTGATAAACTATGATACTTTAAGTACTACTTAAATAACAACTTTAAAAAAGTACATTTGGATTGATATCACTACTAATCAAAACACAAGTGTCTTTCTACTTCATAGCCTACTGTATAAAGTTTCATATCAAATAGAGTATCATAATTTAAAATATAAACGGTATTGACGTTTCCTTTAACTCAATTGAGCCATTCTTACAGACTATGTGCAGCTCATTCTGCGGTTCCTTCTCAAACCTAAACCTTTTTGGATGCGAGTCATCCATAAATCTCCCGAGTTTCATTATTTTGTCATCCACCTTTATTTTTTCAGCTATTAAGTTAGTAGCCGGCAAGTTTCGCAGTATGTCTGGTATCAGCAATTCAACTTTTCCCTTTTCATGTATAAAAATGCTACTTTTATCTGTAAGCTGAGACACGAGCATGTATACATCACCACTCTTGAGTGAAGCCTGTAGGTTACCAGAGAAACTGGTAATATGTAGATTGCCTTGTTGAATAACATCAATCATTACCGATCTGTGCAGATGATCAAGCCGGATGTTGCCCATCAGAGTTGTAAAGTGTGACCGGTCACTGTAACAGGACTTTACTCCAATTGAGCCAGCGTGTGTTGTGACCATGAAATTATTCGCCATAATATTGTTACAGTTAATACCAGAACTAAAGCCAGTTTTTAAATCAATATTGGATGCCTGGAGTTTACCCTCAGTTTGCACTTCACCCTGGTTGCTTTCGACTTTAATATTCTGAGCCTTCAAATCTGATATTTTAACTGCACCCTTATCAGTCTTCACTATGAACTCCTCACCTTCCAGCTTAGATAAATCTACGGAAGCATTATCAGTAGTAGTCACTTGCACTTTTAAGTTATATGGCACTCGTATTAAACAAACATCGCTCCGATCCGATGAGGTATTCTTATTCAATAACTCTAATCTTTTGGAAGTTTGTTTCACTTGAAAGTCGCTCGTTTCTTTACCTCGACTATATAATGTCATAGTTAACTTGTTATGCGCTTTTAAATCGTTCACGTCGATTGGTTGCACCTTCACATGTATGGGGCTCTCGATAAAGATGCTTGTGTTATTATCTATTGTCTTCTCGACCGTTCTAATCATATTCAGATTCTTCAAATCGGGCAGGTTGCTGAAATCGACGAAAGTTAACCTCAAAATTTTGAGGCCTCTAAGTAAAACTCTCTGTCCTCCGAGGGAAAACATGTTGGAATATTTTACACACTTGATATATACCATGAAAACATTGTTTCTAATTATAATTTAATTATTATTCATTCTCCTTTCTGTACATTTCACCTATTGACAGAACCCACAGCAATAACACCTGACTTTGACAGTTTCTTTTTTTTTTTTTTTTTTTTTTTTTTAGTTTTTTTTTCTCCTCTAGGAGAAGGCAAAGGGATCTAGCCCATAACAGCCATGTCTTATTTATCTTATTTCTTCAGTTTGTAAGTCAGTCTCAGTCAAAACAAGTAATTCGTCGTATACTTGGAGTATACAGAGTCTAGTCACGGTCAAGTCATTCTTCAGTAAAGTGGCAGAATGCTTTACAAAAGACTTTGGCGGCTTCTTGTGGGAACCCGAAAGCTCCGTTACGCACTTTAATTTACACTTCCCTTCACCTGTACACCAACACTAACGTTTGCTGCACAATATTCTGCCATCAGATCCCTTTGCCTTCTCCTAAAGGAGAGAATGAAACCAAAAAAAAAAAAAAAGCTTTTTGGCGGGAACTCGGCGAGTGAAGTAGCATTTTTTTTTATAAGTCTTAAAATATGCACAAATTTTAAGACTTATAAAAAAAAATGCTACTTCACTCGCCGAGTTCCCGCCAAAAAGCTTTTTTTTTTTTTTTGGTTTCATTCTCTCCTTTAGGAGAAGGCAAAGGGATCTAGCCCATAACATCCATGTCTTATTTCTCTTATTTCTTCAGTTTGTAAGTCAGTCTCAGTCAAAACAAGTAATTCGTCGTATACTTGGCGTATACAGAGTCTAGTCACGGTCAAGTCATTCTTCAGTAAAGTGGCAGAATGCTTTACAAAAGATTTTGGCGGCTTCTTGTGGGAACCCGAAAGCTCCGTTACGCACTTTAATTTACACTTCCCTTCACTTGTACACCATCACTAATGTTTGCTGCACAATATTCTGCCATTATAAGCTACAAAAGTTAGAATGCACAAATTATAAGAATTATAAAGAAAAATGCTACTTCACTCGCCGAGTTCCCGCCAAAAAGCCCTTTGACAGTTTCGTTCGATCCCAATTATTATTGGAGCGAGATCCCAATTTCCCATCATAATGTTGCCAACCTTTAATTGTTATTTTCCACTAGGCTCAGGTAAAAATCCACTTTCTTGAATTGAACATAATACAAATAAATAAATATATGTGCACATTCACACAGCGCCATCTAGTTCCACACTAAGCAACTAGGCTTGTATTATGGATACCAGATGGTTCATAAACTACACAAATACATTTTCTTTGTAAATAAATGCAAAAATAAATGAAAAACATCCATAACTCGGGAACACATCTCTGTCTTCATCATATAAACAAATACCCATATTTTTCGAACGGGATTCGAACCCGCGACTTTTGGCATAGCAGGCAGAGTTTCTAACCACTACTCTAAGCAGGTCCATTCGTTTCGCAAAGTTGAAAGTCTTCATAGTATTTTAAGCTAAAAAAATATTTAAAAATAAAATAAAAATAGTCGTTCATTTCTTATTAAACTATCTCCACCATGTCTTCCCAAGCTTTCATAGGTTTTCCGCTGATTCCTTTTAAATCCATTTCATTAGTAATTTCAGTCGCGGTAAATGAACCGCAAGACAGGTATAATTCAGCAGCTACGCCCTTACTCACACAAACGACGTCATTGCCATTAAAGCATTGTTTTGCGACTGGATTTAAGGTATCACGTATTCTCACTTATAATATGTGACAGCGTTGAAATGTGTAATTCAACCCCAGGTGGTATACTTGTAGAAATATTGAATGATTTATTCAAAGTCACACGAGTCTGTGTGGGATGATCTTCGTAATTCGATTTCATAAAATCTATTAGGTTTTGCTCATTGTTTGAGTGTTACGTATTCTTTTTTTAAGTCACTGTATTTTAATATTATTCAATTCATCCTAAAGCGTTCGCCTGTCTATGGGGCCCATCTTCTTCTCTCAAACATTTTTTTATTGGGCGCGTCGCGTAAAATATCTAGACCGAAATATGAATTAGGAATAAAGTCAATAAAGGAATCTATTGCTAGAAATTACAATTAATACATTAGAGCCACACAACCCAACGTTTATGGTTTGCTCCATACCCTCTCCCAGTGAGAGTAAGGCTGTGCCTCAAACAGTGAGGACGTTTAAGGCTGTGAATGATGATGATGAATGCATACAACATTGTTATCCGGGAAAAACCATGCGAGCGAAACCGAGGGAAGTAAGATAGAAAATATATTTTTTAATGTCAACATATTTTGTGGCGATTTTATAATACACGAAAATGACGACTTAGATGGACCTGGCACCTGGCAACCCTGAAAAGGGTGAATTGATTGAACGCCGGAGGCTTTTTGGCGGGAACTCAGCGAGTGAAGTAGCATTTTTCTTTATAAATCTTATAATTTGTGCATTCTAACTTTTGAAGCTTAATAATGGCAGAATATTGTGCAGCAAACGTTAGTGATGGTGTATAAGTGAAGGGAAGTGTAAATTAAAGTGCGTAACGGAGCTTTCGGGTTCCCACAAGAAGCCGCCAAAGTCTTTTGTAAAGCATTCTGCCACTTTACTGAAGAATGACTTGACCGTGACTAGACTCTGTATACGCCAAGTATACGACGAATTACTTGTTTTGACTGTGACTGACTTACAAACTGAAGAAATAAGAGAAATAGGACATGGCTGTTATGGGCTAGATCCCTTTGCCTTCTCCTAAAGGAGAGAATGGAACCAAAAAAAAAAAAAAAATTGAACGCCGGAGGAGCAGATTTTTGCAATTTTGCTTTGCATATTGATTGCAAATTTGATAAACGTGATCAGTTGCTCAGTGTTGTTGCAGTTGCAAAGTGCTTTTTATGTAAATCAAACTAAGGATATATACTATACTACGAAGAGTTCCTTTGTATTATTTGGAATTACGTTTGTGATTTTGTCTTAGAAGTCAAGAAGAAATATAGTTTGTTGTTAAATTATGTTGTGCAGTGCTACCCGCTCCAAAAGCTACACTGGGACCCATTATTGTCCGACCAACAAGTAAAAACCAAAAAGTAGAATATTATACACTACGCAATCTGGATTTCTTCCGCCAAGTAAAGATGAATGCTGATCTGAAGGAGGCGTTTTCGCGCATAAAGCCGGTATGCGACGTTGTGATGGTGTGCCCCTCCATCGAGAGCGTAGCCGCGTTCACCGTGCGAGTGCGCAAAATGAAGGACGAGGCAGTACAGGAATTGCAACAGTACACATTGTTTCCTTTCATCACACATATCAAGTCCAAAGAGATTGAGTGAGTATTTAATATAATTATCCATAAACTTCTTGCTGCGGTTTTCTTGATCTACAGTGCACTGAAGAAAAAAAAATATTTAACACTTTTTGGCATATTAAGTAGGAACATGTTAAAGAAAAGAAAACTAGAACCATATTAAAAATATACAAAAGGCTAGCTTATCTCCATAAGAGATCTCTTCCATCAAACCCCTGTAACGAGACAATTGAGGAATAGGTAGGTAACTTAAAAGTAGACAGAGGTATACTTAAACAACCTTGGGTGGGGCCACAAAAACAGCAAGAATTTTAAATTTTGTGTGGCTACTTTTTAAAACTGATCATTGATACAGAACAATGAGTATGGGTCGTAATCCATCATGTTTTCTCATTGTGTATTGAAGGTCATTCTTCATTCTCGAACTAGCAAGTGCTGGCCTTGCTTGACAGAACAAATGGTATCACTTTACTTTTAAAATAAATATCCTCATGTGTTTCTCTCATTCTGACTTATTGTTTGCCCTACTATACCTACAACTACTAGCTAGCAAAGCATGTACCAAAGACTGATGAAAAATTTGAGTTCAGTTTGAAAACGAAAACCTTGTAGAATCACTTTTTGTCCATCTAGCTGAAATTAATATTTATGTGTATAACTAGCTTTCCGCTCGCAGCTTTATCCACCCACTTGGAAGATTTCATCAAAATCGGTTCAGCAAAAAAATAAGCCCATATAATCCAGGTCCTAATCTGTCTACCAACCAAATTCATCCAAATCCGTCCAGCCGTTTAGGCGTGAAGAGGTGACATATATACATACAACATACACACACACACACAAACTTTCGTATTTATAATATTAGTTAGGATTTATCCTGCGGAAAGGACACATTTCATAAGTATAACAGTATTCTTGTCCTATTCCAGGGAATATTATAAAAGTAAAAATTATATTATTATTATCATATTATTGGGACTAGGACAAGAAGAAGATGATTATAAAAGTAAAAATCATGATTTTTGCCAACCCTGATTGTTGGATTTCTAATATTACATAGAATTTATATGAATATTCAT
This sequence comes from Oegoconia quadripuncta, assembly GCA_949316235.1. NCBI lineage: Eukaryota > Metazoa > Arthropoda > Insecta > Lepidoptera > Autostichidae > Oegoconia > Oegoconia quadripuncta. Next base: position 18,981,543 of record OX438754.1, on the reverse strand, counting down.
CTTTAAAAAAAATAATAAAGACTCTTTTTGAACATGAAGTGCCAGTAGTTTCACTTAACAAACTGTTTTTAATCGAATGTACCTTGAGTTAAAAATAAGCCAGTTATCTTCCTGCTCCAAGTAATGTATGGAAAATTATTTTGCAATTTCTGAGAGTTGTAATACCTTGACCTTGGATGATCGGATGCCATAGAGACTAATGTGTTCCTTGTCAGTAAGAATCAAATGGTATTAAGGAGATTTTATTGGAAAATGTAGTATTTCCACTTCACTTTCCATCTGGTGAGATTGTGGCCAAACGCGAATCCAGTTTTTAATAAAAAAAAAAAAAAAAAAAAAAAATTTCTGTATGACTACACTTCTTCAAAATTTCTAAATGCAATAGAAAAGTACCCGAAAGGTTAGGGATAGTTTTCTGAACGATATTTTGTAGCTAAAGCAGTTTTGTGCCGCATCTCAACTTTCCACCCTGACAAGGTGAAAATCGGGTAGTACAATATAAATGGAGTAGCATTCGAATATCACCAGATAAATCTCAGATGAGTCCAAGGGAACCTCATCAATTTGAAAAAATTGTATATATTTTTTTTAAGACAAAAATATGAACTCCTGTGGAAGATGGTTGATGCTGTGAAGGTAGTTCTGGAGAAAGTGACAGTGAACAGCTATGAGATGTGCATGAAGATCGAGACAGGCCTCCTAGCTCTCGTATTTGATAGCACCAAACCTGGCATGGGTAAGAAAATTAGCAGAATATGCATGCATTTCTAAAATTATTTTATTTCTTTCAACATCAACAGTATATGACCCCATTGCACAGGTCCGGCCTTCTCTTACTAGAATAGTGGGCCATCCACCATACGACCATGTAAATTGATGACAGCGACAGGATAGGCAGAATGATAAAATTTGCTATTGCACACATGAATAAGTAATTTAATTGTTATAGTTTTCATGTATGTTTCTCTCATGTCTGTTAATACTGTCTTGTATAATATTGTGTTTCCTGTATGTGTGTCGGTTTATACAATAAACTTTTTATCTATCTATTAAATGCGAAAAAATACTTCGCAATTGTATAAAATACTTCTGTTCATAACAGTATGAATTAGCTGTCTTGACAATGCATTTCAAGGAAAGCTTACAACCACCTCAAAAATATGAACTAAGTATCGAATTTTGATATCATTGATAGTACAGTCTGATAAATTATTTATCTTGTACTTGTTGGACAATTTGCTAGGCAGTGCTTTTCTGATGAAAGGCACACCACTGGTTGATAGATATGTGTCAGACTACTGGCCACCTTATATAAACACCTCTACCACCTCTAAATCAATCTATCTGAACTTTAATTGTAGATTCAGGTGAAGTACATATACAGATAGGTGTACAAGTTAATAAGGCCCTCTCAATCATTTATTTATAATTTACTTATTATAAAATGTCAGGTACAAAATATAAAGTACATTTCTTTTTATTTTAATTTATTTATTTTCGCACAAACAGTCATTACATTAACAAGGATTACTTAGAAACTATTAACATAGTATTGTGGACAACGAGTGCCGAAAAAACTACTAATCGTTTCCAAAAACCCTACTAATAGACATGAAGAAACTTTGGTGTTATCGACAGTCAAGATGAGTATTACAAGTAGGTATATCCGGTCACCGATTGGCTTTACAATAGCCTTCAATTGAATAAATTGGTTTCAACTGGTTAACATTAGCATGGATACACTCTTATGAAAATGTAAGTGGTCATGCATCCATGGTAGATTTGTGTCTGATGAATGTCCATCTGACAGTGTGTTCAAGCCACACATAGGCCTCTGACTTGGCTTTACTACTAGTGCAATTGAAATAAACTAGTATTGAAAATTTTATCTATACTGATACTAAAACGGAAACACAGTTAAAAGAATTTTCCTAGTAAGATTCCAATCTCAAAGGAATATCTAAATTTTCCTGAATTGGTGAGTAAGAGACCTCGCACATCTCCATCGCCTCCGCAACAACCAAAGAGATTTGCAATGGAATTTTCAAGTGAAAATGAAGAGTCTGATGATCACGAGCCTCTAGATATAGAGGTAGAGACTGATTAAAAGTATATACTTAAAAATAATAGATAACTTAGACATAGTGTAGTGTTAGTATATAATTTATAAAAGTAGTGTTAAGTTGTGATGTTAAATAGAATAGTGTGAACTATCTTGCAGGGAAGGCATGTAGTGTATCGAACAGTGGGTAGATTATTAAGTGCACTATAAACAATAAGTAGGTAGATGTGAATCTTCAGTCTGGCTTGTCATCCAACTAACCTGTGTGCAACTCAGCAAGTCTGAAGTGTTTCAGTGAGTATATAATAGCTATGAAAAGAAAAAATTATGTTTTGTAATGTTAATTAAAATTATATTAGGTGTTCCTTATAATTAGCTTTTAGGCATTTCAATTTGATTTTTATTTATTTTGTATTTAAAAAGAAATATTAATTTATCTAATGTGGGTGCCACTGGATAATAAAATAAACCCTCCTATGTGCATATTAATAATCTAATGATTTTCAGTGGCTGAAGTACCAGAGGAGCTAAAACTGAGCGTGATGCAATGCCTTACGGCCCTGATATTCAGCATAGACAAGTCATTCAAGGAGAAACTCCTCAAAACACAAGTGCCGCTGTTAGCGCAAGCCGTTTTCGTATCTGTGCATATTGCTAAGCTGGAGAGGCTTAGGAGTCTAAGGTATGATTTATATATTTTGGTCAGTACCAAAAGATTTTGTTAATTACTAGCTTTCCGCCTGCGGCTTCGCCTTCGTGGAGTAGTATCACGGAAATTTGTTTATCCCGCGAGAACTACTCACTTTATCAGGATAAAAAGTATCCTATGTTTTAATCTAAGATATGTTCTACTTATATTCCAAATTTCATCCAAATCCGTTCATCCGTTTCGCCGTGATTGAGCAACAAACAAACATAAAAACTTTCGCATTTATAATATTAGTCAGATCGATGATTGCAATTGCATACAAGTTTTGTGATATAACTTTGTAAAGAGTTTTATTTCCACATCCATCTTGAAGTCAACTGCTAGGCTATGGGACTCTTCTATAAGGAAAAAACTATTTGAAGCATATTTTATTACTGATATCCATAGCACATGGAGATCAGCGATATTTTATTCACCGGGCTGATGGTGTTATCACTTGGCTGTATGAGACCTATGTTCTTGGCCATAGCAAATAGTGCAGTTATAGAATATAACTTCACTATTTGCGTTTATAACACCCGCGTGTTTTATGAGCTGCTTGATATATCTAAAACCGGTGAAATTTAATCCACTTTACGAGCAAGTATGTTAAAAAAGAATTTTATCCATTGGAACAGTGTAGTCTTTCGAAAGACGTAGGAAGTTTCAAGTTTTCACTTACCACTAATATGTAAGATCTCTGATAATTAATCTAAACATTTATAAGAATATCTCATCTTATACATCGGGCCAAGGACCAAGCTGCGGGCGAGGCATAGGAGTTTGCGCGAGCTACAGCTTTATCTCACTTTGTTCATACGTCCTCGTTTTTTGGTCACTGCATCGTCAGGTTCTAACTTGTTTGTTACCTCTGCTAATTGCGGTTCCGCTCTTGCTCTAATTGAAACATCACTTGTAAGTTGTAATGTCCTTTTAGGTTAGCAGCCATACATTGCCTAACAGCGCACACAATGGCGCATGCCCGGCTCACAGACAATAAAGGTCACATCACAGACCCGTCGCTAGAGACGCTAGTGGTGGATATGTTAGCCAGCATACTGCCAGGAGTGTTGGCTGCCCTTCAGGACGTCGCTATGTGCGAGGCGAGACCAGGACATGCGGTTATAGTGGTAAGATTATTGATAATGTACACATACTGTTTGCGTTTCTAATTGACTTAATTAAATCTGCAAGTTCCGAGTATTAATCAGTTCCAGATTTGCTTACAATTAGCTAGATATTGGGGAGACTTATTCTGAGACTGTTCATCATACTTCGAAAAATTTAACTGCATAAATGGTTTGATCAATGGAAGGTCAATAGCCACTTTAGATACTTGGAAAGTGTCACTTGATGTTATTGGTATATTTTGCGATCTGTCTAAGCATTTGACTGTGTTAGCCATCATATGCTTCCCTGTCACCTGCATTTTTATGGAGTGTAAGGCATAGCTCTCGATCTCATGTCTTTTTCAATTTTCAAGTCATTTATTGTAAATTTACTTGGGATAAAAAATAGATACAGATATCAATGCAATGCCCAATGTAACTTGCCTGTTAGGCGTACAATATTTTTAAAATTAAACAAATTCTATGTAAGTAAACAAATTAAAATTATCAAGATTTAAATAAATGTCATTTATATTAATCTATAATTTGTATTTTTACGGACAGTTGGCCCCCTGCGGCTTCGGTGGACTGTATTAATAATTCGAAATAGAACGGATACAACTCAAAGATCTCATAGATTTATTGGAGAATGTCTACCTGACTGAAATTATACATAACAAACTTTTCACAATCGTAGTTCTGACTTGTGTCTTGTTTGATGGATCACGAAGCAATAGGATCATTTTCGGGATTCGAGAATTACAGAATTTATTACTATCATTTCTTCCTCACATAATAGAGGATGTCGGTATTACCCTACGGCTAACCGGTTCCTGGTTAGCCAATGGCGAGTGTTCGTTACACGTGTCGTTTTTTGGGGATTTTTACCGATCAAGGTCGCCCTTGACACTTGTAACTCTTAAGCCGCGTCCGCTGTGCCAGTTTTTTTAACAAACATTGTTCAAAAACATTGTTTGTTAAAAACATTTCTCGTCCGCTGCGACAAACAGCAATGTTCAGTAAACAAAGACTTGACTTAATATTCGGAGCGAAACGTAACGTCTTCCTGCGTCAAAATCTAACATAAAATGAACGATTCCCCCCGCCCGCAGGCGAAAGCGGGGATGTTTTCCACAAACTCCGGTAAACATGTTCAAAGGTATTGGCTTGACAAAACGCTTAGGCCACGCCCCTTTTTTGTGTTTTCTAACAATGTTTTGTTAAAAAACTGGCGCAGCGGACGCGGCTTTACACGTGAACACGTGGCAGCTCCCTCCCTCTCACTCACATGAGTATGTCCTACGCTAGTAGCTTTTTCGCATATTTATACAATATTGATAAGATCGGGGCTTAAACGAAATCTAGGTTTTCGAACCCTTAGATTACCACGGCGTCCTGCCGTCCGTAACATGTATTGTCAAATCATTTAGATCTTGAACTTTAAATAAATTATTAATTAATAAGTACTAAGTACCTACCATTTATTATTGAGGAATTCGTCAACTGAATAATAATTTATTTATTATTCAGTTGACGAATGTTTTATAATTTTGGTCTCGTTATACTCGTATATGCATTTTTAGAATAGAAATCTGTATTTGAAAATCGTTTCGGCATTACATTGTATTTATTTTTCGTCTTACGGGAACACCTACATTCATGAATTATGAAAATGTTGTAAATGTTGATTCATAAATAGACTTGGCTTCGAATTTATAAATTGAGGGCAGACTTGATAATTCAAATTGAATGAACAGTGGCATACAACTGTCTACTTCTTTTGTTGAACTTTACACGGATACACTTTTTTTTGGGTGCGAAACAGCGGTAGTATGTTAACACCAGTAGCATAACCCCAATGTAGAGTACGTAGCGTAGATTTGATGCTACATACCCAGGGTATACGCTAAGTGCCGCCTCACGTGATACAGTTTGAGTTAGTTTTTAGGAATTTGCTTAATGTTTTTTTTTTGTAATTTAAATGCTATTTCCATGACACGTAGCTGTCTAAACATTTTTTTTTAAGATTTTGCAACCGTGCGATCTTTCCATTGACTATAAGCAGTTGTTGTGAAAGTGTTTGGCTTGTTAGGCTAGCCGTCCCATTGTCAGGCAGCCTTCTTAGATGCTTTCTTACAGATTATCCCATGTATGAAGCCGCTTGAGGCGTCTGGTCTTAGGTGGTTCAATCAGTATTTGAGCAAATTCGTTTCGGTGGTGAGTTATTCTATCTTTATAGGCTCTTATAATTGAATTTATTTCCTCTTTCACAGTGGGCATCCTTCGGTATTCATGGATGTCTTCCATTTTTTGTGAACCATGGAGCATTCACTATTGCTCTAAGCACACCATTTTGAAACCTTTGCAGTATTTCGGTGTTTGAGGTTTTTGCTGATCCCCATAACTGGAGGGCATATGTCCGTACTGGTTTCAGTATTGCCTTGTAAACCATAGCCTTGTTCTCTAATAGAGATTTTCTGCCAAGAACCCACTCTAGGGATTTGAACCTGTACTTTAACCCGTCGCGTTTCTTTTGGATGTGGATATCCCACGTCTGCTTACGATCAAGATGAAACCCAAGATATTTCACAACCGTGTTATGTGGGAGTACTTCTTTGCCTAGTTTAACAGCAGGGCAGTCTTCTTTCCTTAGGGTAAAGGTAATATGATTGGATTTTGGTGCGCTGGGTTTGATCCGCCAATCCCTCATCCAAGCACAAACCTTATCTAGTTATGTCTGAAGTGTTCTCGATACCGCAACTGAGTTTGTAGTGGCAGTGAACACAGCGGTATCGTCTGCGATTGTGGCTGTCAACATATGCTCTGATTCTGGAATATCGGTTGTGTAGAATAAGTATAATAATGGGCCCAGCACTGAACCTTGTGGAACTCCTGCCTTTATTTCATAGAACTGTGAGGTGACGTTGTTTATTTTTACGTAGAATATGCGATCATCTGGATAAGATTTCAGGAGCTGATACTGTTGTGTGGTAACAGTTTCTTTAGCTTTAAGCAGACCATCGTACCAGACCTTATCAAACGCCTGCTGTACATCTAGGAACATACCAGAGCATTATTCTTTCTTTTCTAGAGCATCTCTTATGTGTTCACAGACCCAATGCACCTGCTATATGGATGCGTGATTTCTCCGGAATCCGAATTGGTATTCTGGGATGTTATCGTTTTCGCTGACATACTCATTGAGACGCGACGAGACAATTTTCTCTAGTACTTTCGATAATACCGGGAGTAAGCTTATCAGGCTGTACAAGTCATGTGAGGTGGATTTCCAGGTTTCTAACTGTCTAACATAACTCCAAAAAATGTAATCTTATTTATTTCTTTCAATTACTTGGTCTTATAATTTGAATATTATATTTTGTTTCCTTGCTTGTGGGTAGTAAACCTGCATGAACCTAGGTTTTTCCAAATTAATCATCAAATTATTATACCAAATCCACATAATTACTTTCATGAAAATTAATTTTGTCATTTTTTTTATTACTAATAAAATCATATGTTGGTCAGTTGTTTGTAGAAGATCATTAATAGGTATAATTGAAACAGCAGTGGTCTCAGAATACTTCTCTGAGGTACCCCATAGTTCACCTTCACCGTTCTGAATTGATTTTTTTTTGCTTATTTCATTTTCATTTATATGATATAGGTTATCTCTGTGCATTGTTGTTTGTTAGCCAAATATGATGCCATAATATCATCGCTTGTTGCTCTGAGGATCTATTACTTAACTGTAACGATAGGCTCATCGTAAACGATTATTACGACTGTCGTTGTCAAGCTTACAAAATCTTATTACATATTTCAAACGATCGACGAGTGCTAGTGTCATCGTTACGATTAACGATGAATTAAAGATCTCACATACAAAACTGATAACATCGGCGTTACCTATGCGCATCGTACGATTGAATCCGTTAACGATAAATGTGATCTGGGCTACCGCAATCGTGTTCGTATTCACTATAGGTACTAAGAATTCTTATGATTCTCTTGTTATTTGCAAAAAAAATATTATTTGAAAAACGGGTTTTACTTTTATTAGTTAATCTACTGCTGCTACTAATAATTTGTGGAACAAATACCTTTACCAAAAAGTGAATATTTCGACAAATAACCTGCTATTATGTAAATGATCGAAGCATGTATCAAACGATATTTTTAATGGTTCCCATGTGCCTGTGACGTAATTTCCCAGAAATTACCGCTAAACGATATTTAAAGAAGTACAATATTGTTTCATGTAAAATGTTGTTTAATGTTTAACAAATTTAACTTAATAACTTCTTGTTCTTATTAGCTACCACCATCTTATCTATCTAAATCTGCCTCCAAGCTGCCATGTTAATAACATTGTTGTGTTTCGGTTATCAGAGATAAGATAGTCCCCCAAATATGGTGGGGTTTCTGGGTCAGTTCGCTTCCACCTTCGACCTCATCTTCACTTGACATCAGGTGTGATTGAGGTTGTGCATAAAAAAAACGTAAAAAATTTAGTAAAACGGTTAGTAATAAAAATACTATGGGTTCTTATACAAATTTCAATTCGTATATTTCATTTTATATTTCAACTCGATCCCCGGATAATGTCCAAAATTACGTAATAGACCCTCTGATACCATAATAGTACAATTTATTTAAGAGAACATCATATTGAATAAGGTTTGATTACTGTAAAATGTCCGGAAATATTAATTGGTTTATGGTGTGCGTCAAGGGCGTTGCTTTAGAGTAGAGATAAATGGGGTCTAGTTTCTAGGATAGTCGTCAGTTAAAACTGGTGTGGCTCAGGGCACGATTTTAGGACTCATTTTCTTACTTGTCTCTAGCAAAGATTTGTAGTAAGCCAACAATATTTCAAAAAAAAAACAATAATAGTTTATATGATGAAACCTGTAATTTTCCTTATTTTTTGTATTCGTACTTGGTAATATTTATACACAACTGTAACGCTGTTGGTTTCTTTAATAAATAAATAAATATATATTGTGCTGTTTGCGGATGACACATCTTTAATATTTAAAATGATGTGTTGAATTTTAGTTCTTATAGGTGTCGTGATTCTTGAAAATATTTCTAACTTGTTTCTCAAATGTATGTGTTGGCCTTGTAGAACAGTTCTCGGAAGACAATAGTTTGTTTGTTTTTTCAGGCAGCTTTAAATGCAACGCATCGTATTCTCTGTCTTGCAATGCACGACAAGCATGCTCCTAAGAAAGACAATATCTCAGCGGCAGACTTCGTCGAAATAATGAAGAGGGCCACGTTGAAAGACAAAGAAGTAAGCTATAAGGGTAATTAGGAATTTTAGAGTATTCTCCTTTTCTATGTATAGAAATATATTCGCATGTGTGTTGAGTTTTTAGATTATTATGTTAAGTTTAATAAATGTTTATTACACATAGAAACAGAAACTCCACGGTCTTGTGGTTTCACTTCTACACCGTTTGTGCTTACCTACAAAATTTTACATTCAAATTAACTTGAAACTGCTAATAATGTATTCAATTGACAAGTTAGAATATGTTAGCTATTTGGAAGTATCAGATGAAAGATCAATAAATGAAAATGTGGCAGGTAGACAAAGCCATTTGATAGAAGTACTATTCTTCAACGAATCAATCATTTGTTAATGTTCTGGATAAAAAATGACAAAACGTAACACCTGTGGAATCATCTCGGCGGCTGCGCATTTTTCCTTCACCGCCATTTATTTGTGATACACAGGTAGTACGATATTATGATATTTATACGAGTATAGAATTAAAAAGCTGTGTACTGTGATCTATCAATTGAAATACAAAATATTTATTTGAGAAGTATTACATGAAAACATTCAATTACTTATTAGTTAATGTGTTTATATGTAATGTGTAGTAAATTAGTAATTCGTTATCGTAGCACCGCTTTTTAGATTGGAAAAAACATATCTTTTAAATACAAAGAAAACTTCTCAATCGAGTTACTACAAAACCTTAAAAGTTAATTATATGAAACAATTTAGGTATTTTTATGCTTTTATAATGAATAGCCATATGCGAGAACAACAAGTTTAATCTATCACGGTAACTCTTCTCTTTGTACTTCTGAAACCTATTCATGCATTTTGCATAATTAATTTTTAAGTCTTTTGTCTTGTTTTGTCTTTTAAGCTAATGAAGTATTTAACCGGCTGTAATAGACTATTTTTCGGGTGTATGTGATTTCTGTGCAATCTCGTGTAGCCTAAATGGCTTGATCGATTTTGGAGTGTAATGTGTGTAAAGTGTGATTCCTCTTGGTCCCTAGAGCTTATGCTTATAAAAAATGCAACATGGCTCCCGCAAAATACAAAATTTGTCTCCACGTTTTTTGGTTTATAATACTTAAACTGAGCTTCTCGCTAGCTCTTCTCAGTAGTGGTCGCGTTCCGAGCTGGTGGTAGTTTAAAAAACAAGTGATGTTCATAAGTGCATATTGTATTGCCTACATGAATAAATGATTTTCATTTCATTAAATTGTTATTCTGTTTACGTTCTATTTGAAAAGAAATATTAATAAGATGAAAGCGCCACTGAATAGTAAAAGAGCCTGTATATTACTCCAAAAAAAGCCTCTACGCACTCTAGTTACTGGTTGGCTCATTCTGTCAAATAAGTATTTCATAGTAAACGACTGCAAGTACTTAAAAAATTTTAATCGTATCTTCAAAACGGCTTAACCGGTCTTTAATATAAAAGAAACAGTACTCAAATCGGATCACGCATGACTGAGATACATCCGGACAAAGACTACACACATACATACATCACCGTTGAATACGTAACACGTCATTTACGTTAGGGATTAAAATTAAATAAATTTTAGGGAAACATTCCATACATTGTGGTCTAGTTAATCATTAAAAAAAATCGTTGGACATATACACTGCGCCATCTAGTTCCACACTAAGTAACTAGGCTTGTTTTATGGTCACCAGACGGTTGATAAACTACACGATTACATGTTTTTTATAAATACATACGTCCATAATTCTGGTATACGTGTCCGTATTCATATACAAACATATACCCCTAGCGGTATTCGAACCCGTAGACAAAGTAGTCAGGGTTTCTAACCACTACACTTAACAGGTCGAATAATAAATAAAAATAAAAAAAGCTTGTACTATGTATACTAGATAAATCCATGACTCGAGGGATTCGAACCCGCAACTATCCACTACACCAATCGGTCACCAATTATGTTACAAGAAATGTTAATGGAATGTAGATTAATATGACCAACTGTGTTATCTCTTTGAAACGCGCTTTTAAATTATTGTTACAGAAAAAAACCCTAAGGACATTGTGAAGCGGTCCATGGAATGGTACTCAATGGCTGGCGATAAGCTGGTGCTAATAACGGAGAGTCTCGTCCCTCTGCGCACTCACGAACACTACAAGGTTAGGAGGGAGTTGGCGGTGATGTGCTATAGGATACTCTCAGAGTGTAATACGTGAGTATATCATTTACAGTCAATGCTAAAAGGGTTTGGTAGCAGATTGAATGATTTTATAAACTGTATCATAGCAAATAAATATAGACTGCCTGTAAAATTTTAAGATAATATAATAAATAAATAAATATATATCCTTGGACATACACTCATCTTCACTTAACATCAGGTGTGATTGAGGTCAAGTACGAACCTGTCGTGCATAAAAAGACAAAAAAAAACACAACGCCATCTAGTTCCACATTAAGCAATTATAGGCTTGTGTTGTGGATACCAGATGGTTGATATACTACACAAATACATTTATTTTTTTGTAAATAAATAAATATATAAATGAAAAACATCCATAACTCGGGAACACATGTCTATATTCATCATACAAACATATGCCCCTAGCGGGATTTGAACTCGCAACCTTTCGGTATAGCAGTCAGAGTTTCTAACCACTACACCAAACAGGTCGTCACGATGGTAATCGACAAAGAGAATTGTCCAAATAATATAATAGGTACCACTAGTTTGACGGCATATTATTTGTTAATCTGTTACACGTGTGTTATACGTAGTGTCATAATGTCTTTCGTTGTATGATCTTCCTAAACATTTATGTAAAATTAAGCTAAGTAAGTGGTTAATGGATCTAAAATATGCTGAAACTGAATCTCTGCTCATTCCAATATCGTAGCACACATAAACTCACCCAAACAATACACCCACTCTCACCCCCAGACACACACATCACCCCCCCCCCCCCCCCCACACACACACGCGCACATCACACATACACACACACACACTAACACACACACGCGCGCGCGCACATCACGCACCCCCTCCCCTTCCACACACACACACACACACACTTGCATTAGTCCACTATCCACATGCCTCAACATATATGTATACTTTAAGCAGCATACTGCATCACTTAGATAATGTATTCTCAGTGTTCTTGTTGTAATGTCTAATATTAAGGGAGTGAGAGCCTGGATTAGCACAGGTTTCGAACCTATTTCAGACTCCAGTCTCTCACAAAGAAATTTGTTTTTGTATTTACCTAACATTACTATTTCACAATGTACCTATTTCTTTGTGGTGAGATAATAAATATTATTATTATAATTATAATTACAGTACAATGCAGCCGTCGTTACCGCTAGCGCTCGACGTACTGATATCTCTCAGTAAGGACGCATACCCCGAGGTAGCCGAATATTGCACCCGGGGAGTGACCGCGTACTTCGCTGACGGCGGCGGCGGCTCGGGCGACAGTCACAGCGCCATCGGCGGCCTGTGCGACAACTTTGTCGCGACATTGATCGGTCTGCCCAGAGCTTTGAATAATATAGGTGAGGATTGGGTAGAAGGAATACATTTTTTTACAGCTAACACATTTTAATATTGAGATGGATGTAAGAGGGAGTTTAAAAGTGGCACCCGTGACTGAAAAGTTGAGAGGAAACCGTTCAGCTTGGTATGGACATGTTATGAGGAGCGATGAAACGCTTGTTACTAAGAGAGTGATGAATATGGATGTCGAGTTGGAACGGAAGACCACGGAAAAGATGGATGGATTGTGTGAAGGGTGATATGAACGTATAGGGCGTGAATGAAGAGGTTTCTGCTGGTAGAGGAGATTGGAAGAAAAAGACGTGCTGCGCCAACCCCAAATAAATCGGGACTAGGACAAGAAGATGATGATGGCATTTTAATACAATTCAGACCGCCTCCATGGCTCAATATAAACAACATAGGGTTTGACTCGGAGGTCGTGGGTTCGATCCCCAGCGGGGTACATGTTTAGTACTCTGTTTAGTTGGTGGTAGGGCATTTTAAATGTCCGCCTGGCTTGCTACCACCATCTTCACTTTACATCAGGTGTGATTGAGGTCAAGTGCTAACCCGTTGTGCGTAAAGAAATTTATATTTAGTTAACAACTATAGTTATTTATGTAGCGTTAACTTATTGCTTTTTTTTTTTAATATTTGCACACCACATACTGGTAGAATTTGTGAAGACAAAACTTTATGTACCAAATTATTCATTTCAATAAATATTTAATTTCAACACAACTCAATTGAGCCAGGAGATGGATAAAAGAAATACTTTAATCTATTACAGACTCCAGCCGGAAACTGTCTGCATTGAACCTACTATATGGTTACTTAGAGATACTTTGCGATGACGCGCGCCCTCAGCGCTTGACAACGGCCCTCAGCTCTCACAACAGCATGCAGGCGTGTTGCTCTGCTTTACTGCATGCTGCTGAAGTGGAATCCATCACGTCTCTCGCGGAGTATACTTCAAGGGGTTAGTGACTAGTGATGCAAAATTACGCAATTTTACCGAAAACGCTGGTAAAGTACGGGTATTTTACGGTCATTTATATAAATTACGGTAAAATTAATATGACGTTTTAAATTTTAATTTGTTTTAAATCTCGCGCGCGTATTGATTGATTGATATTAGTGTCGATTCGGATGTACACCAACTAAACTAAAACCAGTTTTAGAGTAGTACTGTCTCTTTCTCCCTGGAACAGTACGATGCGACGGCACCACTCCAAAACTAGTTTTAGTTTAGTTGGTGTACATCCGAATCGACACTAATATCGCTCGTCCTGAAATAACTATTATTACTCTTTAAAATCGAAAAATTCCTGCAGAGTGTAAAAAGTATTTGGAAAGCCCTCTATGGAAATGAGATTGAATGAAATGATACAAATCTATTTTTTTTTGTGTATGTATAATTGAATTCAAAATGGGCCATAACGTGTCCCCGCAGACGTGTCGTCGGCGCCGCCTAGCGAGGCCCCGTGGCGCCGGCCGCGCCACCTGGACGGCGCCAGCGACGCGGCGCTGCGCCACGTCTGCCGCCGCCTGGGCGGCGCCGAGTGCGCCGACCTGCTGCTGGACAGGCTCCTCGACACCTTCCGCCTGCGGAGGGACTGTGAGGTCGTCTGTGTCGTCAACTGGATGGGATCGGGTGAGGATTATTAACAATAATATTTCAATCAATAATTTAATAAAGATATTAGTTCGTATTCACCACAGATGGGATTTGAACCCGCAACCCTTGGTTTCGCGGACAGGGTCACTGCCCACTATACCAATCGGTCGTCAATTAAATATATATAAATAAGTAAATATAAATATCCATAGACATACACACAGCGCCATCTAGTTCCACAGTAAGCAACTATAGGCTTGTGTTGTGGATACCAGATGGTTGATGTACTACATAAACATTTTTTTTTGTTTGTAAATAAATACTTATTATAAATGAAAACATCCATAACTCGGGTACACATGTCCGTATTCATCACACAAACATATGCCCCTAGCGGGATTCGAACCCGCAACCTTTTGGTATAGTGATCAGAGTTGCTAACCACTACACCAAATAGGTCGTCCAAAGGACATGTCCCAGATTGGTTTTTTAATATTTATTAATTCCGACAGGGTTAAGTTATATATATCTGGATAGGTATTTGAATATCCAGCTGTTATGTACAAATTGTACAATTTTAGAAACCTCCGTTTTCGAGAAAATGTATTTTTTAGTTTCATAACAATTTACTTTAAAACGAACACTCCTGCCTATAGAAAGAATGAAGCCTCTTGCAATTCATTACTTGAAACGAACATTCCGTCGTTAATTAAAACAATATCCACCCACTGTCAAACAAATGTCATTGTCAAACTTGTAACGTCGGTCAATGTTCGGTTTATAGCTATTCTTTCTTAGAATTTGATGGAATTTAAGTTCTTGGAGTATTTTTCTGTGTATTCTACCGAAGCTTATCTGATGATGATGATGCTTCCGACCGATTTCGGCCATGACGAACACTTCAACTCCTAATCGGTTTGGCGCTGGATATAAAGCTTTTATTTATAATTCTGGTCGCAGTGTAGCCTTTTTAATGCTTTCTGTCAAGTCATAGGTACATACATTTTAAAAATATGTCGTGATACCTCGGCAATAAATATGACTATGTATTACATCTCGATTGAAGTCATTTATTTTTAGCATGTAGTAGCATTTTCTGTCTACAATTTAAAAATACAAGAAATGGTTCTCCATAGACATGTTTTACGTGTGAAATACATCCGAAAAGCGCCCCACTAATGGTTGTTGATTGTGACGCATTGATGAGGAGTAGGTAGACTAAGCGTATAACTATAGCTAACGATATATCCACTGTATGTGTGAAGGATTGCACAGTTTAGTAAGGGTATATGTAAACTCCTCCTTTTTTCGACGTCGGTTAAAAAGTGCGCCCTAAACGATATATCCAATTATTAACCTCGGTGGTGTTACATACATTTGTAATCTTACTTTTCTCCTCCCAAACTGACAAACAGAGACTAGAGACAGAGTGAATGAATGTTCAGTCTGCTAGAAACTCAAACAATAAGAGCAAGACCTAAGAGCATAAACCTACCAAAATCCACTTTAATGGATCTAGTTCATTTTTACTAAATTCGCAACAGCTCAACATCTTTATGAACTTACTGCTTCAAGAATGAAGAATTGAATTAGAGAAGTTATTGAGCTGGAGTGTGCATAATTTAAATTGTATAAAATAATAATAAATAAAGTAGTAATAAATAAAACACATTTTACTAATATATGTTATTAATTTTTCACATTTTCTGTCTTCTCTCGCTAGTACATAGTCCAACTGAGTAGTCATATCATTTCTGAGCCCATCCAAGGTACCAGGTAATTGTCATCACATGAGCACAGTTCCCTTGCCAATAATACAAGTACAATAATAGAGGTAATAAATAAATTCGGTGTTGTCAATTAGTTCCTGTTACTCTTAACAAGATGTCCTTAACTGTAATAAATCTTGTTGCTTTGGTGATGCGACCTAATTCTTCCTCTAATTAAAGCTGTGTCTTGTGATGTGTTTAACCTGGTAAATGCCTTCTTCTTCAATGTAAGAGCTACACTCTTGTCGGTGGAGTAATGACCTAAACTGAACAACTATTCTTTTTTATTCTATTCTTGTTTTCTTGGTCTTGTATGTCTGAACTGGAAACAGTTCGTTCGGCTACGAAGCTAGAGCCACTTGCCAAGGATTGGTCTTGGATTGCGACATCTTCATGAGGCAAAGCACGAGATTGTCTGCCTGTCCTACTAGACATTGACAAGCCACAACAGACACAAACTGATTGATGACCCAGTTGCTGTTCACCTGTTGTGCCCTCAGTCCTATTATTTATTTCTCTTAATAAAAGATTGAAGCATTCCCGGCAAAACATGGTCTTCGTTTGTCACCTAAAAGCAAAAGATTTTTTAAATACCAACAAAATGTCACATAATAAAAATAGTTTCACTATATTGGCACTGTGGACAATGATTGAGGCTTGGTTACATGGAGCATGTGCAGAGTCCAACACTGATTTTCCAGGCTGTCAGATTTTATTTATAGGTTTAGGGAAATCCACATACAGCGCAATTCCACAAATATACAATTTATTATTACAGATGTTATAATCCCAGAAAAAATTGATACGGAGTCCATACCTCGGCTAAGCCTAAACAGAAAAGATGATATAATAAAACGGATTGGCCCACTTTGTAAGGCTGCCACGACAATATTACCTGCATATATTTTACTTACAATGTTGTACAAACCTTTACTTGTACATCATACATAAATTCACGACCTTGGTTGGACCTCATCTTCACTTAACATCAGGTGTGATTGAGGTCAAGTACCAACCCATTATGCATAAAAAAAGGTAGCTATTTGCAAATCTAATCTTCGACCTCATCTTCACTTAACATCAGGTGTGATTGAGGTCAAGTAACGACCCGTCGTGCATAACAAAAAAAAATTATACTAACCTACTTTGTTTAGTGTATGATTATTTATGAGGCAAATGTACCTATATATAAATATATTATTACTTACATTCAAGAGTAGGTATAGATCCAGCCGCCGATGTCCAAATCCCGTGCAACATGAAATAACCGTTGTAGAAATTCAGAAATCCGTCTATCACCGGTCCAAATCAAGTGCAATCAAACAATTCTTGTAATAAAGTCAAGTCATCAGTTGTTATAAAGGCAATTCAATTCTTTGGTTTTTGGCAAGCAAATTATAAAACCAAAAGAATCCGAGAAAGTACAAATTGAACACCACACAACACGGACGCTTAAAAAAACCAACAACAACAACAAGCACAGATTACTCAGATAAACAAGAGCAATAGGGTTGTTCGATCTGAGATTGGCTAATCGATCGAGTATCGATTTCTGACTGATCGATACTCGATCCTGTCACTCAATCCGAAAATATAACCAAATCGCATTAACAGGCTGGTCACTCAACAACAGACATTACGGTATATAACGGTAAACAATGCTGGTTCTTGTTTGTGCAATAAAGACAAAAATTATTTTATATATAACTGGTAAGAGGTTGTTTAAAACATTTTTTGGTAGAAACCTAGGTCATAATAAAAAAAATATATTTCGGTCACTTATAATTCGATCTGATGCTCGATTTGATGTAGAATTTATACTTCAGCCTTACATTGAAATGGGTTATAATATTTTCCTTAAAATCGTTTTAATTTCTTTTGTTTTAATAATCGATTTGCTTTATTGATCGTCGTGTTCGATTTTTTGTGGAGTAAATAGTCGCCAGTGTTGCCAATGGCATCGCAAAATAATTCCACCATAGTTATTTCATTAATTTATTTTATAAAAACGGAGGTGTGCAAAATTCATATTAAAACGGTTTTACGATCTACATTTTTGTACCTTTAATATCAGTGTAGTACCAACCCGGTCGGAATTTACTCTGAATAAAAAACCACCCTCCATATAAAACGCGGACATGTCCTTTACTCTTGGGATTGTTTAAATAACAGCATTCTTCTTCTTTTCGAGTCGAGGCAAGTTTCAAATTTTATTGGAATATTTTATTGAATTATTGGAATAATAGCATTGAAAATAGGATTGGTTTTTTTAGATCAGTGCTGAGTGGAGGTAAAAGATTTGGACCAGTCCATTTATTCACGTGGAGTCGTTAAAGGCGACTATGAGACCATTGAGAAGTATGAGTGGGGTGACTTTGAGAGATAAAATCAGGAATAGTGTAATTAGGGAGTACAGCAGTGTGAAAGAAGATGTAGTGACAAAGATTGAAAAATGTTTGCTGAGATGGTTTGGACATGTGGAGAGGATGAATGAAAGAAGACTTACGAAAGAGATATACAAAGCGAATGTGGATGGTAGTATTGGTAGGGGAAGACCACTGGGAACGCACCGTGCAAATTGGTGACGTCTTAACATGTAAAGTCTTGGGCCGATTACGTCACCACATCCCCAGACCCCCCCTCCCGTGCGCACTCAAAGGGATCAAATTACACGGTCTCAGATAAACACATCTGGTTCACGTTCTATTGCCTCTAATCTCTTTCTGTAAACTGTTTTTTTGGCCTTTTGAATAACAGAGCCGCATAACTATAAACAAATCAGGTCAGGTATTATATTACTAAACAGATAATAACCTGTTGATTACAGAGTACCTACCTAGTTGGATCGGGTCGACTGGTACCGATCGGTACCAGCGGGGCTTGTTAGTATGCGCTATTAGGTGGTACCGATCGGTACCAGCGGGATTATATCGGTTAAAGAATGGGCCAAGTCTAGAGTACCCTAAACCGACGTGCATGTATGAACATCCTTATGAGAGTGTGTCAGGACCATAACAAGTGGAAGTCTATGGTATCTGCCTACCCCTACGGGAATCAGGCGTAACTTTGTGTATATATGGAATAAAAATAGACCTAAACGTTCGATATTAATTTCAATTTGAACCAGTTCTGAGAAAGAGGGCATTGACTAACAAACGAACAGACACCACGTGAAGCAAAGAGTTGCGTTTTCTAAAATAAGGTGCGAAACCGTAAAAAGTCACATTTACAAATACAAATAGTTTATTTGCCAGAACACAGTAAAAGAGATGTTAAGTATAGTTCGTCCACAATGAGTTCAATCTGCATGCAGGTGTGCAAATGGTTTCAGGTTCCGTTTAATTACTAATGTATCAGATACTTTTCACAATTCGTATTATCACTTAATATCATCTAATTATTTTTTAAATTCTAAATATTCCTTAACACTATAGAAACAATTTGACGTAAGCCATTTTATTAATTTCGTTCTAAATAAATTTATGCTATTCTCTAATTTAAGTTCGTCAGGTAATTTATTATAAATGCAAATACACATATTATAAACATTCTTACTATAAATGTATGTGCGGCAAGGAGGTTGATATAATAAGTTTCTGTATTGACTTCTGGTGTGCCTTTCATTACATTCGATTCGCTTTTTAAAATAGCTTGGATTGGCTTTGATAGTGAGACAGACGGCTTTTATATACATACACGGTAGGGGAAGTATATTAAACTTTTTAAACAGTGGCTTGCAGCTGTCTAAAAACCATGCGTTATCCAATACCCGTTCACACTTCTTTTGCAATCTGAATGCTCTATCCAAATACAAATTCTTAATAACTAAAATATCGATATATGTATTGTATTTCCAGCACCAAACTCCTCCATGAGCCTAGTGAAGCGCATCCTCGACACTTACATAGAGGATGACGTGTGGTACTCTCCCCTAGAGGTGGGCAGCCAGGAGCCACCGGTCACCAGCCGGGAGAGCCTCGACCTCTGCGTGTACAACCCTAGGGCCTGGACTAAGGAGAGCGTGCCTGGTAAGGTGCATTGTACAACAATGTTATTGTAATATACAATTTGTAACCGTTAAGTCTGTCCAGGTGATTATCTCGTCAAGATAAGATATATTGAAAAAGCTTTATGAAAATATCGAAACTACGTCATCGAGAGAACATAAATTGTACCGCCAACAATTGGCAATACAACAGACTTCAGTAATGCTTTATCTCCTGGGACCATCCTGGTCTTCTTCTTCGTGTCAATGTGTCCAATCAGATTTGGTCCACCTAGAATTCAGTCACAACTACGGCGTTGTCTGTTGCCGCGTAAAGGTCCTCCATGCGCCATGTTTTGAGATGGGGTTCCACAATCGTTCGTGACTGGTCAGTGAATCCCCACTGCGCCAGGCTTGCTCTGCAGCGGCCGACTCCGGCTCTCATTCGATTTAATCTCTTCCAAGTCGGCCACCGCAGCTTGTGGCCAGGTGGTAGGGCCTCTTTTAGTTTGACAAACTCTGGAGGAGCTGGGCATTTTGCTTCCCACAGTTGCTCTCTTGCTGACCTTGGTTGACTGTCTGTGGCAATAGTGGACCTTAGAAAACTTCTGCGGTTTTTTAGTCTCGCGCTGGGCATTTTTGTGCTCGTATAAGGGGTGTTTCGAGTCAGTTTCCTGCTTATGCTTCTCCACTGCACACGCCACTTCTCGCCGAACTTCTGGTGGAGCTATACCTGCCAGAGGGTAGCCTGGTGAAAAATAAACATCAAAATCGTTTTGAACAATATTGACGAAAATATGGACAGACGAACATAGGAAATTATGGTGTCGGGTTTTTATTTTTAAATATTTCAATACTTAATAAAGTATGCCCCTTTGTTCTTGTTTTCTCGACTGTCTAAGGAAGGGGGGTAATGTTTTTCGAGTGTATGTAGATTTCTATTACGTCCTGCACCCTATACGGCTTGACCGATTTCGAAGTGCATGGTGTCGTTAGATTCGTCTTGATCCCTGGAGAGTCATAGGATACCTTTTATGGTAAAAAAAACCGCCTCCGTGACTCAATGTAAACAACATAGGGTTTACGAATCGGAGGTCGCGGTTTCGATCCCCAGCGGGATACATGTTTAGTACTCTGTTAGGTTGGTCGTACGTAGGGCATTTTAAATGTCCCCCTGGCTAGCTGCCTTCATCTTATCTAAATCTGCCGCCAAACAGCAATGTTAATAGCATTGCTGTATTCCGGTTGTCAGAGATAAGATAGCCAGTTCCCCAAATGGGTTTCTGGGTCAGTACGCTCTTCAGCCTCATCTTCACTTAACATCAGGTGTGATTGAGGTTAAGTGCTAACCCGTTGTGCATAAAAACATCCAATATGTCGCCCGCAAAATGCCAAATAAGCTGTCTTTTGTTTTTTAAACTCGTATTGTTATTAGAAGTTTTTATTTAGCTTGCAATGTTAGTATGTAAGTAAGTTGTGCGTTTCAAAATTCGCAACCCATTTTTCAACCACTTGCTGGTATCTGATTGAGCTGAAATTTGGCATATTTATCTAAGTTCGGTGTCAATGCAATGTCTGATGTTGGAGCCGGGATGTAGGGACTGGCATTCACTGATGGCAATTGGCAAGTTAGTCGAATTTGGGCTAGTTTGTTTTGTTGCTATGATCACTTTACACATGATGACGAGGGCCTGAAGATGGAGCCAGAAGAATGCCACTGGCACTCCTTGATGGACTTTGTTACTCGTCTTTATACTAGAATAATATGGGGATAATCATGATGTTTTTTTTTATGCACCACGGGTTGATACTTGACCTCAATCACACCTGATGTTAAGTGAAGATGAGGTCGAAGGTGGAAGCGTACTGACCCGGAAACCCCAACACATTTGGGGGACTGGCTATCTTATCTCTGACAACCGGAACACAACAATGCTATTAACATTGTTGCTTGGCGGCTTATATGTAGTATTATAAGTTTGTTTTTAAAAATTTTTAATGTAGAATTATCTATCATACTTTTACTAGCTTCACGTGTACTCGTAACTGACTAATTAACTAACAAATCGTGAGTGTCAATTTTAACCTACTTCTAATTGTCGTATCGAAATAATACTTGGTATGTATATTTAGTTCGTATGACAATACTATAATTTGATAGCTTCGAGCTGATCTGATGATAGAGTCAGGACGTGGATGGTGGAACTCTTCAGTGGCTACTAGGAAACCCCTCATGTTTGGGCTCATGTGATTCGTTTTGGCGATCCTAATATATTGCACTTGATGTCGAGGGTCTGATGATGGAACCAGGGGGTGGATGGTGGAATTCTAGCGTCTTTCTTATTTTATTTTTCTCTTCTAAGATCTGTACGAAGGCGCAACCGAGACCCGTTACACGGACATCAGCTACCAGACCCCCCGTGTAGTCCACAAGGATCCCCACAGCTGCGCGACCCTCGCCGAGGCGCAGAGGAACTTGCTGCTGAGCTGTCTGTTGACGGAGGGCGTGGGGGTCATGGCGCTGAGGCTGGGGGCGGACTACCAGCCGTATCTGTTGAAGACGCTTTGTATGGTGCTCGAGCGTGTTGGTGGGTATATTTTTAAATAATCAATGGTCACAAAGATTAATTTCATACGATAAAATAATTATCATTAGAAATCGCTTGATTTTTAAAAATTACTGAAATTACTGAGCATTCACAATACTTACTCTCCAGAGAAGAACGAGTAAGAAACTTAAGGGTTGCCCTTTTTAGTAGGTTTCGGGATGCAATGTGTAATTCATAACTCCGAAAAACTAACTATTTCCAGATGTAAATTAAATTTTACCTAAAAAACTAAAGCAAGTAAATAAAAATAAATCTAGGTATATACATTTATGTACGAGTATAAAAGTAACGTACCCAATTGAAAAATCCATTTGCCACTAAAACTGAACAAAAAAAATGACGTATGTTAAATTTGACATTCTATTCGGAAGTCATAGTCATTCTGGCCTAGTGATATCTTCCGAATAGAATGTCAAATTTAACATACGTCGATTCCTAATCGAACCATTATTGTGAATAGTGACCGACCGAAACAGGATTTTGAGCCGAAACCGAATCTTCGGCCTCGGTGTCAGTGTCAGTTTCGGCCGAAACCGAAAGTTCCATATTTATTTTTTACACATGCCTTCCTACAGTCAGTTAACTCGTGTTAAATGAAAACTCGGGAGAAAAAACAACTTCATTCAACACAATCACGCCGGCCGGCAAATTCAATTGACACGACTCACGTGGCTCGAATTCATCCGAAGTATGCCGAACGGCGCGCGACAAATCACGAGAACTATGTTTCGGCTCATTCTTGGCCAAAGTCAAGTCAAAATCAAAAATGCTTTATTTTGTGGGACCACGGAGCTTTTTAAGTTTTGAAGCTACTGCAACTAAAGGCAATTTTCCCCTGAGAAGAACAAGCAACAAACTCGAGGGGAACAACAAAACTGAAACTGTGGCCGAAACTGGCCGAAACCGATTCTTCGGTTGGTTATCAATTTAATGTATATCAAATTGAGATACAAACCAAGCGATAATAATAACTAACAATACTTACAATAACTTTTTACGGACTGATGAGGATGACTAATATGAACTGGTCTTTTTCAGGCAGTAAATACGAAATGCTCCACCTATCTGGCCTGAAGGCGATCAACGACATTGCGACCGCTTGCGGCCACAAGTCCGTCGCCGAACTGATCGCGTTTAACGCAGATTATTTCACTAACCAAGTCACTTCAAAGCTCAAGAAGGTAAAGATAATTATTAGAAAATGCACTTCTGAATTTTAATGTTTTAAACATTCTGGACCACGATGGGATCAAATTTAAAACCGCGAAAGAATTCTATAAACACTTTTTCTATTGTATCCGCCTCCGTGGGTCATAGTAAACAACGTTATCTAAATCTGCCAAGCTGCAATGTTAATAGCATTGTTGTGTTCCGGTTGTCTGAGATAAGATAGCCAGTCCCCTAATTATGATGGGGTTTCCGGGCTACGACCCACCCTCTGCCTCATTTTTATTTTATTTTTTAAAGGTTTGCCAGTGGGTGCTACACTATGACTTATAAATAACGCTTATAAATTAAATAATAGCTGAGTGTGCAGCCGTTTTAAGGCAAACACAACATGCAAAATAATATAACATAAAAACCAACAAGAAATTGCAAAATGGTTTTTGTAGTTTCTAGCTTTATAATAAATAATAATAATAATAAATATCCTTAGACATACACACAGCGCCATCTAGTTCCACAGTAAGCAACTATATGCTTGTGTTGTGGGTACCAGATGGTTGATATAATACATAAATACATTTTTTTTTTGTAAATAAATACTTATTATAAATGAAACATCCATAACTCGGGTACACATGTCCGTATTCATCACACAAACATATGCCCCTAGCGGGATTCGAACCCGCAACCCTTTGGTATAGTGGTCAGAGTTGCTAACCATTACACTAAACGGGTCGTCACGGTTTATGTTATGTAATATTATTCTAGCGAAGAAAAGGAGCGAAGAAGAGTAGGGTTCGAATCGAATCCCGCTAGGGGCATATGTTTGTATGATGAATACAGACATGTGTTCCCGAGTTATGAATGTTTTTCATTTATTTATGTATTTATTTATAAAAAAACAATGTATTTGTGTAGTTTATCAACCATAATATTGATAATGATGTGATTGAGGTCAAGTACGAACCCGTCGTACATAAAAAAATTCTGGTATTCGTAATACAAGCCTAGTTGCTTAGTGTGGAACTAGATGGCGCTGTGTGTATGTGCAAAGATATTTATTTATTATTATAATTTTATAATAATGCCAAACATGAAAAAGAATAAAGAAATTACAATAATTTTTATTTTTATATTTTAGAATTCGTCTTGTTGGATGTTTAAGTTTATTTGCATGCAGCCTAACTATTTTTTATTATAAGATTTTTAAAATCCTGTTATGTATAGTTATAAAAGGATTTCAGATTTATATAGATACAAATGTCAGTGATAGCTCTTTAAGTTGTTAATCTGTTATCTGTTACTGTCCTTAAACAAATAAAATAAATAAAAATAAAATAAATTATAGTATATTGACCCAAGGTTTGAAGTCTTCTTACTGTGATATCACAAGAACATACGTCCTGTATCTTTTTTCAAAACTGACATTTCCGATATGCATCTCGCCATGTGTGACAGAAGGCTTCAAGATATTGATCCATATTTTGTGTCAGTGGATTTTTCACATTTTTATTTATTTTTTTCTATCTCAGGCATGGAACACTCAGTCGGCGCTGCAAATACTGACCGTGGTGATGGAATACAGCGACGCCACTATACTGAACTGTTTGTATGGAATTGTTGAAGATGTAAGTATATCTAATAAGGTATAATGTATATTATTATTTCGCCTCTTATTATTTTTTATGTATAAATATATATTTACATTTCGGACACTCACACCAATCATCTAATCACAAACCAAGCAAAGCTTGTACTATGGACACTAGATAACGGATAAACATACATAAATATTTATATAAAGATTCATGACTCGGGAATAAATGTACGTATTTATCACACAAATATTTATTGCGGGATTCGAACCCATAACCGTTGGTTTAGCTGACCGGGTCACTATCAAGTACACCAAATGGTTGTCGATCGGTCGTCATATGGCGTTAAGCCGAGTGTTTATCCGCAGGCTCGGCAGCGTTGTGGTTTCGGCTCAGGATAGAATAAAACCAACCTACTGCCTAGAGTGTTGTAAACAAGATGCGATTATTAAGTCTGCAATTGGCTTTACACTTTATTTAATATTTGATCTGTGAATCAAAAGTGTAAAATAAAATAACGCTTGAGTTAGATTTCAGAGTTGCGAGGATTCCCAATAATGTATAGGGGAATACACCATTTATTACCTACTTACTATAATAAACCATATGACCTGAACGTAAGCATTAAATTTCAACAAAAAATGTAAAACCGTTCACCTACATATTACGGAGAACACCCGAAATTTCTAGTAAGATTGCTAAATCGAATATGCTTTATTGTTTAAATAAGGAAGGCACATCTAAATTTTAGTTTTTTGTCCAATGTTGCCAACGTAACATCGTATCGGCTAATTTTGTAGCTGAGACAATATGTATTGATATATATCGGTTGATAATTATCAGCGAACCCTGGTTTTTACATAATTGATGCATTTAATTTTTCTATTATTGAGTCATACACGCGGAGGATGTAGTAATAAGACTAAGGCCCGTATTAATAAACCAATCTCAATACAAATCTTGAGACTGCATCAACTAAGATGCGTCTTAAGCAGTTGACGCTATCTCAAGCTGCGTGCTAATTTATAAACCAATCTTGAGGTCTACTCAGCTGAGATCACTTATCAAGTATTCGCCTCAGCGGCGAATGAATGATAGTCTTGAGTTCCGTTTATTAATACGTGAAACTCTTTAAGCGAGTACTGCTTGAGTAAGCAAGCGCGTTTCAGGTCTCAAGTTAGATTTATTAATCAACACGATTACTTGAGACCAGTCACAAAACTGTTCTCAATCTTGAGAATGGTTTATTAATACGGGCCTCAGACGTCACAACGCAACTCAAGGACGCCTCATCAACTTACACATGTCACAAGATGCGAGCGACCCGTGAACTGGGACAAATGCCTTTGAATGAGCGATTATTGTATGACGATTTCAAGTGTTATTCTTATAATTTACGAAGAAAATATTTTTGTATTTAAATGTTCAGAGTCAAAACTTTTGATTGTATTTTTATTTATTTTCAACAAACTTTACAGCATATCCTTATATATTACTTAAACTTAAATTACATACTTATTAAGCCAATTATAAAGTTTGACATATTACTGTGCAGCCATAAGAAAAATAAACAACACTGCGCAGAATTAATTATTACCCCCTATGCATGACACAACACGCGGTAAAACACGGGGAAATTAAAACCAAAGCATAGATTACTATTAAGTACCCTAAAATACAGAGACATCACTCGCAAAATAGCTGATGGTAGCGAGGAACTTTTTTTACATTGTGTGTACGTGTGTGTGTGTGTGTGTGTGTGTGTGTGTGTGTGCGTGCGTGCGTGCGTGCGTGCGTGCGTGCGTGCGTGCGTGCGTGCGTGCGTGCGTGCGTGCGTGCGTGCGTGCGTGTGTGTGTGTGTGTGCGTAAGTTTGTCGTGATTGTGGGGGAATGTATGAGAGTCACCGCCTCCGTGGCTCAATGTAAACAACATTGGGTTTACGTTTCGGAGGTCACGGGTTCCCCAGCGGGGTACATATTTAGTACTCGGTTTGGTTGGTGGTAAGGCATATTAAATGTCCGTCTGACCAGCTACCACCACCTTATCCAAATTGTCGCCAAACAGCAATGTTGATAGCATTGTTGTGTTCCGGTTGTCAGAGATAAGATAGCCAGTCCCCCAAATAAGATGGGGTTTCCGGGTCAGTACGCTACCACCTTCGGCCTCATCTTCACTTAACATCAGGTGTTATTGAGGTCAAGTGCTAACCCGTTGTAGATAAAAGAGTATTAATGCTTTATAATAACGTACTATAGCGATAGGAGTGTACGTATTATTTGCCTGGTAAATTCGGGCCTTCCGTCTCCCATAGGTTGCGACAGCCCCGTGTAATACGGAGTTGGACACGTAATTGGTACGCGCGACCCCCGTGTGCGTGTCGGATGCGCACATAGGTTGACCAATTGTATCGGTAGTGTTTGTCCATTATCTTACATTGATATTTTCTTTTTTAGGTTCTAGTCCAAAGCTGCGATAAATACCACGAGAGAGACCTGTATGCCTACTTACAAGTGTTTCTCACATTCGTAGAATGTATACGTAAATGGTTCCCATCCAACGTTGACCCGAAATTTAAACAAAATGTCGAAGGTCAAGTGATAGACGCATTGAGAGATGTCGAGAAGTATGTGAATTATGTTATGGAATCGGAAATTTTGCTGAATAACGAAGAATTAGAGAGGCAACAGGCTGGGAAGAGCGTAGAAGAGATGTACAAAGAGTATGTGAAACAGAAAGAAGATAATTGTCTGGATTATGATGATACAGTAACGAGTAAGTATTTTATGTCTCTTACTATAGGGCCGGCCTTAACTTGATGATTGACATTCTGTTGCATATTAAAACCGAAAAATGACGACCGATTGGTGTAGTGGATAGTGACCCTGTCAGCGAAACCAACGGTTGCGGGTTCGAATCCCGCGAGGGGTAAATGTTTGTATGATGAATACGAATATGTATTCCCGAGTCATGGATGTTTTTATAAATATTTTTATCTTTATCCGTTATCTAGTCTCCATAGTACAAGCTTTGCTTAGTTTGGGACTAGATGATTGGTGTAAGTGCACCAAATATATAAAAAAAAAAAACAGTATCAAAAAAATTGTATTGACACTGAAACGCGATCTCGATCTCAAGATCGATTTAATACGGCCCAGAATTCACACAATAGAGTTGGTGGAGATTGATATGTGCGGAAGAAAAGGTAAGATCTTCCACCGGGGTGTTGGTATTGCCCGGGGACCGCGATCCAATTGTTATTAACGGCGTTTTGCCTATATGCATTGTCTTGAGAAAACTTCGTTAGCGCGATCTAGGATTCGCTCTCTGATTCGTCGGCTTAGTAATGTCACCATTCACACTGCCCCCACAGATTACCAAACCAAGAGTTATGTCTTCTTAGCTCAGAAGAGAGAATATTCTAGAATAATTCCCCAGGCGCGGATCCATTGCAGATTGGTGGATTGTTTCCCAGTGAGAGGAGGCTGGGCTGGGCTATGCAGTCTATTATAAAATCACTGACTATTTGAATGATAAGCAAGCTTGGACATAGCTGTCTTATTATTCATATTATTATCAAATCACAAATTGTAACCCATAATCTGTTTAAAAGAGCAACCCTAGAGTTTCTTGCTCGCTCTTCTCTGGGGAGTCAGCTTTGTGAATGAGCCGTTTTAAGTGTAATATTAATAGTGACGTTTTCAAGTGATAATTTTATCCTATGAAAATATTTTGATTTGATTAGTGTTGATGCAAAGCTCTTGCATAAACGACCGATTGGTGTAGTGGATAGTGACCCTGTCAGCGAAACCAACGGTTGCGGGTTCGAATCTCGCGAGGGGTAAATGTTTGTATGATGAATACGAACATTTATCCCCGAGTCATGGATGTTTATATAAATATTTATGTGTGTTTATCCGTTATCTAGTATCCATAGCACAAGCTTTGCTTAGTTTGGTACTAGATGATTGGTGTAAGTGTCCGAATTATTTATTTATTCATAAAAAAATTTACAAACGCTTTATATTTTCGCCAAATTTTCTTTATTTATTTAATGATGTAATTATGGGGAATGAAAACGCGACGGTTAAATGACACAATAGTAGTGACAACATCAGTTACTCTTTGTGCAAGGTGATGCGACACTGTATGGCCTAAAATCTCGAATATTTGTCATATTATTACGAACACCGTAGATAAAGCATGTACTTGTTTCTCTTGTTAGTCACATATATACCGGATGAATTTTTGTACCGTAAGGAAAAAGAGAAATGAAATGAAAATCATTTATTCACGTAGGCAATACAATATGCACTTATGAACGTCACTTGTTTTTTAAACTACCACCAGCTCGGAACGCGACCACTACTGAGAAGAGCTAGCGCGAAACTCAGAGGGTTTGTCTTTTTTCAATCAGTCATTTACAATCTAGAAAAGTTACATTTTTATAGATCGTCTTGTAGAGGAGGCGTTTAAATCCATTAATGTAGTGTGAAATTTTACAATATCTACATAATTTTTGTTTTATAATAAGTTTAAATTTATTTGGCGGAAGATTCTGTATATCCATGGGAACCTTGCTGTAGAAGCGCACACATTGACCTCTGAATGACTTACTAACTTTACTAAGTCTACTAAAAGGTACATGTCTATGTCTATATTAAGCGCACTGTTTCAATATCACAGATATTTCGAATTTTCTTAAAAGCAGATGCGGCAGAACTGAGTCTTGTCATTAGTTTTTTAATATGGGGCCCCCACTGTAACCCAGAATCTAAAGTCATACCAAGGAATACAGCTGTGTCCACAAGGCCCAACTCTTCATGCTTAATTCTTATTTTGTTGGCTACCTGTTCAACATTAGGTAACGAAAATCTAAGACATTTCGTTTTGTTCTCATTAAGGAGCAAGTTATTGATTGTGAACCATTCAACTATTTTTGAGACAGCATTATTAGGTAAGTGAAATGGAAGGTATTGGTATAGGTAGTTTAATCAATAAATTTAATTTTTTCAAAACTATCATAGAATAAAGCTTTAGGATAGTATGTGCTTTTCAGGTAGTATAACAGGTAAGTAAAACTCACAGATTGTCCCGGTAAGCAGCGATATATTCCCAAAGCTTAGAAGGAGCACAGAGGAAGAATTATAGCGAGAGAAGGAGTCACAATCACAGCAATAGTTAGTCACAGTTCGTAGATATAGTTATAGAAGAAGGTACAGCATAAAGGTAAGTAAGCAATGCTTAAATTATCGTATTAGCGCTGCACGCAAGCAACAAGCGTCCCGCGTCAAGTACAGATCTCAACTGGTGCGGGGGCACGTCGCGGGGGTCGGCCGCCGGCGCAGCTACAACCATGGACTTATTATTTAAACAGGACTGAGTACTCGCCGCTGAAAAACGAGCCGAGCAGGATGTGTAACGTAGAGGCCGTTTGTCTCTGTCTAACAGGGTGACCACAATATATTTGTTACTTGGGACAAATGTTGTAATAAAATATTTGTCAAAAAATTTGGCGTTTTGACATTAGCCGGCGTGAACCATTTATTTCGCATTTCTTCATTTTTTGGGAAACTGCAATAATAGTACAACAGTCAGGACCCTAATCAATCACACATATTTCACATATTTCGACTCATTTCAAGAATTCATGGGCATCCTACTTCTTTGATTTACAAAAATATTATTTTTAGCTTACCTGTGGAAAGATATGTTGCAACCACCATAGGATTCACTTGGGCAAGTATAAACGCAACACTTTTTCACCATTTTACTCCTTTTACTTGTTATAATATAACAAATACTTTAAAAAACTTTTAATGCAAAGAAAATTCAAAATCACACCGAACCGCCATGACATGACATGCTTTTCAGGGTTACCATAGAAATAACAAAATCGAAATAAAAATGTATGTTTTCTGTTTGATTTAAGAATATATGAAAAGAAATTAATGCGAATGTTATTTGTTTATTTATAATTGTTAACATAACATAAAAATATAAGTGTTTCAATGGAATTTTTGAGTAGCCAAAACTGTTGATCATAATCATTTTTTTTGCTGGCAAGATGTAAGAACGAGACACACGGCCTCCGTTATTTATATCTCGGCTCGGATTTGCCTTTGTGTATGGTGCATCCAATTTAATACCTTATTGCGTTGACATAGTGATCATTTTCCTAAATGATTCTTTTGATAGTTATCAGTCCTGTTTAAATAATAAGTCCATGGCTACAACTCGCTCCTACGTCACGCGAGAACAATAGGCCGTGGTAGCGGTTCTGCGTTCCCACTGCCGTATGACCATTATACGGCAACGGCCGGTATGACGTTGGTAAGTATTTCAGTTTATATAAGTTTGTGTTTGTGAATGAGTGATGTGATGTGTGAGTGTGTATGTATGCGTGATCTTGGATGTGGATTCGTATGTAGTCGGTGGATACCCTACAAAGCGTTAATTGTGTGATGTGACAGTCGCGTTTGTAGCCTATCCCACATAATTCATCATTTTCCTGCCCTTATCCCACTCTAAGTGGGGTCGGCACAACATGTCATCCTCTTCCACTCTCCTCTATCAGCCGTCATCTCCGTACTCACCCCTTTCACACACATATCATTCCTCACGCAGTCTACCCACACCTTCTTTGGTCTTCCTCTACCTCTGTATCCCTCCACATTCATACTTAACACTCGTCTTGTTACGTGCCTTTCATCCCTCCTCATAATGTACCCAAACCATGCTAACCTATTACTCCTCAGCTTTTCTGTTATTGGCGCCACTTTTAGACTTCCTCTGATATACTCATTCCTGATTCCCACATAATTACATCATTAAATT
This sequence comes from Oegoconia quadripuncta, assembly GCA_949316235.1. Lineage (NCBI taxonomy): Eukaryota > Metazoa > Arthropoda > Insecta > Lepidoptera > Autostichidae > Oegoconia > Oegoconia quadripuncta. The sequence continues at coordinate 18,949,279 of OX438754.1, read as the reverse complement.
AAATAAAGAATACTTGGAGAAAATATGAGTTCCAAATGAATTTCGCATGATAGGAACCCTAAGAATCATGTCAGCCGTATATCAATATGAATAAGACTAAATATAGTTTATTATGAACGCCACAACAGGATACAAAAACAAAGAAGTAGTAAATTATAGCTAAAATAGAAATACAATTATGAAGAAGATCCCGACAATCACGTCACGTCATGTGTTGCGGCGTGCACAAATGGGTTAGCACTCGGCTCATGCTGCGACGAATCATAGCGCCGGTTTTCAGTGCCCCCAATATCCGGTCGCCGTGTGTGTCGATGATGGTTTTGATAAAAAAATAGTTAAACTGCATATGCCTATAACTTCTATTTCACTTACCTAATATGCCCTATTTTTTTCCTTACGGTAAAAAAACTCATCCGGTATATACACCGTGTAACGGTTAAGTGTAGTCATATTTTAAGGGCTTGTTCTACCCATCAATACGAACAACTTTTACTATGGGGGCAACTTCGAAATCGCGAAAAAAAAATGAGCTGTTCCATAGAAAATTTCAATAACCTCCCGATGCAATGTATGAAACAGCTGATTTTTTTTTCGCGATTTCGAAGTTGCCCCCATAGTAAAAGTTGTTCGTATTGATGGGTAGAACAAGCCCTTAAAATATGACTACACTTAACCGTTACACCCTGTATATTCAACTTTTACCATTATAGTGTTATTCCTCTATGCCATTATTTATACTATAATATTATTTAGTTATTACGACAGACAAGAGTTGGCTTGGGAAGACGTCTGTAAAGAAATATTGGAAGACATGTTGTGCCGATCCCACTAGTGGGATAAAGGCAGGAAAATGATGAGTTATTAAATATTGTCCGCTATTGTCAATTACAGAAGAAACCCCACCGACCCCGCAATACATCACCGTAACGGTCGCTATTATCAAGCGTTGCGTCAACTTCATCACATCCAGACAACGAGACGAGGCTGTCCTCACCCTTCGGATTCTAGCCGTCGGCCTCCCCATTCTTAGGACGCATGAGAACGACTTACTTCCCTTAGTCCATCAATGTTGGGCGCCGCTGGTGATGAGATTTCAAGACGACCCTGTAGTGGTGAGGCGGGGGTTGGAGTTGTTGGTGACGATGGCTGAGCTGGCGAAGGATTTTATTCAAAATCGAGCTGTCAAGTGAGTGTTTAAATATATAAATTGTAAATTTTCAAAACGCCCCGGCGACATTAATCGAACAAATGATAAATGATGAGAGATTAGACTAATGAGAAGTATTAAAAGCTAAATATCGTCGAAACGGCTTAACCGACTTCCATCAAACATGGCTAAGAAAGTATCTTAGGGTTTAATCTTTAAACATGTATCCCGCTGGGGATCAACCAGCGACCTCCGATTCGTAAAACCCTATGTTGTTTACATTGAGCTGCGGAGGCGGTTTTATAATCCATGCTAAGATTACTAAGAAATCACCCGTCATAATGACATTTGGCTTGGAATGCGTTCCGATTTTTGCGGTGCACAATACTTCTTATTAGCTTGTTTACCCTGACCGCTATCATCTTGGTAACCTGTTTAAGTAATGATGACTATTTCTCCCTGAACCTTTTCGCTGCTATGGACGTCAAATGCTGTCACTAGATTTGATGCGTCACACGGCAACGTGATTTACCGCCTACACTTATGCCTATATACCGATACGAGTAAGATTTATTCTGTTGTTTAGCTTGGCGTACAGATGTACCATGTTGTTTTGTAACTTTCCAGGGAAATACTACCAAAAATGTACAAGTACCTTATCAAATCTGCCTCTGACAGCCGGCTCAAAGATGCCGGGTCAGCTTACCGTAACAGTCAAGCGTACACCCTACAAGTAGCTGCGTTATCGTCCTTTCCAAGCCTTGCTGTGGACTTGGGGCTAGACGAAGACAGGCTAGACGAAGCCATGACCTCTGTTGATGCATACCTGTCCAACAAACAGCCTAAGCCTTTGCAGGTGTGTATAGACTAAAAATTACCGTATTTTCTCACATGCCTTATAATTTTATTAAGAATTATTTTTCTGTCTACGATTGGCTAGCTAGCTATTTTACAAATGAATTATTTTTCCAGGCATTAGCCGTGAAATTCTTCCAAGCCATGCTGGTCTATGACCACGGCGCCGTATGGCACCATCTCAGAACCCTCTGCAACAACGACGTCGAGCTAGAACCTCCGACAGTTGAGCTTTACGAGTTGGAACCCATTAGAGGAACCCCCTGTAACCCTAGAAATAAGGACTATGAACATAATATTAATTTAATATTTAATCCTGAATCGTAAGTTAAGAATTATAGGATATTTTTAAATTATTTAGAATTTTGATTGGTGTATCTTTTTTAATGGAATAATGAAAAGTAGAATTGATGGTTGGTAGCTTTTATTCAAGATCACTGTTTTCTTTGCTTAACTCGCAATTATCGTGTATGAATAATGTCTTGTTAGGCCTCACTGGGCTCAGCCGAGATATTTTGGTATTTACAATAAGGCCGGCAACAAAATGCAAAAAACAAAAATGGGAAAATATGTAATAACAGACGAAACAGTCCAGAAAAGATCTGAATCTTTAACATCTAAAATCGGCGCGCCTTCTGACAATGCAGCATAATTTAGTTTTGGGGTTTATATTCGAAGCGTCCAAACGGAGCACTATTACTACGATGTCAAAATTTTTATAGACTACTATTATAGTGGTAGACTTAAACATTAATTGTCTTGACCGATTTCTTTAGAGATCTATCGAAATTGCAATGTCGCCAGCCCTATACAATCTAGTCTTATGATGCTATAAGGATTCGGTAAGCAGTGAGTGGGGCAAGGGAGACAATTCTTTCAAAGACATATTTTGTAGTGATAGTCGAAAATAAAACAATACAATGGCAGTATGTAGTTACTTCATTTATTTTTATATATAAAACACATTTGTCACAGAAAACAAATACCCATTGCAATACAAAATCATCTATTACAGTCACTCCCACATCAATACTAATACGCTATTTAGGTTCGAGTAACTTGCACATATCGCGTGAGAACGAGCAGGGCCTGCAGTCTCGACATAGATAGCGATCGTTATGTTATCGAATTCGGTCGTTAAGTCCTAACAATGTTATTTTAATTGGAAAATTAGTCTTTAGTATCAAAATATCGGTTTCCATTGAAACTACGATTCAGGTTTCCAACAAAAACCGATATGATTATGAACACTATAACATTTAGAATAAGATCGTTAGGAGTTAACGACCGAAATCGGTTGCTATCTATGTCGAGACTGCGGGCCCTTGATTATCTACACTATTGCCCCTGTTTCTCTTCTCACGCGCTATGTCCCTTTTCTATCCATTTTTCAACTTTAATATACTACAATCTGTGAAATGGTACCATCGAACTGGGAATTTCTTTGCTTAATTTGCACAAACGCCTACTCCCTAAATATGATTTAATGAAACAAACTTTGCTAATTTTTTTTCCAGGCACTTGTATAAAACAAAGTCGCTATCTGCGTGTTTGTGCGCTTAGTTGATCTAAACTGCGCAACAGATTTTAGTACGGTTTTAGACAACTTTTTTCCGAAATTGTTATTATATATTTTATTTTTGGACGCATTTTTAGGCTGGAATTCCAAAATGCTTTTGCTGCACAGCATACTCTTAAAGTAGGTAACTATAATAGTACATTTCGTTTAAAAAGGTACAAAATACTATGATTTTTGTACATTTTTTGTATTGTAATTGGTTCTGCCACTGAACGTGACATACTTAATTGCAGTGTGTACCGTAAGTATAGATGTGAGAGGCCAAAACACCCTAAACCATTGAAACTATAAAAATTCGGACCACACCTTAACTTAAATAAAATACTAACTGAATTGGTAACATATATTTGCTTTGACCGCCATCCACACAATTGCCATAGTTATAACACCGCAGAGGACTTAATTTAGTCTGTGAAATTTAAAGCTATTGGAAACATGGCGTTAGGGCATTTTTGTCCCGCATGTAGGTTTGGTTTTTAGACAGTGTGAAAAGGTTAACTCAATATAAGAAATATTGCAAAACTTTATAAAGTTAACGAACCTACGTAATTTATTAAAGAAAAGTTATTAAACAACGTTATATTTTCCGAAAGTTATAATTTTGTACATAACGCGTTTCTTTTGCAAAAATTTGTTAATGTCATTTTGCTTACTAGGTTTACTTTTTCCATATTTCTTTTATTCGAAACAATCTCCTCAACACAATAGACCTTTACACTCCGTACAGTTCGAACTATAAGCTCACTGATTTGTACACGCGCAGATATTCTTCGGCACAGTCCATTGGTCAAAACGTCCCAGCCAGGGCTATCATACGATCTCAGTTAAGGCAAGATTGGTGACAGCCTTATACATAACCGCATAGGTGTGTCTCAGTCTCCCGGCATTTAAATCGAATTATGAGATCATAGTAGCACTGCTGATCAGTTGAATTACACATGAACCCTAAAAACACCATATTCGTCGTCCTCGTCCGTTTTGTCAGAAACAAAATTGCAAGTGGTTACAAATTTGAATTAATTTGTATCCACATAAGGTAATTTTACAATTGCAAAAATTGATTATATTGCAATTAATGTTTTAATGTTAATTTTTCTTTAATTATAAGATATATTTGACGACCTCGGTCTTGAATTTAATCTTGACATTTGTATCGGCACAATTTTAACGGACTCGACGTGCGACTGTGGCCGTGGCTTCTGTGGATGTACGGTTTTACGATCTTTACTAAACATCGTAAGCGTCGACATAAAAATGGCGCGTCTTATAAATACTATGATTAACAAAAATGGGTACAGCATCGTAGTGGAGTAACAAACAATCCAGCCACCGTCTTAACATTCCAATTATTTAATATTTAGCTAAAACATTTTATTTTAATCGAGCCACTTTGGCTAAAACTTCTATACACGTGTTGGAGTAAAATAAACAATTTTTTTTTAATACAATAAAGGAACAATTTTGTATTAAAAACAAAACGCGAGCTCAATACTTATACCTTACCGCTAAATAACAATGCTTGGTGAGCAAAGGTTCCTCAACAAACGCAGAACTTACCTTAATCATATGATCCCCATATTCATTCTCTTACATGTTAAATCATATATTGCGTAAACACGTTGGATAGTAATGAAAATGATATCACATAAAATGCCTAGTTATTTCTTTAGATTGATCATTTTTAAGGCTCTTGTGAAAAATCATTAAAACATTTTTTTTTTCTATTCCTAATACCAAAAGAACAAGACTTCTTTGTATGGCGATCTTATGACGATGAAATAACCCCTGCGTCGTTAAAACTAATCATACCACAAAGTTTCACCGACGAAAAAATTAATACATAACTCAACTCTACATTGATTGGGTTCACATATTGCAAGAATAATTTCAGAGTTATATGTGGACCTTTATAGCTGAAAACTACAAGGAGAGCAGCCCCCGTAGCATGACATCGTTTGTCGCGACACTTAGAAGTGAGTGTGGAATAGTTGTATATTTCGTCCAAACGAATGAGCAGGACAAATATCTCGCGCGATATAATTCTTTATGTCCTGCTACTAGTGCAGATGGCAGAAGAATGGAGACTCCTCGGCATATATCGCGCCGTTCGGTACCAAACACATTATCCGCCATTCTCATACGATTGCATTATTTTCATGTACATGCCCATTGTAAGCTGAATAAATGTTTTTCTTTCTTCTTTCTTCTTTCAATATAATATGCTAATATCAGACTATTGAGTTGATAATCATCCCTGGACATAATCAGATCGTTCGCATGCCAGGCTATTTCACAAATAATAATGAAATTTAAAAAGTAAAAAAGTATGTAATAGCAAAGCCTGTTTTAAAAGAGCAACCCTTCGAGTTTCTCGCTTGTTCTTCTCAGGGGAAAATTGCTTTTTGAACAAGCAGTAGCTTAAATGTAAAATTTACTATTTTAAGTGTACTCTGTGTACCAACAAAATTAAGCATTTTTGACTTTGACAATATAGGAATAGAGTTTTAAAATTATGTTTCAGAAACAAAGTTGTTTGTGAGTAATTATGTGATATCAATTTCACATCGACGTTCACTGTGCGATAGTATGAAAATTGTTTACATGGACTTATTAACGAGCACTAAGGCATTTTAAAACATTCTATACCATTTTTAAGCAACTTTTGTAATAGTTTCTTGCACACCTGTATATTCTTGGTGTTCTGGGTTTGGCAGTTGAACAACTTCTTAAATCTTCTATAGTTTAACGAATTGTATTCTATATAAAAGGCGATTTGAACAAATGTACACAGAATAACGAGGTTTTAACAAAGTCACTATTATGATTTCATACACGTCAGTTATTTGTTAGTTACTATCGTAACATGGTAATCGATCTCAAATTTATTGTACGAATCATATACTAATCGACATATTGTCGATAATTAAGGTTATTATACTTAATGCATCCAGTGTAAATCTCCTGTATATGTGGTTCCGACACGTAAAAAGAATACATCCAACCAGTCTCTTCCCGTGGGTGTCGTAAAAGACGACTAAGGGACTTTCCACCAAAAAATATCTATAGACTTGCACGTTTCAACGGCGAGGGACATCTGTCAAGTGTCCATTTCTGTATATTTCGGAAGGTGCACCGAGGATGTTGTTGCAAGCCTTAAACTCAAACACCCAAACGCTATGTTTAAGATATCTCCCAAATCTACTTATAGGTGATTTACGCTGGGTGCATTAAGCGAAATAAAGGGATAATTATTAATATCTCCTACTTGTAAATAACACTCCGTACCTAACAGGGAAACAAAAAACTTACAAGTGGTAAGCACAATATTTAGCTATGTAATTTACATAAAGTTATAAAACAATAAGGTTAGAATTGAGTGGACGATGCCCTATCCTATCCAATTGAGGTGTTAATTGAAAATTTATACAATTGTAATGTATTACTTGCCCATATTCAAGCAAGATTGTCCTCTAAATGTTAGAATTAAGAAACAGCTCGGACATCGTCATATTTACAATATATGGTCGTACTAAAATAGTGCACTTTATTTAGCGTTCATTTATGAAAATATCTGTAGAAATGTATCTGTCTGGTAGAAATCATTTACTAGCGATAAGACCGCCTGGTTGTACATTTGTTAAGCTATATTTATGAAGTGTAGCAATAAAGTGTACTTGATTGAAAATATTTTTATTATTTTTTTTTTATGCATAACGTATTTTTTTCATGAATAAATTATCAAAAAACAATTTCCTATGGCTGACTGGTTTATATATTAAGTTTATTTTATGGGAGCATGTCCATAATGTACAGATAGTATTCTCAAAAAGTACAGTATTTTAGTAGAGCCTTACAGATATAGTCTTAATAATTCTGTATATCTGATAATACCTGGAATGGTTTTAATTCGTTTAAAAAATCAATTATGTATATAAACCACCCGCTCTTAAATAAATAATTATATCTAAATTGCACTAGCTAAATTTTACATTATCTATATGTATAGTCCGATCATTTTATCACGGTCGTCGTGAGGATTTGTTTTTGAATGCACGAACTAACGTGCCATATTAATTATGTATATATATCTGCGAGGAATTATTTCTTTGTAAACTATAAAATCAAATGGAGTGGCGCTGAATCGTGACAAAAATCAAAGCTTTATCACAATAACAAGCATTATCACGAAGACTATTGATTGAACCACGCCCGTGACAAAATAGACTGAAAACCATAAGAATAATAAATAATACAAGGATAAAAGGAAACTTCTTTGCTCGTCAGAAGTTACGATCCTACACTTGGGACTAAAAATCGGCCCAATATACCGCTATACTCTTTTACAAATACTTTAAAAGTACATCTTTTCTTTGCATTCTTGATCACCCGTCACAATGAATTCAACGCACACAAGGCATAGACAATTGGATATTAATTCGAACGACGAAGAACTGACACTTAGGCCCGTATTTCAAAATGTTGCCCAATCGTAGATCTCAGCTGAAAGAAAGAGAAAGTAGAAAGAGATGCCCCTATACAAGTTACTTAAAGCTGTCCCTTTTTAATAGTCCTCAAGCGGAGATCTCAGCTTGAGTAACATTTCGTAATACGGCCCTTACTTAATAATTTAAATGAGCACACACACTACCAAGGAACTAAAGCCCGTATTAATAAACCAATCTCAATACAAGTCTTGAGGCTGTATCACCCGAGATGCGTCTTAAGAAGTTGACGCTATCTCAAGCTCCGTGCTAATTTATAAACCAATCTTGAGGTTTACTCAGCTGAGATCACTTCTGAAGTATACGCCTCAGCGGCGAATGAATGATAGTCTTGAGTTTCGTTTATTAATACGCGCACCTCTCAAGTGAGTACTGCTTGAGAAAGCACGTGCGTTTCAGGCCTCAAGTAAGGTTTATAAATCAACACGTTTACTTGAGACCAGTCAGATCTTAAGAATGGTTTATTAATACGTATTTCAACATGTTGCCGCATCGTAGACCTCAGCTGAATGAAAGAGAAAGTAGAAAGAGATGCCCCTATACAAGTTACATAAAGCTGTCCCTTTTTAATAGTCCTCAAGCTGAGATATCAGCATGAGTAACATTTCGTAATACGGCCCTTACATAATAATTTACATGAGTACAAACACTACCAAGGGACTAATTACCAATCCTTGTTCTTCTCAACCAAAACGTATAGGATCTTTAAGAGCAGAGTGAATAGATATTTACTATCGCGTGGTTCAACTTCACATCGTCACGTTCCATCAGGTGAAAATGTTAAACACGTATCAAAGTCCATAATAACAAAAAAACCTGTAGGACATTATCACGATTTTGATCGCGTATAGCGCGGATATTCCACTTACTTATGTATTATTTATTTTCCTATGATCGCATTTATCAACATACGTATACATTCCAAACGAATTTGATCATCGAATTGATATAAAAACATTTGTCTGTACCAACAATATAGAGTTTGCTATAAATGTGTATGTATGTATTTAAATATACTATGTGAACACTCATACTATGCACATCACAATACTATCATATTTATATATTTATTTATAATAACATAATATTTATTTAAGTCCATTAACTTTAGAGGGATTCGGACTGTGATAAGTTGATCACTAACAGTAACGGCAGTTGTACAGCTTAGGCTTTTATATTCGTGATTGATTAAACCCTAAAACTTATTTATAAAGTAAGTAATATTTGTAAATGCAAAACACAAACCAAGCATATGAATCGACATTAGAAAGTTATTTGAAATTTTCCAAATAATTATTCATCACTTCTACAGGTCCGTAGTTGGGTTACCGAAATTCGGTATGAAATATTTATTTTATATAAAATCCCCTTACAAGATAGTTTATGGCCAAAGCTAACCTGTAATAGCTGTTTTATTGATCAAATAACAGCAAATTATTGATGTTTTCACTGACTGATAATACCTAAGTAGGTTAATCAAGAAAGTACCTCTTGTATCACTACAGGATTTTTACCCGACAGGCCCAAATATAGATTTCTATGTTACCTCCTGTAATCTAAACGGCTCGAGCGATTTTGAAGTGCAAGATATTCGAGTTCGATTTATGGTAAAAAATCCAACATGGCGCCCGCAAAACACAAAATATGCTGTCGGGTTTTTTGGTTTTTAAATAGTTATAAACACAGTAATTAAGTATCTATATTACATAAACCTTTACTAGTAATATTGTTCTTCTTGATAAACAAAATGTCTTTAAAGGGGTCCCATATACGCGAAAGTGCCATGGTTTTAGACGGCCCTGGTTACCCATTCTTACGCGATACTTGTACATATTTCAATTGGTCATCAATGAAAGGCAGCATGTGTCACGTCTACTCAAGGATGGCCTTATAACATTCGATCAATAAGTCAAGACTAACACAATTATACTAAACGTGTAGATTTGGTACGAAAGGTCTTACCAAAAAAGTGAAAAATCAAGAATAACCTAGGTTCTGCATTGTGACGACAATTGTCAGTTTTGCAATCCTCAACTTATATTAAGGTGTCATCTGTAGTTAGTACTTTGTACAGATTTAAGGTCGTATTGATCCGATTTCGACGAAAATGGGCAATAACAACTCAGACCCCGGATCAACACATTGGAAACATAGTTCCCAAGAGACAGTAGTATACGGTATTGGCGTTTCTGTCCACGTAGTCGCGAGTAAACGTATCGACTTACACAGTCCGAGTCTCGTTCCACTCACTAACCGACGAGAAGACATCACTTCCACGCTAGCTTGAGCATCTTGCGCGAGGCAAAGTATTTGGTGCTGTATGTCGCTACGATGAGCGCTGTCAGCACTATCGCGATTAGGTAATAATCGAAATCGTCTTTGAGGAGGTCGAAGGTTTTTGATGGAGCCACTCGTGTGTAGAATAGATCTGTGGGAAGAAATTACAATTGCGTTACTATTTCATTTATTTCATAATTTTGACTTTTCCAAAAAGAAGGTAAATGTCGTCTGCAATTTTATTACCTATTTTGTATATACAGTGCGCTGCAGCGAAATATAGGTCCATATTTCTCTGCAGCTGACTGTACATACATTCACATATGACAGTAAGTACGGGCGGTCTGGTTTGTCTACAGCTGATTGTACGATCCGCGATATCTCCGATAATGTGAACTGATCTATTGAGATAGCGTGATTCATCTTCGGCCACATCGTCACTTCCCATCAGGTGAGATTGTGGTCAAATGCGTATCCAAGTTAACCATTAAAAAAAACGATTTTACAATATGTTTTTGTCTGAAAGGTTATATCGCCTATATTTGGGAAAGATCTGATGATGATCAGTTATGATAGACTGGTAACGGTTGTGTGCAGCAGATCAGAAAGTCACCCCTAAACACCCACTGTTGGGCCATAAACAGTGGAAAAACCAGCTTGAGGCGACCCAGCCTAGCCAGGGTGAGATGAGGTACCAGGCTCGTGGACTCCAGGCCGGAAAGCGCGGTGTGAATGGCGAGAGTTAACTTTCATTCAGTTATGCTAGCCTGGTACTAAAGTCCTTATCCTTAATATCCTTAGACATACACACACACAGCGCCATCTAGTTCCACAGTAAGCAACTACATGCTTGTATTGTGGATACCAGATGGTTGTTAAACTACATAAATACATTTTTTTTTTGTAAACAAATACTTATTATAAATGAAAACATCCATAACTCTGTTACACATGTCCGTATTCATAACACAAACATTATGCCCCTAGCGGGATTCGAACCCGCAACCTTTTGGTATAGTCGTCAGAGTTGCTAACCACTACATCAAACAGGTCGTCAGTACTCAAGTCGGTCGTCTAACTAAAGGTATGAAGTAAATCGGAAAGTAGCTGCAGCACCCACTGATTGCGCACTGACAGTGGAAAAGCCGGCTTGAGGTATCTCAGCCTATCCGAGATGAGATTCTCTCTTAAACCGATAAGAAGATCAGGTTCGTGGACTCGAGGCCGAAGGTGCGGTGTAAATGATACGCAGCCTCTACAGCGTCATATTATAGTTGATAACCGCCAGTAATGACTCTCAATCAGTTATGCTAGCCTGGTACTGAATGCGTGCAGTAGACTGGAAAGTAGAGCTTGAGCACCCGCTTGAGGTGTGCTAGCTTATCCTGGATAGGAGGAGACACTCACCTAACCCGGTAGCAAGGACCAAGCTCGTGGACTCCAGGCCGGAAGGCGCGGTGTAAATGGCGCGCACCCTGTGCAGCGACACGTTGTAGTTGATGACCGCTTCGGGCGGCAGGGGGAGCTCCGGCGCGTAGGGGATGAGGCCCTCCTCGCGCTGCTCATTGGTGGGTGTGACGGGCCGGCGCGGCTCCAGGTAGAGCCAGGGCATCTCGATTATCACGCCAGTTGAAAGAGCCACTGGGAGAAAGAAAAACTTATAAAAAGTTGGTTGCATAACCAGGTAGCATGTGTATGTAAACATATCAAACTAACCACTGGCACAATGTTCCGCAAAGGGAATTCGATGGAATACTCCCACAATTGCCCCGACCATTCGTCAGTAGCCTGCAGACGTCCAATTCCTAATAGCAACCACTGGCACCATATGTAAATGTAAATCAACTAGAAAAATGGTTTAGGCCTGCCGCACCACACCGGGGGAAGGAGGGACTGTGGGTACTATAAGGTTGTATATTTCTAGTTGGATTTTGTTGAAGTCACGTTTTCAAGTAGATGTTACGGACGGAAGAATTAGATGAATCGTTTATTTGACCCATTTAGCAACAAACACGATTAAATGTGAAAATAACAAATGAACACAGTGAAATTGGGACTGGAGGAAAGAAAAAGTAAAAATTATATACTATATCGAGAAATCCAATTAGAATACACAATCTGGGAAGGAAGTATGAATCATAAATGCGAAAATTTTAATGTTTGTTTGTTGCTCAATCACGGCGAAACGGATGGACGGGTTTGGATGAAATTTGGTATATAGGTAGAACATACCCTGGACTGAGACATAGAATATTTTTTTATCCCGATAAAGTGAATAGTTCCCGCAGGATAAACAAATTTCGGCGATATAGTTATTCTACGCTGGCGAAGCCGCGGGCGGAAAGCTAGTACGAAATATTCCTTTGTTCCCAGTAGTTCTGTTGGACAGTTCTGTTATCCGAACTAATTGGAATTTTTGTCTCTCTAGTTCTGTAAATAACTTGAACTTTTTTTTGACCGAACTAATGGGATTTTTTTGTCCCACTAGTTCTAGTGAATAACATGTCAACCTAACATGAAGGGTATGGCGGGCGATCCGGGCTCGCTCTGCTCGATTCCGCCATACCCTTCGAACCTAACCTATCCATGTCGGGGTGCCTTAAACTCCCGTGCTCGCTTCGCTCGCACTCGAATTAGAACTCGACAGAACTACTGGGAATCCCTAGTACCATTTGTTCTATTGATAGAACTAGTGAGACAAAAATTCCCATTAGTTCGGCCAACAGAACTGTCCAACAGAACTACTGGGAACATAAGGAAATATTCTTTGCTCCCAGTAGTTCTGTCGCTTCTTTGTATTTTTAGTGAAGAAAGTTACATCTCTATACGATTGGAGTCCCCTGAGAGCTGAACCGTAACAGTACTCACACAGCACGTGCTTGTCGGTGAGGGAGCGCTCGGTGTGCGTGGTGGCGGCGGCGGTGGGCGCGGCGGACAGGATGTAGGCCTGCCGCTCCACGCTGGGCGCACGCTCCGACGCTAACGAGCTGAAGGCAGCTCCGGCCGGCATCCAGCGCTGCTTGCCCTCGTACAGCTCCATCGTCGCTGCGAAACGGAAGTCGCACGTGAGGAGCTACGGGACACTTTTGATAATGAATAATACAAAGTGTTTTTAGCGGGAACTCGGCGGTTGTTGTCGCCTTTTTCGTTATGGTAGCACTTTACGCTCGGCGAGTGATATTGAAGCGAGAGGTACCTCTATACACGCTCGAGTGGTAATTAATTTCATTTTGTATAATAAATAAAATATATCCTTGGACGTACACACAACGCATTTAGTTTCACACTAAGCAATTAGACTTGTATTATGGATAGCAGATGGTTGATAATCTACACAAATACACTTTTTTTTTGTAAACAAATGAAAATCATCTATAACTCGGGTACACATGTCCGTATTCACCATGCAAACATATGCTCCAAGCGGGATTAGAACCCGCAACCTTTTGATATAGCAGCCAGCGTTTCTAATCACTACACCAAACAGGTAGCCAATAATGTGTATTTAATTCAATTTCGATAACTAAAATTGTATTAATAGTGTTAATAATAGTTTAGAATTTACAGTGCGTTTCATGTTTGTACTATTTTATTTTGTAAAATCTAATGTCAACACAATGTGAGCATGAATAAATGAATATGAAGAAAGATTGAGCGTCAGTGGCTCAGTGGAGGACACACAGTCTCGCAATTTGCTGCAGCATGTGCTGAGTCACAGCCCTTTCAATGCACAGTGGGTACAATCCATCGCTGGGAAAATCTTGTATGGTGTGCGTCAGTATATTAAGCTTTCATTTATTTATTTATTTTATTTGTTGATTACATGGGGTTTATTGTTGTCGTTCTTCTATTTTGATGGTATGTACTGTACAGTGAATAAATGTTTCTATGGTTCGATCCCCAGGCAGACCATGTACCAATAAGTTTTAAATTTAGTATAGTTACTTATATGCATTTATCCGACTGCTCTTAAATGATTGAGGAAAATTACATGCCCGAGCATTTAAAAAAAAAAATCGAAGATATGTGAAGGCCCCAACCCGCACTGGGCCAGCGTGGCGGACTGTGAGCCATACTCCCTCAATATGAGGGAAGGTTTATATCCCTGCAGTGGAATGTTTACGGACTGACGATGAATAAATGAATATGTACAAATGTAGCCACTGACCGATCTCGGTGCGGCGATGCTTGTCGTTGTAGTAGAGGTAGGCGAGGAAGTTGTCGGAGTGCACGGCCAGCGGCAGCGCGCGCGCCCGCCGGTGCGCCTGCGCCGCCACCACCGCGCCCGACACGCCGTCCACGCACGTGCCCACCACCACCTCTGCGGGGGAGGGGATGCACTAGTATTAAACTCGGCCCCATTAATAGCTTCGGACGGCCGCAACTTCGAACTTTTTCTTTTGCTAGGAATCCTTTATTTGCATAACTCCAGACGTTCCTTCGCGTCCCGTACTAATTTGTGATGTCCAACTATATACAACAAAAGCAAAATAATGACGATCGGTTTGTAATTGACACGGCAAACTGCAAAAGAAAAAGTCCGAAGTTACGGCCGTCCGAAGCTATTTTCGTTGGAGACTAGAACCCCCTGATGTTAAGAGAAGATGGGGGCGAAGGTGGAAGCGTCCTGACCCGGAAACTCCATCCTATTTGGGGGACTGGCTATCTTATTTCTGACAACCGGAACGCAACAATGCTGTTTGGCCGCAGACATAGATAAGATGGTGGTAGCTAGCAAGGCGGACATTTAAAATGCCCTACCACCAACCAAAACATACAAACGTACATGTAAATAATAAGTTCTACATTCAAAATACTTTTAAAAAACAAGTTTTTACACTCCATCATGATTATCACATTTTATTCCAATACAAAGACTGGTAACAAAACCTCCATCGAGGAATTCCAGTGGCAATCTTCTGGCTCCATCTTCAGACCCTCGTCATCATGTGTAATGGAAAGTGCTCATGGCAACAAAACAAGCTAGCCCAAATTCGAATACCTTGCCATTTGGCATCAGAGAGTTTCAGTCCTTACATCCCAACTCCATCATCAGATCAGCTCGATGATACCATAATATTGCATTGTCACGGAACTTACATAAATATGCCAAATTTCAGCTAAATAAGATATGAGCAAGTAGTTGAGAAATGATTTCCAAATTTTGAAACAGACAACTTACATATGAACATTGCAAACTAAATAAAAGCTTGTAAAAAATATGCGATCCAATTCGTTGGCCTGATACAGGACGCACATAAATTACAAAATCGTCTGGTTTTAGCAAGTAAATTTTATACATGCAAATTGCTATCACTGATCATGTAACCTGTAATTCTGGTTCTTCCTTTTCAGGCACCAGTCTTCCCACAAATGTGTTCTACGTATTACCTAGCCCTAAAATCACTTTGTAAAGCATCATTTGTGGTGATTAAATAAACCATTTCTATTTTTTTAAATACTTTTTTTATTAGCTCACCTTTGTGCAAGGCATCTGGTCCCTCCGTGACGAATAGCACGAGGTTTGGGTTAACGTATTTGTAGAGGACGCTGCGGTCCCCCAGCACGCGGCCCGGCGAGTGCACTCGCTCGTTGGGCGACTTGCCCGCCAGCGCGACTATTCTGTGCCCAGAGTTCGACCCGCCGCCTAAGTTTAGTGACCACGTCTTTTCGGCAACTACTGTCTGGAATAAGAATATTTAATGTTGATTAGTAACTAGTATTTGTTCAATATTGGTTTATCTAAAAAGAAAACGACTCTTATTAATTGTTATAATTCGATATGTATATGCAGACATAATATAACCATGTAACTATTTGTAACTTTTTCAAAAATAATTTTGTTATACAAAGCAACCTGTTGTGTGCAAGTCCCATGATATATATCATCACTAATTAGTGGAAACTGTGTGTGTTTATGTGTTGTATTTTTGTTACAAACATATTGTATCAGTATTAGCTGTTTCTTTCCCAGAAGTAAATTTAAAAAAAAATAGAGGAGGTAGAGGTATTGATTCCTCCGTCCGATTTCAGTCCTGTCAACTTATTTCGTTCACAAATCATAACTTTTTTTTTATACACAACTGGTTAGCACTTGGCCTCAATCACACCTGATGCTAAGTGAAGATGAGGCCGAAGGTGGTAGATTACTGACCCGAAAACCCCATCTTATTTGGGGGACTGGCTATCTAATCTCTGACAACCGGAACACAATAATGCTATTCACATTGCTGTTAGGCGGCAGATTTAGATAAGATGGTGGTAGCTAGCCAGGAGGACATTTAATATGGCCCTACCACCAAGCAAACGGAGTACTAAATATGTACCCCGCTGGGGATCGAACCCGCGACTTCCGAAACATAAACCCAATATTGTTTACATCTTTTTCATTGTTCTTTAAAACCTTCGACGATGTTATTTTGAACGAGTTTAATTAAAGTCTAATTATTAAGTCCTAATTAGAAAATGACTAGCTTCATTTAATTTAAGACATGTGGTACGGAATCGACTCCAAAAATTAAGCTTGATAATGCAAACACTATAATTTACTTTCTACAATCTATTTAGTATAGTTGCAGATAGTATTATAAGATTTCTGAATTTACTGCAATCTCGGCTCCAAGTGAATCCGGATAACCGGTATTTCGACTGACAAATTTGTTATTTTTTAACTTACCGACATTACGATTTACAATACTAGTTAAAACTAAACAAGTGTAAAGATTGGACCCAAAACGCCAGAAGCGTTTGCTCGAATGCTAATTTGTGTGTGATAAAAGGGACAATGGTGTCGATTCGGATATACACCAAATAAACTAAAACTGGTTTTATGGAGTGGTGCCGTCGCATCGTACTGTTCCAGGGAGAAAGAGACAGCACTACTTTAAAACTGGTTTTAGTTTAGTTGTTGTACATCAGAATCGACACCATTGGCTAGGAGCTTAGAAATATTTTACGGGTACACAACAAGTACGTGACTCACTTTCCCATTATATTTCAGTGCATAGCCCTGGACTTGGGCTGTATACCTATCCGCCACATATATGTACATGTTCTCCACGAGCGGTGCGGATGACAGAGGCAGCACCTGAAACGGAAATCATTCATTCAGTTCATTATTTGGTTGGTGTAGTGGTTAGAAACTCTGCTACTACACCAAATGGTCGCGGGTTCGAATCCCGCTAGGGGCATATGTTCGTATGATGAATACAGACATGTGTTCCCGAGTTATGGATGTTTTTCATTTATACATGTATTTATTTACAAAAAAAAAGTATTTATGTAGTATATCAACCATCTGGTATCCACGATACAAGCCTATAGTTGCTTACTGTGGACCTAGATGGCGCTGTGTGTTTGTGCAAAGACATTTATTATTATTTATTATTATTATTATTTCTTACGCGCCCGTTCATCTATACCAATCAGGAACCCGTGTAACAAAACGTAGTGGGGCTACATGTCCGGGTGGCTCAAACATTAGGTGGCTAAAACTCCGGATGCCTGAAGGACTTAATCCGTTTATCACGGTATATTTGTATTATATACTTCTTTTTTATTTATTTGTAATATTTACGTCCTTCCTGATGTAATGACGACCGGTTGGTGTAGTGGATAGTGACCCTGTCAGCGAAACCAACGGTTCGAATCCCGTGACGGGTAAATGTTTGGGTGATGAATACGAACATTTATTCCAGAGTCATGGATGTTTATATAAATATTTATGTATGTTTATCCGTTATTTAATATCCATAGTACAAGCTTAGCTTAGTTTGGGACTAGGTGATTGGTGTAAGTGTCCGAAATATATTTAAAAAAATATACATATATATCTTTTCCTTGTTATGTCGAAGCACAAATTGTACCCCAAAATCTACTTAAAAAGAGCACTTTAGTTTCTTACTCGTTCTTCCCAAGGAGGCAGCTTTTGTGAATGCGCAATAATGTCAATATTAAGTTTTAAAAAATGTCACGCTTTCAAGAGATCTTTTAACATATAAAATATTTTTTTCCTTATTGTTAAGTGAATATGAGACCAAAGGTCAAATTGGTAATCAAGAAGTCGAAGAAGTTCCTGTTGCTGACTTCACTTCGTTCGACTGTCTGTCACCACAACTGTGTCGTCGGTGTCCGTCTGTCTCTTCGGGCCTTTCGAACTCCTCGTACATGGCGGTAGCATCTCAAGCTTGTGCAACCTAATCAAACTGGCTGGCGAGTCATAGAACAACTGGCCCTTTTTATTTATATTTTTTAAATAGCTTTCCGCTCGCGGCTTCGCCTGCGTGGAATAACTTTATAGCGGAGATTTGTTTATCCCGCGGGAACGACCCATTTTACGGGATAAAAAATATCCTATGTTTAAATCCAGGGTATTTTCGTGTATCAGGTTTGTCAGGATCGTGGTAAGTGGAAGTCTGCGGCGTCTGCCTACCCCTACGCGAAACAGGCGTGACTTTATGTATGTATGTATGCATGTATGTAAATTAACTTTCTGGTGAATACATACATTTTATTTATTTATTGAAAAGGCGGATTTAGGCCCTTATTACTCAAACAGAGATCTCCGCTTAAGCACAATTAAAAAGGGACAGCTTTATGCAACTTGTATACCGACATCACTTTCTATTTCTGAAATTTTTTGGTACCTGAACGCTTTCGTCCTTTTCTAGCAACACCAGAGCGTGCAGCTTGTCCGCGTCGGCGCGGTGCAGCAGCGCGCACTGCAGCAGCTGGGCGTCCAGGGGCAACACCTCCTCGCCGATCAGGGAGCCCGTTATTGGGTCCAGGCTTATTATTAGGCCATTGCCGGTATCCTGAAATAAACGGCATAACAATAAACAAATCATATTCTTTAAATATTTTTACATAAAAACAAAATACTTGCAAACGCCAAAATTCGAAGTGACACAATTTGTGGGGTACTGGTACTTGAAGTACATATGAAAATCCTTGACACGGGTCACAAAGGTCCCAGCCCATCGCATGAGCAAGAATAACTTAGGTATTGAAAATAGAATTCATTTATTTTAGTAACAATATGAAGTGTGTTTCTTCTACAAGTTCGCTAAATGTAATTTAATAATTAATATTATGAATCCAACAAGATTCATTAAGGCAACAATAGCAGATTAAAATGACATAATACGATACGTACAGTCGGCTTCATAGTTTATACAGGACTGTTTTACATGAATAATGGCAGTATGATGCCTATTCAAGATTTACCAACTGCAGTTCTCTAAAATAATCCTCTTGTTGCATACATTCATAATACAAGCCTAGTCGAGTGGAACTAGATGGCGCTCTATATACAAACAAACGTCCAATAAGGATTCGAACCCGATGGCATTCCTACCATGCCTCACATGCCTCATAACCTACCCACGAGACGAGGGGTCTCCTATGTTTTTAGCATAAAGTATTGACGTACGCGTGTATTTCGATTCGGAATTAGACGTAGAGTAAACGAAGTAGTGTTTGCATGATTAATTTACTAAGGCACGCCGGCCGCACTTAGCCCACGGGCCATAGTTTGAGGACCCACCACCACCACGCACCGGAAGACGCAGCGTCCGTCCGTCCGTCCGTCGTCGTCGTCGTCGTCGTCCCCCAAAGCCTCCCAGGTGAAACGACGATTTGGTCAGTACAGGACCGATCGTTGTGGAGATTTTTGAGGGAGGCCTTTGTGCATCAGTGGACGTCATATGATGATGATGAGTGTAATAATATTTATTTTACATACTTCATGTTTGGCGACGACGGTGAGGTACGCTCGATGCGGCGGATATCGCGCCGATCGCCGCGTGAACAGCCGCGCGCCTTCAGTGTCCACCGCGCGTTCGAACCGCTGCCACAAGATGGCGCCGGACAGATTGTCCACGCCGAATATCTGATCAACACAACTCACATCAGTTAATCAATCCATTAAGCCACAGCTGCCCTCATATTCTAAATGATTCGAAAACAAAAACGCATTCGAAATTGGTAACTATCCGATACTGAATCGAATATTCATTTAGAATATGGAGGCTGCACAGCGTTCATAATAATAATAATGTAAGTAAGGGGGGCATGTTTCTGTGCAGCTGACTGTACGTGGATTATCGGTAACGGTGATGAACTGTCTTGATACAGATCCCTCTAGATAGCACATATACCTTTGCAAGATAAATAGAGTTAGGCTTAGACATGAAGCATTGAGTATATGATGTAGCGTTAAATATATCATCATCAGCTCGTAGACATCCCACTGCAGGGATATAGGTCTTCCCTAGTATAATGAAGGAATATGGGCCATATCCACCACGCTGGGGCAATGTGGGTTGGCGATTTCACATGCGTTTGATTTTTTATTTCTCAGGCATGCAGGTTTCCTCACGATGTTTTCTTTCACCATTTAAGAGCAGTCGGATAAATATACATTAGTAATTAAATTTAAAACTCATCGGAGCATGACCTGCCTGGGAATCGAACCCGGACCTCCTAAATTGGGAGACCGCGTCTTACCCGCTGAGGCACCGACGCTCTCTGAGACTGAACCGCGATTTAGTATATAAGTTAACAATGGTGTCGATTCGGATGTACACCAACTAAACTAAAGTTACCAATATATTATTATAGACTATGGTTCGGATGTACACCAATATATTATTATAGACTATGGTGAACTAGTTACAAGAGTAGTCTCATTTATTCCCCATACCGCATGGCCAGCACTGGCAACTCATAGCTAGCGCTGATTTTCTAAATGTCTTTATTTATTGCTATACCATTACAAAGACTAATTATGTAAAATGTGAAACTGTCGTCCGATGGGCTAGTATGATGACTTGTTTCCCTTCAAATACCACTTTAAGTGAGATGGGAGATAATCCCGTACATAAACGCATCTCTGTCTCAACAGTCATGGTGGCGCTACCATGACTATTGAAACTATACTAGAATCTAGATTATACTAGAATTTAAAACATTCTAATAAACCAATAATAGACAAGTTTTGTTATCACACAACAATTGTTACTTTTGTGAGACATTTTTATTTAATTTCTTTTGTTAAATATGCTTTGTATAGGTTGGTGTTTACCAACGTTCTATCTATTTCTGTCATCAAGCAAGTTATTGCACGCATTATTCTTCTGATGTGAAAGATAAAGGCACCAGTGAAATTATCAGCTTATGATACCTTCTATGTCCTCATGAGTTTTTAGGTGCCAGCACATCTGTGCCTCCTGTATTTGGGATCAAAGCCGTATTTTTGGGAGGATGCAGGTGTCATGGACCACAGTAATCAGTTTCCACCAAGTTCTGAAGGTAGGCTGCGGACTAATATTTCATACCTTGACATAACAGCTGAGTTTTAAATCACACATGGCTAAGACTAGGTCGCATATACCGCACGAGCACGGATCGCTTCTAAAAAGTGGGACTTGGACCCATATAAAGGTTGGCCTTTATGGACCGTTATGTGAACTGCTAACACAGCTTAGTTACCTTGCCAACATCGGTGAGCAGTACTATAACTTTGTGGAGGTTGAAGTAGTCTCGAACTAGTGGTGCGGCTGCGTTGTCAGAGGAACGCTCACCCGCTTGCAGGCTGTATATTAATGTTCTCAGCTGTTGGAACTGCGTCTGCAGCCGTCGAGAGAACGCTGCCCAAATCGAACCTGGACGTAACGAGTAAAACATTGAATGTGAGACTAGATACTTATAAACATACCACGAGAGAATGTGAAAAATATGTGACACAAAGAGTCCATTATTGTCAGACACATAAGAAAACAAATTTATGATGTTCCTCACTAGCTACACCTTGAAACAAAAAAGACAAGGAAAATAAGGTATGTAGACTTCATTTCGAAATTATTATTTTTCTTTCCATTCAGACCTTATTATTATCCTTAGTAGGGAGTATAATGGGAAATATAGTAAATCTTTTAACATAGACACAAATCATTTCGAAATCAATTATTTTCGTGTCCATTTCATTGTTGTAGATACACCGCGGACGAGAAATAATTAGAAAATAACTATAATATAAATCGTAATGGAATAATTTAATAACTATAGCAAATCATCCATATTTCAATATGGCAATGTAATTAA
Source organism: Oegoconia quadripuncta (assembly GCA_949316235.1). Classification (NCBI taxonomy): domain Eukaryota; kingdom Metazoa; phylum Arthropoda; class Insecta; order Lepidoptera; family Autostichidae; genus Oegoconia; species Oegoconia quadripuncta. Next base: position 18,926,817 of record OX438754.1, on the reverse strand, counting down.
ACAATAGGTCTAAGTAGGGTTCCTATTTTAAATGATCTGTGCCTTGGGGCGTAGTGACATTTGATTGTAAAGTCCAGTCGCGAAGCAGGAAGAATTTCGTACAATGACCTCTTTACCTACTGACAGTGGTCACAAACATTTTTGTTTTTAGTGCGGTTTACGTGAAATATTTGAAGGAGAAAGAAATTTTACCAACTTATTATTGTTATTATTTAAATTATTTATTTAGATCTATCTATACTACTCAAAACAAAATAAGGGCCACAAGGTATTTTGTCTGTACCATGAAAATAATAAAACCAATATATATTTTTTGTCTTCATAACGAAAACTAATGTTGTTTTTACCATGTAGACCAATAAATTTATTCAAATAATAATGATTAAAAAGTTTATTTGCTTTTGAAAGAAAAAACACATTTTAGGTTAAAAATAAAAACAATGTAAAGTTACTGAAAACAAAAGGAAATACTCCATGCTCGTCTTTTAGTAACGGGTATGCCCCCCTCGTTTAGCTACGCACTCCTGAAGCCTGGAGTGCATGCTCTCAATCAAATGCCTGACATTTTCCATTGGAATCTCTTCCCAGGCCCTTTTCACAGCGTTGATGAGTTGCTGTTGGTTGTGGATTTCCTGATCACCGTCTCTAACTCTTCGTTTCAACTGATCCCACATGTGCTCTATTAGATTTAAGTCCGGACTGTTCGCCGGCCACGGCAAGACTTGAATTTGAGAGTCTTCCAGTACAAATCGAGTCGCTTGAGCCGTGTGTGCACGAGCATTGTCTTGCATCAAGATGAATCCAGGACCCGCTCGCTGTGCAAATGGGATCACATGTGGTCTGACAACTTCCTCAATATACCGCTGAGCAGTAACAGTACCCTCATTTAAAATAGCGAGCTCAGTTTTGCCGTGTAAGCTTATCCCGCCCCAAATCATTACATTTGGACCACCAAAACGCTCGACTTCATGGATGCAGGCTTCTGAAAATCTCTCGCCGCGTCTTCTCCATACTCTAATACGCCGATCGTCGTTAAAAAATTTAACTTTGCATTCGAACGCATCCCAAGATGGAATGTCGTTCGTTCGTTATTTAAAAATTATGAATTATGTCAAGCAAGCCAAGGATTTTTTGTCATGACTCAAGGCCAACCAAACCACATGCATACAAGAACAAACCTTACTGTCTCAGGTAAAAGGTTTACAATCCCTGAGGACGGCGGCCATTGCATCTGTGCGAGCGAAACTCATTATATTTATGCGGGAGTGACAGAGACAGGTAATAACAGGTCAAAGTACGAAATTCTTCCTGCTTCGCGTCCGGACTTTAGTTTATTCTTGTCAGGCACCAACCTCATAAAGTCAAAATCAAAAATGCTTTATTTTGTAGGTACACAGAGTACACTTAAAATAGTCAATTTTACATTTTTTAAGCTACTGCTTGATCAAAATGAAATTTTCCCTTGAGAAGAACAAGCAAGAAACTCGAAGGGTTGCTCTTTTAAAATCAGGCTTTGATTTTACATAAAGGTTTTTATATTACAAAAAGGTTTTTATATTTCATTATTAATCGTGAAATAGCCTGGCATGCGAACAATCTGATTATGTCCAGGGATGATTATCATCTAAATAGTCTGATATTTTATAATATGCGTTGTTAATTAGTTTCTGTTTTATATTATCTTTAAATTTATCGAGAGGAAGATTTTGTACATCAACTGGGACCTTATTGAAAAAGCGTATACATAACCGTTTGAATGAATTACTGACTTTGCGGAGGCGACTTAGGTTGGTTGGACCCACAAATAAGGTTGTCACGTAGTAAGTAAGATCAAGTCTAATATTAAAAATTTCACATTTGTGTGAGTGACATATAATTTTTATTTATTATTTAAATACACACATCCAAGTAACAAGCCATAGCATCAAGATGGGTGAGTAAGGGAAAGTTTGAAATCAGAAACCATGAGAGATGAAGAAAATTTTCCAAGGAAGGAAGAAGTTCGTTTTTTTAATATTTTTATGCACAACGGGTTGGTACTTGACCTCAAACACACCTGATGTTAAGTGAAGATGAGGTCGAAGGTGGAAGCGTACTGACCCGGAAACCCCAACGTTTAGGGGACTGGCTATCTTATCTCTAACAACTGGAACACAACAATGCTATTAACATTAATCATCCTTTACAGATTTTCAAAGAAACTATATACGGATCGAACCTGGTCTTATTCAAATTAGTTCAATATTGCTATAAGATAATCTACTTAGCATTATATGTACAGGGGCCTAATTGACAGAACTTTTATCAATTAGAAGTTCGTCCATCGCAGAGTTAAGTTTGTACAGCCATGTACAGATACAGAATTGCAAACTTAACTTTGCGTGAGACTTCAAATACAGGTTTTATGAAACAATGTCCAGATTTTAATCACATATTCTATCTACTGTATAGTATTCGGTTAGGTCACGAAAGGGTCACATGGACGTCGATTCGTTTTGCATACGTTTAAAACTAAATTTAGGTTAGTCCATCCTTTTTTGACGCGAGCACTTTAAAAAGGACCACATGACATTATAGTTTTTTTTTAATGATTATGGTTTGGCAGTAAAGCCAATAGCCCATCCACGAAAACATTCTGTACTAATTCTTCAGTAAAGTTACTGAATGCTTGACGGAAGATTTTTCGGCTTCTTGTGGGAACCCGAAAGCTTTGTTACGTACTTTAATTTACACTTCTCTTCACTTGCACACCATCACTGACATTTGCTGCACAATATTCTGCCATTATTAAGCTTCAAAACTCAGAATGCTCAAATTTCAAGAAATGAAAACAAAAATGCAACGTCACTAGCTGAGTTCCCGCCAAAAAGTCAGACATTTTAGTCCTCTCACTTCGTTCAGAAATCATAACATCAAACGGTTTTAATAATTTTTAGATGTCATGTCTATTCTGCTATATATTTTAAGGATGCCATTTTGTAAGAACTCTTCCCGTGGGTGTCGTGAATGGCGATAGCGAAAGGTTTGGGACATTTCTGACCACCCAATTTGGAATAAAGGTCGTGACGGTATGTATGTCTACACTTCTCTCTATAAGCCTTTCAGGATGCTACTTTGAAGTTACATATGTTTGTAAGAACTAAAGTGACAGGACTAAACTGTCATGTCATTTTTTGAACGCCCGACGAAAAACGAAGGGTGTTATGGGTTATGTATTAGTTTGTGTAACGCGTGGTCTGATCTCAGCGCGGTTTCTTTTTTGTTAAAGACTAAACGTGGGGCAGGCCCTTAGCCATGTTTGATGAAATAGTTAAAACCATTTCGAAGAAAAAGCTTCTGTGTGGTTTGATAATAACCTCTTGTTTCCTCGGATTTTTCTGAATTTTCAAGTCATAGTTATTGTATGCTCGTAGTCAAAAAAGGATACTACTTAGTCTAAGCTAGTCTAAGTGTAAGTCTTCATTTAGTTTCAAGTTCAGTCTATATCTAGTACGACTGGTCTACATTTAGTTTAAGCGTGTGCTAACGGGATCGACATCAACATTCAATCACTATCTCTTCGAATAGAGTAGTTTTACACATAAACAAATCCTTTGCAGAAGATTTGAAATGCACACAGATCTACACACACAGTACTTACTATACATCTTGGCAGCTAGAAAACAAACGAAATTGAATCAATATCTGTTCAGTTGTGTTAAAAATTGAAATTTTGCTTAGATTTTCTTAGATTGTGATCATAAAGACTTCTACTGAAATATTTGACGGGGCTTGGTGATGAAAACATTCATTCAATACAACATGACCTTATCTCTCTCGACTGTTCATAGAGACGAGTCAGTCTTCAACCTTAGTCAATTTAGTGAGGGAGTGCCTCTCACGACATCATTCTTAGCTGGTAAACGTATTTCTCTGGACGGAACGAATCAGAAATTAGGTTTATTTTAGTAAAGTTTAATTCTAGTAAAGCGAAGTGCTTTTTTTTACTGCGTGAATTTACTGCGTGAAGTATAGAGTTTGTACCAGCATACTAACCTTCTTTCTGATCGAACTCCGACTCGATGGCGGCGTCGAGGTCCGACACCGGCAGGTCGACGAATTCCACCGCTACCACATTAGCGAGCGCCTCCTCGCGCGTCCACAGAACACGACCTGTTTTATTTTATTATATTTAATTTTATCCGACTGCGGCGTTATCATTTTAGCTTTAAGCCTACATAATCAAAATCTTAAAACTCTATGTACCAAAGACAAAAATACGAAAATATAAATGAAATAAGGAGCGTCGGTGGCTCAGCGGTTAAGACGCGGTCTCTACTAACCGCCTCTTAAACGGTGAAGGAAAACATCGTGAGGAAACCTGCATGCCTGAGAAATATAAAATCAAAGGCATGTGAAGTCCCCGACCTGCATTGGGCCAGCGTGGTGGACTATGGCCCATACTCCCTCATATACGAGGGAATGCCTATATCCCTGCAGTGGGATGTTTACAGGCTGATGATGATGATACATTAAATAGGTACTTACAAAAAAATAAAGCTAAACTAAACCTGAAACTTCAACCTCCAAGCATTTATTTCAATGTAAGATACATGATATTGTTTGTTGAATGCCAATTTAAGTCTATTGAAAATAAAAATAGGGCTTCATCAGTCAGTATGTCCAAGCTACTACCGCTTCGGAAAGGAAATCATCTGTGGGTAAAGAAGCGGCGAAAGAAACCCACAGGATCATTGTATTCTTTTTTTTTATAAAATTATACTTTAACTAACACAATTTTATAACTTTTTGGGAGCTGGGCTAAGTATATCAAACGTTTTTGTCATTCAGGTAGTCACTAATTTGGTGACTGTTTGGTGTAGTGGTTAGCAACTCTGACCACTATACCAAAAGGTTGCTGGTTCGAATCCCGCTAGGGGCATATGTTTGTGTGATGAATACGGACATGTGTACCCGAGTTATGGGTGTTTTCATTCATAATAAGTATTTATTTACAAAAAAAAAGTATTTATGTAGTATATCAACCATCTGGTATCCACGATACAAGCCTATAGTTGCTTACTGTGGGACTAGATGACGCTGTGTGTAGTATGTCTAAGTATATTTATTATTATTTTATTATTATTACTAATTCTGTAATAACCTTTTTTTGTTAATGATGATTTGACATGGTCTTTAAATTATTCCTCACCTTGTAAACATCTCGTAAGTACCTATCTACGTAAATACTGTAACCATAAGTAAAGGTCAACATTTAGTACAGTCGCCCTCAGTGGTCCCAACGCGCTAGCTCTTTTGCAATATATCGTTCAAGACTAAACAAGCCATGGGTATCGAAAATTCCACGTTCTGCCAACACTACCCATGGCTCGTTTTCCATTGCATGACATAATTAATGTGATGGATGACAGTCATCTAGCGCGCTAGAGAAATGCTTTCAGCTGCAGGACTGTCCCTATAGGCACAGAATCTATAGGTAGGTATACATTTCTTTACCTTTCGATGTGCTTCGGAAGTGAGAAAAAAGATATACGACTCCTAAATTAGCATAGGTTCCATGTGGAATATACAGGGCGTCCCACGGCTATGCCACATGGAGGGAAAGTACCTTGAATTTTGTAGATGGAACATTTTACTGAAAGAAGACATTATTTTAATTTAAAAAACAATTTAAACTGCATTCATAGATTTTTAAATAAGTACATGGTTGAACCGGGAATCGAACCATTTATTTATAAAAAAAAATTACCATGTAACTTTATCATACCGATCGAAAGGCTTCATCATAAGGATTATTTTTTGCTAAATAACATATTGTCAGAAATAAAAGGAAGACCATGAATTTTAACATTAGATGTTCAATTTTGTTCAGAAAAATGAAAAGCTGACATTGCCTGTAAGGACATACAACTGACATTATCATTACTAATACTAATACCCACTCGAGAAGTATGCATCATTTCCCTATTATAATTTAAGTTCATGATAAAATGATAAAGAGATACGTAATTAGTAAGTAGGACTATCTCAATGAACATTTTCTTTCCTGGATCGGGACAAATGGACGAAAAAATGGCCGCCGAGATCCCCAGATCTAACCCCGTTAGATTTTTTTTATGGGGTTATGTAAAAAATTTACTTTACAAGAACCAGTGTCAAAGTGTCCACGAGCTACAAACTGAACTTCGACGTATTATTCTAAATATCCACCACAACATGATCAAAAAATCGACAGGGAGCGAAATAATCAAAAGAGTGCGACTTTGTATTGAACAGGATGGGACTCATTTTGAGCATTTGATAAATTTGATTAATTTTGTATTAAAAATGTTTAAATTCATGGTCTTCCTTTTATTTCTGACACTATGTTATTTAGCAAAAAATTATCCTTATGATGAAGCCTTTCGATCGGTATGATAAAGTTACATGGTAATTTTTTTTTTATAAATAAAGGGTTCGATTCCCGGTTCAACCATGTACTTATTTAAAAATCTATGAATGCAGTTTAAATTGTTTTTTAAATTAAAATAATGTCTTCTTTCAGTAAAATGTTCCATCTACAAAATTCAAGGTACTTTCCCTCCATGTGGCATAGCCGTGGGACGCCCTGTATACCAGAACTTCTCATAGACGATGTCTCTCACCACAGAATTTGCGATCATCACTCACAGCCATCGCACCCGATTTCCTGTGCCAAATGAGATGAACTAGCGGAGGAATAAGAAAGGCGGTACCGTTACCACTGTCGTTATTTACATGTCCTTGACAGAACCCATCAAGGTGCGGCAGCTGATGAGCTGATAGATGCGCCTCAAGTCATGTGTGGTTGGACACAACGGATGTAGCGGATATGACTCACCGCCCTGCTGCATCAGATGCGAGGCGTCGTCTGCGCCGGTTACCAGCAGACGGCAGATGAGCTGGTCCCGCGCGGACAGGGTGCACATGGCGGCCGACAGCTCCGGCTCCGCGATGCGGATGTCGCGGTCGAAGCAGCGGATCTCGGACACCTCGTCGCCCGTCGTCACGCTGTGCGCCGTTAGGGAGAAACCCTGGGAAAGGTAGTACAGTCACAGCATAACAATTATGTTATCCCTAAAAGGCGTCGAGCACGATTCAAAGCAGATAAATTTGGCAAAATATGGTCTCTCACTGCCCAGGGAGAAGTCATTTGTTTGCAATTGATAAAACGGACACCTGAAGGGAAGGGAAAACATGAAAGAGTGAACAGTGCCCTGAGCAGTAGCTCATGCATCCCGTCATTCGGCCATTCGTATGGTGGGAGCAAAAGAAAGTTTGTAGGCAAATTTCGATCTGTAGTACAAGAAAATACTCCTTGACTGAGAGATGAGCTGCGGTTGGTGGATAGAGCTACAGTCCCGTCCACTTAGTTCTGTATTGCCAATTTCAATTCAATTATAATGCACAATATTCTGCCTTTACTTCAATTCAATTCAATTCATTTATTCTAACAACTTTACTATACATCAATATAAGGCTATTATATTAGTGATAATCAGAAATTATAAAAGGCTATTATAAAATTTCTATCTGGATGATAGGAATGCGTCGACATGAACCGCTCGGCAATATCCATTATATTTTATTCTCATTTTTTTTTGTTGAATCATATATTTAACAATTATTTCAAATTGTATTTGTATTGACTTATTTAAAAGAGCAACCCCTGAGTTTCTTGCTCGTTCTTCTCTGGGGAGACTGCCTAGTGAATGAGCGATGTCTGTATGTCATGACGATTTCAAATGTTATTCTTATAACTTACGAAATAAAACATTTTTAATTTGATTTGATCACAAATTGCAGGGAATATAAATAAAAACGCTACATCATTTGGGTCAACCCGATTATGCCAATAATTTTTTTAACAGGATACCTTGACGTCATCTGTCCATATCTGCAGCAACACCGGCCCCGAGGCGCTATCGGCCACGGCTACGCTAGCCTGCTCTCCCACAGCCACGCTAAGCGCAACAAATTCGTTATTCCGCACCAGCACCACCTTGCTGTCGTCGATGATGAAGCCAGGGGCCACGCTGTAGCCGTCCAGAGGTCGTAGGACACCTGGAAATTAAAGAATAGGTTAAAAGAAATTATAAATATTTAGGACATTGATGGCCGAATACAAATGCTTCTTAACGTTATGAGGCCATCATTCAGTCACTTTGAATAACAACTTCATATCATTGTGACAGTATGACATTTAACAGGCTTAAGAGCTATTTGAAAGGACTCCACCGACAAGAGCATAGCCCTGAAATATAAGAGAAAGAAGAGCTATTTGAGTATTCGGGCGTTACACCAATTATCTAGTCCCAAAATAAGCACAGCTTGAACTATTGATGCTAGATAACAGATAAACATACATAACGAAGACGATGATGACTGGTGTAATGGGAAGTGACCCAGGGATTCGAGTCCAATTAGGGGTAGAAGTTTGTGTGATGAGTATGAATGCCCAAGTTTTGGATGTTCATATAAATATTTATAAAGAAACGTAATCCCACTTGCAAGTTACATGATAAGCTAACTAACTTTATCTAGAATAGAACCTATCCTTCTTCTTCAATTTCTTCAATTCAAAAATCCTAAAACTTATGTATAATGTTAGAATAAATTTTGAAATCACCGAATGATATTCAAAATTTATATAAATAAAGTAGGTATTTGTTATTTTCTGTCATTTCATGAGAAAAGCTAAGAAATACCTTCGGAGTCCGTGTTGACATAGTTTGACAGCGGCTTGCTAATTATCTGTACGGCGTGAGATGTCACGTCTAATGAAAGTAGGAGTTGGCTTCCTCGAGTCCCAGATACGCATGTGAAATACGGCGCTGTTAACACGCAACTGAAATGAAGGAAAATACACTAGTAACAATAACAAAATATAAGGTAATTACCATTGATTCGTAAATTCACAGATAAACGTACATAAGATTGGAATCCTTTGTCGATTATTTTTTAAATATAGGTATAACTATTTTTTGTTTTCTAATTTTGATTTAGGGACTTTTATACTTTTACGCCAGTCCCATCGTACCTCTTACTGATTTAATCTATTTAAAACTAATTCTAGCAAGACACCGATGACTTCACAAAGGCAAATAGACTCCGGGCAGGATTAGATTTTGGATCTGTTCCATCATCAGTGTCTTTCGTTGGAGCTCGTTCCGGACACATTCCACCAATATATGGTGCACATCCTCTACAATACCACACACCTCACAGTTAGGAGAGCTAGTCTTTTTCATGAGATAGCCAAATTAGGTATAACTATTAAATAGTTTTTCCTTATAGTTATGATTAATTTGAAGGTAAATCAAGCAAAGTGATCCATATGAACAAAGGTTTACCATAAATTGAGTGAAGCATTAAGCTAAATCATGACTCACTCACTGCCAACACTTAGCAATATTTATGCAATACATAGCATAGTAGAATTTTTAGGAATGTATATGAATTGTAACGTATTGTTTGTGTTTTATACAGTGAATAAACCATTTCTTTCTAATTCATTGATAATCCATCTGTTCTGTCCATGGACTCCAAAAGTGCATAATGAAAGTACACAATTTCTAATAAAATGTACATTTTAATTCTTGCAATGGAACAAATTACATGAACATGCTCATGTCTTTCAATTCAATTCAAGTCAATTCAATATTTGTCTTTAATACAAAAGATTTTGTCTTCACAATATAGAATAGAATATGATTTACTTTCTCTTGAATAGGGTACAGTGATAGGTGTCATTGAAGAGTGACTAATTAGTACGGAAGAGGTCAGTAATGTTTATTGTTTTGTATTATCTATACATTAATATTTCATAATTAATAATAATTTTGACTATTGTAAGAAAGAATCTTCACTCACCCATCATGGGTCCATACCGCAGGCAGTTTCGACGTAGCCCCCCTATTCTGTCCTGTGATTACGTTGTACATGGTAACCTCCAAATGAGACCCATAAACTGGCACCATGTGAACGAGGAGGTTGTTATGGACCCACCACTCGGAGATATCAGCATGGTCATCATTCTGCAGGGTCAGAGACCACTCCCATAGCAGAACCCCTAGGGGTAGAGAATAATTTTAACTTTCACAATATTGTTTGCATTTATGCTTGGGAAACAATTTCCAAAAAGGAAGGTCTGGTTCCATATAAATTTGTTTAAAGATCTGATCATGCACTCCAGAGATACAAAATGGAAGCTTGATATAAATGGTTGTTTTGTTAAATTATTACACCTATTACTAAAATAGTTAAACTCATTCATTTTCACTTCAGCGGGGGGGGTATTAAGGAAAACCAGGCTATATGTTCATTAAGGCGCCTCACACACTGGCAACGCGTCCCGCCGCGTAGCGCGGAGCGGCAGATTCCGCGCGCGGCGACGGAGGAGCAGATCTGCTTCATCGGGCGGTTTTTTCCGCGTCTCCGCGCGGAGCGGCGTTGTACGACGGCCCCGCGCCAAATAAAAACTTCACTTCACAGTCGCATAAAGGTTCGAGCGGCACTGCGGAGCCAGTGTGTTATACCCCGCGCCTCCGCGCCGGTAAGCAGAATCTGCGCGCGCGACGCGACGCCGCGCGCTGACGCTTTGTCGGTGTGTTGCACTACGCGGTTTTTCGATACGTAATGATATACTTGCATACAACGTTAAAATCTGCGATCCCGCGCTAGGCGACGGAGCGCGGTGCAGTGGGAGAATCGCCTAAAAGGGAGGTTTAGGAGAAGGATAGTGGTGTTACCACTTCATTAACAAAGTATGGTCTAGTAAGAGGCAATAGGTGCAATATTCTGTTGAATGCTTTCACAAACACTGAATGCCTATGGACGTTATAACAACAAAACTTCTACTGTGTCTGGTTCACTGTCCATGAATGTGTTAAGTGGGCAGTATTCATACCACTTTTTTCACTTAATTTTGCTGTTTTTCTCAATAACTAAATAAGAATCCATATTATAACCATAAAAAGGTTTTCAAGATCACACAATTATAGTACATCAAAAAAACAGGAAGCATTTTTGCTTGTTTTTTAAAATAAATTTTAGCGATTAAGTAATGTCTAGTTAAGTGTAATTTTGTTGGTCTTCCCAGTTTCATCTCCAGGATTTAAACACAAAATTGAGTTCAAATATGTGAAAGATTAAAAATTACAATGTTGAAGATGAAGGTGATAGCCCAAAGGCAGGGTTGACAAAGTGATCTGCAGTCAGACATTAGTGATTGATTACCTGTAGCAGAGTCCCAACCTCTCACAAGATAGGGGTTCACACCGGATACAGTAATCACTTTTTCACTGACATGAAGTAGTTGGATGTTGCCAGTGGAAGCACTTTCAAACACATGCCTCCACACCACTTGACCTAGAAAAAGAAAACAAGTGACTTATTGACAATTGACAAATTTAATTGAAACTATTTATTACGATAACTTGAAATTTTATCTTGAATATAAATAGAATTGTAAGTCAAAATAATTTTGTAAAATTTTACTTTGTGGGGATTAAAAAATTTGTAAAACAGATATTATAAGCTATCAAAAAGATTCCCAAAAATTCAATACATCCATGAGCTTTAACAGATGCCCATTGTAAAAGAAAACATAAGTACAGTGATAAAAATCCATAAATTTAGCCTATCATCATGACAAGCTGGGGTCATGGTGTAGCCTTCGGGGAAGTACTAATGGAACCACCTAACACAAGATAGCCCCAAAGGCTGCACATTACTTGGAATAATCTGTCAAGAAAGTAGTGTCAAATGAACGCTGCATAACAATGGGAATTGTCTAAACATTGATGGCTAATAATGCAAAAATGTTAACAAAAAAAATAGCTTTACACTGTGTTAGAGAAAGGAAGGCAAACTAACATTTCAGTTCATAGTGTACACTAAATTACTATCAGAATGACATGCAATTTTATGTGATATCATAATATTAAATTTTTCCAATAACTTGATGAATGCTCAAACTTGTTTTTTTTTTAATTTTTATATTGCTTTTTATGTAAAGTAACACCGGGTCATTGCAATGAGTAACGGATATGACCAATGAAATCAATTACCTGTCTTCAGGTTCAGAGCAGCCAAAACATTCTCCTCTGTGGCGACAATTATTTTCTTAGCCGTAGACACCGTATCGAATTGACCGAACTTAATCCTTCCAACATAACTCTGACGCCTGAAAACGTGTAAAATATAAATAATTCACATAATTCCGACCGATGTACGACATACAAGGGGCATAACCTAAAACATTTAATTACCAGTCAAATTTCCCAATTTGATCTTCGTAAATGCACACCGACAGATTAATTAAACTAAAAAACACAATAAACCAGTTCATACTGTTTAAAAATTTCAATAAACCCAAAAAATTGGGTTTGAAATAATTTGACAGCATCCCCATTTTTGAAGAATTGACTATTTGACTGAAAAATAATGTTGCCGGAAAATAAAACAATTTCCACCATAACGTGGCCGTATAGGATTTGATAGATGAAAGATAATTTATATGTATAGCGGTTATATACATATAATTCACGTCAAAAATCTAATAATGTTTTAATAACATCAGTTATATATCGTAGGCAAATAATCATTAACGAATTGTTATAAATTTTATCATGGCAATCGTAGACTGAGAATCTACGATGGCAACACTTAGACAGGTATTGCATTCCTTTTCACGCTTGCTTGTTAGCTCAAAACATGTTCTAAAATTGGTATTGAATAGAATGGAACGGCGGCGTTCATGCCCTCTCCATATCCAAAGTAAAGAGGATGATCTTAGCATAAATATCTCTGAGGAATAAATTAATACCTCTCGTAAGTAGGTATCAAAAGTTACGTTTCGTCGCCGCCTGTGTACAGCAGTAAGTGGCCATAAATATCTCTGAGGAATAAATTAATACCTCTCGTAAGTAGGTATCAAAAGTTACGTTTCGTCGCCGCCTGTGTACAGCAGTAAGTGGCCTCATAGAAAAATGAAAAGGTGAGGCCGTCTCACGTATCTAGTTGTTAACTAGCTCTTATCTCTCAAAAATTTTGACAAGTCTATTTAACTAAATTCATCATTTCCATAATTGAATGTCTTTGTGTACCACCACTTGGTTGTTTCGAAAGCAACGGTCACGGGTTCGAATCCCGCTAGGTAGGTAACCGTTTGTGTAACGGATGAACACAAATATTTATTCCCGGGAGTCATGGTTGTTTATATACATATAGGTAAATAATTATATTATCTATAGGCTTTGCATTTAGGAATTAGTAAAATAAGTAACTCATATAGGTATATTCATACCTATATAAGTAATGTCATAACGCCAGACAATTTTATTCATCGACTTTACAAATAAAACTTCAACAAAAAACTATTCATTGCGATCCATTTATTATTATTCAACTCTAGTCAGCGAAATATGAAGCAACTCTAGCACGTGGCTTATGTGCTAGCTAGAGTACCTACCTAGCTTTCACCGATGCAGCCAGGTGCAATGAATGCAACGCGCACGGCGGGCGACCTCTCCTCTCGCAGTACTTAGTGCTCCATGGCCCGGCTATTTTATTTAGAACCGGTTGTCGTCAAGTAAGCGGAATGTAGCATAGCATTTTTGCAAAATTTTATTCACGTGAAGTATTTATGTAGCATTTATGTAGTATGAGTTTGTTGTGCTGTAGTAAAGTATATGACAATACCTAAATAAGGCTATCGTTTAATAAGCTATAGTTTTGAAGCACGGGTAGGTATATGTCGTAGGCAGATGTTTAAATTGTCACAATCCACAACACTGTAATTTACTTATGTATTTTTCGGGAAACTGACAGTCGTTACATTATGATATAAAGTAGTAAAAAATAATCATTGAATTGACAAATAGTCTCTACAGATAGTAATGGACTCCTCACAACAGGCCTTCGCCTTCCCCCCTCGACCTGCCCCTCAGCATCTGTCAACACATCAGGTAATGGAACAGTTACCAACATTTTGGATCAGTTATTGTTTAGTACTGTGTGGTTTCGGCACGTAAAAAGAATAGAACCAACCTGTCTCTTCCCGTGGGTGTCATAAAAGGCGACTAAGGGACTTTCCACCAAAAAACATTTTAGATTTGCACGTTTTAACGGCGATTGGCTCAGTCGTCTTCCGTAGTTCAATTGGATGTCGCATTGACAGGACGTTCATAAGCTGAACAGTGGATCAATCAATCAATCAATCAAATACTCTTTATTGCACAATTAACAAAAGCTACATGGAGAATACAGCGTACGTCATTAATCGCACAAAAAGACGGCCTTATCGCTAACAGCGATCTCTTCCAGGCAAACCTTAGGGTAAAGATACAAGCTACCAGTAGATGAGGTTTGCACTAATAGTAGTGGATGTTACAAGCATGAAACTTTTAATCTTTGAATATCTCTGGCCATGACGATATGTATGTTATTGGCTAGTCCTGTCACCGTATTCCACTCTGATTGGCCATGTCAAGAACACGTAAAAAAAATTGGTAAGCCCAATCGGTATGCGGTGCCCCCCACCTCCCTCACACCTCAGCTAGACAATAAATTAAACATTAGACGTCTATGGAACGGAGAATATGTATAGTAGATACTTTCAATCGAATTCATAATGTATGTCCTATAATGGCGGATTTTTCCTGAATTATTGGGAACTGCGCAGCCTAGATGGGAGCCTCACTACGAAACTAAGACTATCTAATCAACCCCCTCTGAACAGAGAGTCTACCAATGTCAATGTCAATCAACCAATCGCTTATTTTACTTCTGTTGTATATAATTGGACATCACAAATTAGTACGGGACGCAAGGAACGTCTGAAGTTATGCAAATAAAGGATTCTTAGCAATAGAAAAAGTCCGAAGTTACGGCCGTCTGAAGCTATTTTCGTTAGAGAGTAGACCCCCCGCACTGTTTTCTATAATAACGGACATACATTCAATACATTAAAAATTCAATTGAATATGGGTAAAATAACGATCTGCCTACGACATATTGATTACGTACCAGCTAGCTACGTTATAGATTCACAAATCAATAACAGTATCTATCAATAACGTTGTTAAATGGTCCGTAACGTATATATATTCTTTATTGCACCAAAATATTACAATAACAGAGTACAAACAATAGGTCACGTACAAAGGTGGACTTATCTCTTTAAGAGATCTCTTCCAGTCAACCTGAGCATTGAAATAGGAAACTTAGTAAATTTGGGGTTTAGCAGTTTATTGTGTGCAAAAGAAAAAATCATATAACGAATAATAAAACAAATAAAAAAAGAAAAGATAACTGAATAATAAACTTACACTAAATATATTACATATACCTACTGCGAAATATATACATAACATAATTTAAATATATATATATACTATAAACCTACATACACATACTAATAATATCACGAAAGATGGGAGAGGTAATGCTCTTTTAGCCTTTTCTTAAATACTGCAATTGAAGGGCTGTCCTGAATTAATTTTGGCAGTTTATTCCACATCATGGCTGCTTGAACACTAAAGGAGTGAAAAAGAAAGTTTGTGGTGGCTCTAGGACAGGCAAGTGTTTTTGTAATGCAGGATCGCCTAGGAACATCCGGAGGGGGGAGTAAATTAAAGCGGGAACTCAGATAATCAGGAGAGTTGGGATTTTTGAGGATATTATATAGGAAGGAGAGGATGTGCACATTGCGCCGAAATCGGATGGGGAGCCATTTTAGCTGAGCGCGAAACGCAGATACATGGTCATATTTACGTAATCCGAAAATGAAACGAATGGCAAGATTTTGTAGGCGCTCAAGCTTATTTAGCAACTCCTCAGTCACATCCAAGTAGCATACATCAGCGTAGTCTAATATGGGGAGAAGAAGAAGAAGAAGAAGTAATCTATGTAATAACTACTTTCAGGTAAGTGAAAGATAGTCGAAGGACCTAAATTATGCATTAAGTAACAAAGGGGACAAATAAATCGATCCCGTTCGTTTTTTCCGTCATTGTATGACAACACAGATTGCTCTTTTGTCATACGATTACACCATGTGAACTGATTGCAATACACCTGGTGGAATTGATTTGATTAATAAATAAAACCTATGACTTAGGCTTGACATTGTTATTTTTAATTTTGAATGGTATAATTATATAAGTAGATTTTAATATTTGCACGTTATTAAGAACATATATAACTGTATTCATGTAAATAAATTATTGATTGATTGATTGATTATGAAAGTGAAAGAAAAATCCACTAGTACTATGGATCAACTTTTATGCACGACGCTAAAAAAGATTTCTTAAGCTGTGATCCCAAAAAAAGTCGTCTACTACCAAATTTTTTTTTCCTTCATGCAATCGCTTTTTTCGTTCGCAATTCAGAGAAAAATTCTAAAATCCAATTCCTATATTTCTAAAGACTAAATTTCATATTATTCACTAAATTATAATATACAAAGTAATGCGCCATTTAAGATAATTTCAATTTCAAAATGTCCCTTCAGTTTGAAGTAGTTGGTAACTAAATAAGTATGTATGGTAAGTACCGTGTGGTTTGGGTGGTAAGAATATAACGAAAGGGACGAGAAGACGTGGGTGACGTAGGCGACTAAGGGACTTTCCACCAAAAAACATCTATGAACTGTGAATGTCGTTTCAGGCATTAAACTCCTTTATGTTTGGAATATCTCTGACCACACCATTTGGAATAAAGATTGTGACGTTATGTATGTCGTATGTTTGTGACGTATGCCGAATTTCAATTAGCTACAGGTACATATAACGTTTCTGAAATAGACGAATAGACATCAAAGAAATCCACGAGTCCTTTTTGGTAACGCACACTAAATATATTATAAAAGTATTAAACACTTTCAGTTTAATTGTAAGTAATTTGCTCCCCTTTCCTAATATAACCTCCTCTACTACAAATTACATTTATAATTAGGCATAATTCCTACCTATCTTGTTTAAAAACACTGTAATCTGAGCACCTACTAAAATTGGCTAGACAGCGAATTCATACCTACTGGTGTGAACAGAAATATTCAAAATAAGTAGTTGCGATGATTGCTTTATAAGGGTACTTTACTATTTTGTAGATGTGACATACCCTGTGACATAACGCTGTGCATGCCACTAATTCTATTAAGATTCTTTGGAATTTAGAGATTTTCTATCGAAAAAATCATCTAAATCGCTCAAGTAGTTTTTTGTAAAACTCACATACCAGGATATAAGCACATCATCCTTACACGTCGCCGCTGTTGGGGCACAGGAAGAGGGTTTGTGGCATAACCACCACACGGGGCCAGTACGGTTTGGTAGAATTGTGTCAGATAAGTGGCCACCTGACAGTCTTTTTAAGTCCCAAATATACAGAATGATAATGAAAAATAGTAAAGATACCCTTATAAAGCAATCATCGCAACTATTTTGAATATTTCTGTTCACACCAGTAGGTATGAATTCCCTGTCTAGCCAATGGATTTCGAGAAAAACTTTCAGCCTCTTTACAAATATTATTATTATTATATTATTTATTATAGACGAGCAGCATTACGCTGGTATGTCTATGTCACAGTGTTGGAAGAGTTCACATTGTTCATTATGTTGTTATTCAGTCAATATACAGTGTGGAAATTAAACTCAGGCCCTGGAGGGAAACTACTTTAAATCCTTAAGCTAGCTCATTTTATTTAAAGGAGACATTCCTTTATTT
This sequence comes from Oegoconia quadripuncta, assembly GCA_949316235.1. NCBI lineage: Eukaryota > Metazoa > Arthropoda > Insecta > Lepidoptera > Autostichidae > Oegoconia > Oegoconia quadripuncta. The sequence goes on along the minus strand of OX438754.1, from coordinate 18,909,063 downwards.
TTAAAAAGAAACAAATCTGCATTAAAAGATTTTTTAAAACTCGCTTGCTTCGCCCGGGACTCGAACCGACTAAAATTTAAAAAAATAAACACTCTTTATTTTATTGTACTAATCGGTAGTATTAATATTCAGGATAAAGTTTCTCTAACAAACATTTGGTCTTAAAAATAAAAATAATCGTTAAATCTAACATCAACTTTATTTTACTATCCATTTTGTAACACTTAAATTATTTAACTGATAAATTGTTCGAAATGAGCCCCGTCGTTCCGGCTACACAACATTAGTCGCCGTTGAAATTCATTTCTTGTAGCCTTCAGCAAAGTGTTGTGGTGTATGCCCCTAATAACATTTTCTACCGCAATCCTTAGCTCTTGAACGGTTTCATAGCAAGTTTCATAAACAACATTTTTTACATGACCCCATAAAAAGAAGTCCATGGGCGTCAGGTCTGGACTTCTTGCAGGCCATCTAATCGTACCGTTTGTACCTATCCAGGCACTGAAATTTTCATTAAGGTATGCCCTGGCAATTCTGCTGTTGTGGGCAGGTGCACCATCTTGTTGAAAAATGATATTATTTCGTTCCTCTTCTGGCAGAAGGTTTAATTGATTTTGTAAAAGCTCTAATATTTCAATGTATTTTGCTGCATTCAGATGTCCTTCGTAAATGTGCACCAAAACAACCTTGTTACTTTTGATTCCACACCAAACATTAAACGAAAATCTGACCTGGTTGTTCGTTTCACGGACACGGAATGGATTTTGACGAGACCAATAATGATTGTTATGTCTGTTATACATTCCATTATTACTAAAATTTGTTTCGTCAGACCATACAATACAGTCCAAGAAATTTGGGTTGCGGGCTATTTCTGTTCGAATATTTTCACAAAACTGTAATCTCCTGTCACTATCTCCGGGATGTAGTTTCTGCACCAATCGCCCATCACGATAACATTTGTATTTGTATTTTTTCAGAACTTTAAGTATACTAGTATGGTTGATGCCTATCTCTTGAACAGCTTCCCTGCTTGAAGCTTTCGGGTAACACTCGAAGTATGTCAAAATGTTTAACTCAACATCGCTATAGTCCAAATTTTGTTGCTGTGGGCGTCCAGTCTTCTTTTTAAAACTTCCAACGGTCAGTAAATTATTCACAATTCGAGACAAAACCTTTCTAGATGGTAGTTCTCTGTCTGGATACTTCTCGCGATACCACTGTAGAGCTAAATCGTAGCTCTTGTTGCAAACAAAGTAAGCTTCTAATAAATCGAATTGTTCTTGATACGCCATTATGAGATAATTTAATTACGTAAGGGAAGCAACACTACTTAAATAAAATCTGTTGATAAAAATCGTTCGAATTTTAAAATTATTGTCCCGCCTTGCAAACAAAGTCAAACGTTCCATTTTTAAACTTCTCCACTGAACGCCTCGGATCATGTAAGAAGGAAATGTGCATAGAGGTATTACCACCATTGAACAATTTTCTTATCGATGATTTCAACAAGGTACTTAACGATAAATTAGCAAGCGTGTACTTCATACGAAGTCTTTGAGTGTTGGAGAAATAACAGAACTGTTACGTGTCTTTTACTTGTTAAAAGTGAACAGTAACCAAATATTTTTTAGAGAAACTTTATCCTGAATATTAATACTACCGAGTAGTATAATAAAATAAGGAGTGTTTATTTTTTAAATTTTAGTTGGTTCGAGTCCCGGGCGAAGCAAGCGAGTTTTAAAAAATCTTTTAATGCAGATTTGTTTCTTTTTAAAAATAAAGGAATGTCTCCTTTAAGTAAAATGAGCTAGCTTAAGGATTTAAAGTAGTTTCCCTCCAGGGCCTGAGTTTAATTTCCACACTGTATAAGTCATGACTAGTTTTTGAAAAAAATTATCCAATCTGTTATAAGACGTGCTATCCCAATTTGGGAAGCCCGGGTTCGATTCCCGGGCAACCAATGAGTTTCTAAATTTAATTTAATTATGTGCTGCGACTGCTTTTAAACGGTGAAGAAAAACATTGTGAGGAAACGTGCATGCTTTAGAAATAACAATTCTAAGGCATGTGAAGTTCCCAACCCGCATTGGGCTAGCGTGATGGACTATGGCCCATACTCCCTCATTATACGAGGGAAGGCCTATATCCCTGCAGTGAGATGTCTACGGGCTTATGATGATATACCTACTTAATGCTACATGTCTAAGCCTAACGCTATTTATGTGGCATATGGTATATGTGCTATCTAGAGGGATCTGTATCAAGTTAGTTCATCATCGTTACCGATAATCCACCTACAGTCAGCTGCAGAGAAACATGACCCCCTTACTTACACTCATTATGTGAATAGAGTGTCATATGTCTCTGCAGCTGACTGTACATAGAAAATAGCGCGTACATATACCACAGAATGTTACCAAGAAAGAAAAGTGCAGTGGATGTTTACGGGCTGAGATGATGATGATGATAGTCGACCGCAAGTGTAGACTGCCAGTAAAAGTTGAGCTCCAGTAAGCTAGAGCGCTCATACAACAAGCCGACGAGCGACTATGGTCCAAGGGTCTAGTTGAAGTGTTTTTTATCTTCATTTTATGGACGTATTTTTTTCCTATGGTACATGCCATAGTACCCTTCGCTAGTTAAGGCTGGGACTATACGACAGATTTTTCGATCAGATAGAGCGGATCCGATAGTCTGATCCGACTATAGGACGGCGTTGGAGCCATTATTTTGTATGAATATGCAATACCGGATATACGAGTTGGAAAAAGCGCCGAGGAGTTTACGATTTTATTTTCGGTTTTTTCTTCTTTCGCGTCAACACAAACTGTAATAATGAATAGGTACTTTAATCAACTTTAATTAATAACACAAAGAATTATCAGCCACAACTCCGCAACCATAAATTACCAGTGTCCCTGTGAGTGTCCCACTCTATAGGGATGTGGACATTTGTCTAGAGATGTCACTCTTACACAAACAAACAAACAAAATATTCTTTATTGCACAACAATAAGAAACATAACAGAAAGATAAACAAAAAAAGGGACAGTACAACAGGAGCAAATATTATCAACTTTTTGCAATAAGTAAGTAAATGCACAGTAGGTAATTCGTCGTCCATTTTGTCTTTCTGTTCCGCATGCAAGCACTCGGGATAATAGCTCGTGAATGATAAGTTGCAATGTAGGTACCTATATAGAAGGCAGTACTGGCAGGGCCGCCATGCAATGTGGTGACCAGGAGGAGCAGTAAACGAAATACACCACTTGGTGACACGCGTATAATGACATCAAAATAAATCGTGTAATTACTAATATAATGTAGTTGAAACAAAATTTTTATTATATATATGTACAATATTTATAATCAATTTCTTATAATATAATACAATTTATTATTAAAATATATATATAATATATATATATATATATATATATATATATATATATCACAAATAAAAAACTAGCCCCAAGTCTCTGGTTGATGGAAAGGTACCCAGAAGGCTGGCCGCATTGCCTCGCTGTATGTATAAGTATTGGCCAGCCCTCCGATCGTGGGATGCATCAACCAGACGCTCAGATAACACCCTAAAAAGAGTGTGAGCACCCGGTCCCCACGGCCCAAGCGTTTCTACACCAAACGGCGCAAATAGGTGATCTCCACTGAGACCGGCATATTTGCGCCGTTTAACGCTTTCTGCCGAGGCGGCAGCGGAACCAGCTGTACCGCTTGTACTTGGAAGATGGGAAGGAGCAAGGGTATCGATGCAGGTTGCATCCCATACTAAAGACCGTCCCAGTTTCCAAGGCACGAGAGTCATACGACGCTTTTCATATCAACAACCGACGCTTTTCACTCACGATTGACCACAAATGTACACGCAGACGGGAACATGCACGTACTTTTATGCACTCGTACTTGTAGGGGTTGTAACTGAAAACCAGTGTTTCGCTCTTTGAGTGATATGCCACACTGAGTTATAACCCATTTGTGCTACTGCGGCACACACTCGCTCTTTGTTTTTTCTAGTCTTTACGTTTATTTGTATGTATATTTCTTTGTAATTTAAAAATTGTGTAATTGTGTGAACGCAGTGGCGTAAATAAATGCTTTATCTATCTATCTATCTATCATACCGTCCGGCTTTTTGTAATTACTTATATACTAGATACAATGTAGGGAAGAGGCGTGTCACACATAACATACCACAAAGTCAGAAAAAGTCTGACGAAAGTCAGACGGAATATCGAGTGAATACGATCTGCCCTTAGATTAAGTAACTTCATCGGTATCGTCATCGATTATGTTAACCAATAAGAAACCGTCAAATTGCCGAGCGAGCGATGAGCCAACCAATCACATGTCAGAACGTAACCGATGACGATAACGATGAATTTGTGTAATAGAACCCCAGATAGTCTAATCAGACAATCGGAAACATAATCTGACGTAGGTATATTCCCGAATCCCGCCCTAACTCTTTTTTTTTTTTTATGCATAACGGGTTGGTACTTGACCTCAATCACACCTGATGTTAAGTGAAGATGAGGTCGAAGATGGAAGCGTACTGACCCGGAAACCCCAACACATTTGGGGGACTGGCTATCTTATCTCTGACAACCGGAACACGACAATGCTATTAACATTGCTGCTTGGCGGCAGATTTAGATAAGATGGTGGTAGCTAGCCAGGCGGACATTTAAAATGCCCTACCACCAACCAAACCGACCCGCTCCGACCTCCGAATCGTAAACCCAATGTTGTTTACATTGGGCCAAGGAGGCGGTTAAAAAAAAAACTCAACATTAATAGGAAAAATATAAATATATAACCTAAAGTCACTAACCAGAAAGTTCAGTGACTAACTACTATGAAATAAATTGACGAATCTTAAACTAAAAAAAATTATTAATCACCTAAATAGGAACAGTTAAAAATGCGTTATGCCGCAACGAGGTGCCTCCTATTCTACATGTGTTACACACACGTACACATGTAACTGTCCTCTGTACAGTGGATGTAACTATAGGTAGGTGGGGTTCCCAGTTAGGTAGATATGTATACCGGTAGATAGGTATATAGTTATGGGAATGCTGCAGTCAACCGACTGTAATGCGGCAAACGCGGGTCGATTTATACAATTAAAGGTAACGTTTCCTTTCTAGAGAAATGTTTCAACTGTATCTACTTGTAAATGTTAACTACTAAGACAATTTTGCTAAACTCATCAACATATTATTAGATACATCATATCGACAACGTATAAAAGTCCTAAATTAAAATAATAATTATCGAATTAAAAAAAAAATTAAATGAAAATTTTAAAATGTCCGCCTGGCTAGCTACCACCATCTTATCTAAATCTGCCGCCAAGCAACAATGTTAATAGCATTGTTGTGTGTGTTCCGGTTGTCAGAGATAAGATAGCCAGTCCCCCAAATGTGTTGGAGTTTCCGGGGCAGTACGCTTCCTCCTTCGACCTCATCGTGCATAAAATAAAAATCTAAATAATAGGTCCTAATGATCCTAATGATGACCTCTCCAATAGCGTTTCAAGGGTTGGTGTAGTAGGTAGTGACCCTGCCTTCGAAGCCAACGGTTGCTGGTTAGAATCCCGCCAGAAGTTTTTGTGTGATGAACACAAACATTTATTCCTTAGTCATCGATGTTTATATAAATTTTTACATATGTTTGTTCGTTACATAGAACAGGCTTTACCTAGTTTGGGAGTAATTATTTGGTTCAGATGTCCCAAATATTTATTTATTTACTTATTATCGCAAAGTAGAATTTTTCCCCAGGTAATGACTCTGGCGCCAGAAGAGCATCTTCATCCCTTAGTCGCCTTTAAAGACGCTCAAAGGAAGAGATGGCTAGTCCTCTGCCAGGACCACATGGTCAATTCTGTATGGATGGTTACTATAATAATAACATTGCCGGGATCGAACACTGCTTCTTAAAATACAAGAACAATCTTAGTTTAAGGGAGCAGGGCCCATTAATTTGTGCTTAAGTGTATTTCTTATGTACCTCCTAATTCGTTAATTCGCTGCTTGTAATTTAGCCTAAGTTTGAGTCAATAAACTTTTTTATTTATTTATTTAATATTTATATTATTTTTCCAAAATATAATACAAACTAAATTCTTTGTAATTTATTTACAAATAGCAAATATCCTGATAGACTACTCTGGTTACGGCCATAAGCTTTCTGCTCTTCGTCATTTTAATAGTTGGCACACAACATACGCTTTAAAAATGTAAAATCTGACTATTTTAAGTGTAACTCAGTGTACTTACAAATTAAAGCTTTTTTGATTTGATTTGATTTGACACTTATATTTGGACGTGGTTGGAATCTAACTAATATTATAAATACGAAAGTTTGGATGTTCGTTTGTTTGTTTGTTGTTCAATCACGGCGAAACTAATGATCGGATTGGGATCAAATTTGGTATATATGTAGGTAGAACTTGGTAGATCTTGGATTAAGACATTTTAATCCCATTTTATTCCCGCGGGATAAACGAATTAAACATAGGTATCCGCGATAAAATTATAGCGGAAAGCTAATAAAATAATACATAGTCTCCATCACGTGTATGTTTGCATAAAACCTTGCTGTTCATTCCGCTTCTCGCGCACGCAAACCCTTACTTAAATGTGTAACATATAAATAAATAAATAAATAAATAAATAAATATTTCGGACACTTACACCAATCATCTAGTCCCAAACTAAGCAAAGCTATGGATACTAGATAACGGATAAACATACATAAATATTTATATAAACATCCATGACTCAGGAATAAATGTTCATATTCATCACATAAACATATACCCGTCGCGGGATTCGAACCCGCAACCGTTGGTTTCGCTGACAGGGTCATTATCCACTACACTAATCGGTCGTCTTTATATTAAATGTTAAATATATAATCACTAGATCATATTTGGTTTAATTATATCACTCAGTTTCGCGATTCTACCTAAAGTACTTACGTAATGTCAATCTTTTATTTGTACTTTCAGACGTAATTTTTGTTTTTCTTTTCTATCGAGAAAATTTCAAGGAGTCGTGTTTTTGAAACTCATCGTCAGTAACTAAGGTCTGTTTTTATTACTTAATTAAATACAAAATGAATGGTTAACGCATTGTTGATGAAACTAGGCTGGTCCTTAGTCAAGTGAGGTGTAACCAACCCGAGATTGAAAATAATCGCAGCTAGTGTATCGCATATGCTGCTCAGTGCATCAGCTAAGCAAAGCACAGGACGTTGATTCTGAAAGCTTAGGTACGCATGTCCGAATCGGGTGAGATTTCCAATATCCAATGACGTAGATCGGTCATCAAGTCGATGCTTTTATCGAAAATAAGACAAGAAATAAGTGTGTTGCATAAATTTATTCCTCCATCGTATTATCCTCGAACCATAACTTATTAGTAATCTGTGCTCGAACTACTAGATGTCGGGAGGGATTCCACCCGTTCCATTCGCCTTTTCATTCATTCACCTTAATCTTGAAGATCCCACGGCTGTAGGATTCAGAAACTGACGCCGGAAGAGAGTTCCATGCCTTGGCTGTTCGCACTATGAATGAAGAGTCCATCCGTTTAGTGAGAATGTAAGGTATATTAAAGTAACGTGCGGTGGCATCGATCGCTCGCTACTCCTGAAAATTGGTAGGCGACCTCTGGCATCTACCTGACATCGTTGACCACATCGTCAATTTCTATCAGGTGAGATTGTTAAAACGTGCCTCAAGTTAATCAAAAAAAAAAAAAAAAACTATACAGAGTGAATTTAAATTCGTGAAATCCCATTAACTGGTGACGCCACTCTTGATTACGAAAAACTTTCCTCATGGAACCATAGCCGAATTCAATCAAAAAAATTTCCATTACCCATACAAAGTAAACGATACTGAAACCACGTTTAGTATGCCCGCCCACGACCGACTTTTTGTAGAACCGATAATTGGTGTCCGCCCACGGCCGATAATCGTTGACCGATTTTTTTGTATGAGAAAAATGGAACGTACTGATTGCAATGTTTCAACGTCCACGTCCTACAAAAATCGGTCACAATATCGGTGATAAAAGTATTGAGGAAAAAATCGGCCCGATTATCAGTCCTACAAAAAGTCGGCCGTGGGCGGGCACACTTAATATGGAAGTCCAACAATTTTCGGCTGATTTCGGTTTGGTTACTATGTGGAAAGTTGTTCGTAACAGGAGTGAAGTCACCGCATCAGACGGGTATCAAACAAGAGTGGCGGGTTCAGCTGAAGAAGTAATAATAGATGAAGTCAGAAACTTTCTAGTAATTCTACAAGTGTTAAGTATCGCGTGTGTGTGTTATGTATGTTGGAATATTCATAGTTTTTAGGCTATTTTCTAAAGTTTTGGGGATTATTCCGGTGGATGACAAGACAATCGGTACTATGTGTATTGTTTGAGCTTTCCGTTGGGTTCGGATTTCTATTGCAAGATCCTGATATTTTCTAAGTTTATCTGTGATTGTGCTTTGGATGTTATGAGTATTAGGTATGGCGATGTCAATAAATTATTATTATTATTTTATCGAAATGTACCTAACAATGCTGCACTGCGTGTTAGGCTAGAAACAACTCGCAACCAGATGGCATAATCACACATGCATTAGGTCGGTGCATGTGTTGTACTGGGGGAACGACTTCTAAGGTTTCTGTTTTGCGGCGTAGGCACCGGACAAATCGTCACCGACAGGAAATCGTTATTGATTAGGCAAAGTGCTTCAAAAACGCGACGTGAATATGTTTAATTTTTAATACATTAGGTGATGTTTAATGTTTACCGATCCGGACGATTCCAAAACAGAACATGGAAACACCTCGTCGTCTGTCCGTCTGTCATCGCTTATGCTCAAAAATATAACGTTTAACTTTGTACGTTTCTAAACCCATTTCTTACTTACAAATTGTTGTAGCCAGTATTTCTGAACGTAACGCTTTGAAAAAATCTGAAATAGATAAGGAATAAAGGTGTCGAATGGAAGAACAATTATCCGGTAGTCCGGTTTGCGTTATCGTAAATATTTTTTTGTACTTTTTTATTTACGTAAAGGGTTATTTATATATTTATTGAATGTGCAACATGTACACACATTGACTCAAAAAAAGTTACTTGTGAGCGTTTGGTGGACTAGTGCCGGTGTTGTTCACTTCAGCTTTCTTAAATCTGGCCAGACGATTACGGCAGATGTGTATTGTCAGCAATTGCAAACCATGATGGAAAAGCTAGCTGCTAAACAACCGAGGCTGGTCAATCGCCGTAGGCCACTGCTGCTTCAGGACAACGCTAGACCACACACTGCACAACAGACAGTTACCAAATTAGAAGAGCTTCAATTGGAATGTCTAAGACATCCACCGTACTCCCCGGACCTTGCTCCAACAGATTACCATTTTTTTCGAAATTTGGATAACTTCTTGCAAAGGAAAAAATTCAACGCCGATGGGGCAGGCCAAAGCGCCTTCAAAGATTTTATTGATTCCCGTCCGAATGGATTTTTTAGTAAAGGTCTCAATGAACTACCTCTGAGATGGCAAAAGTGCATAAATAGCAATGGTACATACTTTGATTAAATGAATATATTATATTTTGAAAAAATCGACTTTAGGTTACTCCCTCACAAAACGCCAATTTCATATGTTAGGACCTAATAGTATAACATCTAATCGTATTTGTACTGTGCGGTATCGCTGGTACTGTCCAGTCTCCGTCTTGCACTACGACAACAGGCTACGACAGGCGCGATAAACGTTTATGTCGCGCGCGATAATGTTTGTCCTGCTCATTCACTTCGACGAAATGTACAACTATCCCACTCTCACTACTACATCGCGCGCGACAAACGCTGTCTTGCTACGCAGGCTGATTCTCCACAGAATACCAGCGTCGCGTCTCACTAGATTCTAGCTAAGGAATCTAATGTCTCGACATAAAGCTTGTGACAACTTCCTATATTGTCCTAATTGTTAAATAGAATTAAGCAATAATGGTGCCAAATAAAACGGAACGGCGGCGAAAGGGATGAACGGATTTGGATGAAATTTTGTATATAGGTAGAATATAACGTGGATTAAGATATAGGATATTTTTTATCCAGATAAAGTCAATAAAAGTCTTCGGGTAGAGATGACCGTGTGCGTATGTAGCTGCATATATTTAACTTCTAACTGTCTAACTAATCTAACTAATATTGTAAATGCGAAAGTTTCGATGTTTGTTTGTTTGTTGCTCAATCACGGCAAAAACGGATTTGGATGAAATTTGGTATATAGGTAGAACACACCATGGATTGAAACATAAAATATTTTTTATCCCGATAAAGTGAGTAGATCCCGCGGGATAAATAAATTTTCGGGATAAAGTTATTCCACGCAGGCGAAGCCGCGGGCGGAAAGCTAGTTAGTCATATAGGGTACAGGAGGCTAATGGCGCTAATTTACAACAGTTTTACTGTTCAAACGGAGCGTTTATGGTTTTGGTTAAGCTGATGTATCAAAATGGTATCGAGGTATTTTTTAATCTACTTTTGACAATTGCATTAAATTGTAAAATTAACCTGTTAAAGAACTTTCCTCCTAAGTACCGTACCGTAAGTTTGACCACTTTCGTAGCTCTATGCAAACAACATAACGTTAAAACATTGAGATTGCGGGTTCGATGCCCAGCGGGATATATACTTAGTGGGTACTTGGATTAGGTTGGTGGTATTACATTTATAATGTCTGCCTGGCTAGTTACCAACCATCTTGTCTAAATCTGCCGCCAAACTGCAGTGTTAATTGCATTGTTGTGTTCCACTGTTTGTTTGAGATAAGATAGCTAGTCCCCCAAATGAGTTGGTGGTTGTAGTCCTTAGCTTCACTTAACGTCAAGTGCTAACCCAGCCGCTGCCTGACAGTAACTATACCGAATGAGTTATTTTACTTTAAGGAAAAAAATAGGGCATATTAGGTAAGTGAAATAGAAGTTGTTGGCATAATAATATGTAGTTAAAATTTTTTTTTTTCAAGACCATCATCGACTCACGCCCGGCCGGAGTTTGATATGGGACTAGCAGGATTAGTATCATGCGAAATTTATTTCAAACTCATATTTTCTCCACGTTCTTTATCTTATTTATTTATTTTATTTAATGATGTAATTATGTTGAATAGATGTAGCCGTAGGCCGATAGACCGTCACATGACAGAACGCACGCAACTCGACGAAATAAAAATACTTAATACCACTTTTGTGCAAAGTATAATTAAATTTCAAAGTGCTTTTATACATTGCAAGAGTTTTTTGAGTAGAAAGAATAATAATGTTTTCTTTCGCATGTTACAGATAAGCGTTAAAAATTATTGAGACACTTGAATATTATTTTATATGACTAATAATAATTTTGGTTATAATCGATATTTATGTAATTATGTAATAGATACCTAAGACATTGCAGTGCCCTTACAGGGTTCGTGTGCGTTCAATATAAATTGTGTCTTTAACATCCTATATTTACCACATGAGCAATAAATGATATGACTATGACTATAATAATAATAGACATCTATAAGTATATTTTCAGGTTTCAAGTTTTCAATTGTCCGTTACACCATATGTCCCCTATTCAACAGAAGCCCTATAGAACATCTGGATTAAATCTTTTTACAAAAAAACACAATGAAATTGTTCAATTCAATCGGGTGTTGGCCCGTTATTTGTTCTCACAGAGCTAGGCGCAGCTAGGCGACCTATTGCGACATTAAAGTCTAGACCAGACTGGTGTGAAATTCGCACCAGCAATCACTTTCGCGATTTCAATGCATCAGATTGATCGAGAGAACCGGTCGCGGGTTGGAACTACTCTCGCTTCGGGATTATTTCGTTTGGTCAATGCAATTTCAATATCGTATGTTAAAGAAATGCATCATTTAGTTTCTTATTCAGTGACTAAACTATTGTTTTGATAGATGAAATATTGAATTATTGTAATGAAAGCCTAAGTTTCATCAAATTTTCAAAAATAAAAAAATACTGCTATTTGTCATTTACCGTTGTGATTTACCTTGTTGAATCGCTTTACAAACGTCATGAATTAACTATGAAATTTTTGTACCTACGAGCATAGACTAAAAAACAATTTGTCTCATCATCATCGTCGAAATAGGTATAAATGTAATATGGTTGTTACAATACATAGGTACCTTTTTTATGATTAACTGGACACGCATTTGACCACAATCGCAACTGATGGAAAGTAACGATGTGGCCGTAAATGAAGCACGCGATCTCAGTAGATAGACTATTCACCCTGCTCGTGAGATACTACCTACCTACCTACTTATTATTCATAATTTTTCGAACAAGTTATTGTCTTTTCAACAGATTTTAAACTGTCGGTTTCTCAATTAGACTGTATTTTTTAAAACGTATTTTTTAAATCAGTTTCGATTATTATTTTTTCGTTTGAAGGGTCTTTACCATATAAATTTGGTGATCTATAAAACCAATTGAAGTCGGTTGTTTTGCCGCAACGTTTATTTGCATATTACAGAAACAAATACAAAAATATTCAAACGCACAAATAATTCTGCTTGGTGTTATGGTTTTCGAAACGTAGTTTTATTTGACTATAACAAAAAATAAGTACAACGGATACAACAATAAAAATTATTGCTTGCTAATGTACTCATCAAGACAGGTCATCAAAATGAGTGATCAGGGCTATTTCGAAGCGAGCGCAACCCGTGTCGGCCACCAGCCGGCCGCAAGGCGGCGCGAGGGGGCGCTCAGACCGGATCTCAGACCCTAAAATAAAAACATCTATCGAAATAATAATACGCACTGCTTACTCGGGACAAGTACGCGAAACGAATGGCGTTGACCCCCTGAACATTCCCATGCCAACTTGTGGCCCAACTGGATTTTTCTTAATGGTAGGGTGGTACTACACTTATAGATGTGAATAGGCCTTTGAAACGTGTGTTTGGACTTATTAGCTTTTATTTCTAAGACTAGCTTTCATGGGAGCTCAGCAGCGGAGATCGCGGATCGTGCAGTAATTGATGGCTTTCTAAAGTGCATGATGGTATTGTACTTTTACATTGTATCGGTTCAGTTTCACCAAGTAGAAATCTTTAGTTAAACGTGGAATTAGTAATTGCAATCTTTATTTTCATCGTCAGTAATTAAATTTTACGATGGTGTCATAATGGAACATTTGACAGATTATACCGTTAGTTCTGGAAACAAGGGACAGTTTATTTTTATGTATTTTGAAACATGAAATATGGTTTTAGGCAGTTTAAGAATACTTCCACAATTAAAAATGGTCAAGTTTATTGTGTCAGTTGAAAACTGCTAGAACTTACCATAATGCTAAAGGGCAACTTTCACAGAAATCTAAATAACAAGCCTTGTTATTTAGATTTCTGTGGCAACTTCCTAAAACTTAAAAAAAAAATTAAATAAAGTAATCCAGGTCACATAAGTCTGAGAAACTTATTTATCTAAAACCTTACAATGTGTTATTATTAACCAGTAAATATCTTTATATCACTTTTTTTTGGTTCTTTTAGTTGGTTCTCCAAAAAGGAAATAAATAAATACATTTTTAGTAGTTCGCGAACCTTAATATTTTCTTGATATACAAATGACCAATTCCCATGTCCTAAAACTTTAAATCTTCATTATCATCCCCAGTCTACCAAATCCCACAACTGAGTCTTTTAAGTAGGTACTTTTCTACATAGACTAGACAACAATAAGCTAGATACTTCATGAGGTCAAAAGTTCAGAAATAACAATAATTTATGGTCTGTTGCCACCGATTCACATTTGACCTGTTTATTTCTTACGTATCTTCCCAACTTTCAATAAATACATGTGACCTGACCCGTCTCCTGTGCTGTATAATTTAACCATAGCTTCTTTTCATCCATTATGCTTTTGTTCAATAACGGCAGACAAACAGGTTGTCGCTGCGTTTAAAAAAATATTTAATGGATGTCCGAACAATGGGGGAGAAATTGTGATAGGTGAGAGTAATCTTTTGCAGCCAGTTACAATTCTTGTTCTTTTATTTTCCGTGAAGATACCCCAATTGTTGAGGTTAAATAGGGTCAAGACTATTCACCAATCCAATTCCAATTTTGAATTGTAAATTTAGTTCGCTTACAATCAATTTGCTTATAGCCCTTAATTTTAAAATTACGAAATGAAAAGTGACGAAATAAGATGAGGATAAATTCGAAAATACCAGGTGTAGTATTAATACGTCTTTAAAAGTACATCATGTACGCTATGTATAATATACCTTAAGTATATATGGCAAAGTTGTTAGAGCTGAAAGCCATTGATAAATCCTATATCCTTTAGATAAGGACTATATTTAATAGGTAATATAAATAAATATATTGCGCTGCCCACATCCAGAGGCTTCTCGCAATCTTTACTAAGTCGTCGCACCACCACGTGGGGGACCGACCGTTGTGGAGATCTTTGGGGGAGGCCTTTGTCCAGCAGCGGACGTCTTTTGGCTGATAATAATATATCTGAGTATAAGTAACTGTTCTAAGAATGTCGCCAATTGAAGGAAAGTGATTCAAAAATGTATATATAATACCATCCTACCGCTACCGCTACTAATAGTGCCAGTAATATGAGTGGCAGAAGCGCTTAAAAGCTCAGAAGTTGTGACGGTTTGAGACCAGACCAACATAGAACACGGGACGGATTTCGAAATTCAGATCGTCAAGCATTAGTTCGAGTTATACACTCCAATTTTTGCATTCCCAAAGAATGTGATGAGCTGTTTGATCTCCGTCTCCTCATTCACATTCAGAAGATTCGGCCAGAGCCATAGAGGTAAGTTTGGCTTTAAAGTTTCCATGTCCAGTGAGGAACTGAGATGTGCAATGGTCAATGTCTATCCACCTCTTTGCCATGTGGTCCATTGTATCAGGGAAGAACCCGTATAACTGTCTCCCTTTCTCAGAACAGTCCCATCGGACCTGCCATTAAGCCATAAGTTGGTCCTCCACTTCAGCACACGTCCCGCCAAACAGACGAGACACACGGCACATGTCGCCTATGTTATAGCCGGTCCACGCGAGACCGCGGGAACGGAAGAAGTTGGCGGCGCGCGCTTGACAAGGGTTAAGTATCTCTTTCTTTAATAAATCTGGGGGCCAAGGTAGCTGTAGGGTCTCGTAGGGCACCGTCTATCAGTAGGCGCCATGTGAAGTACCACTGTCAATCCTGTAGGTAGTTTATACTGTCATGTAGTTTATAGGAATTATAATGAGGGAGTGCGGAGGTGAGATTGTCAGATGGGCAGATTCACACAAATTCACTTACCTACTTAATCAATTTGAGGTCAAGTTCAACCGCCTCCGTGGCTTAATCTAAACTGCGTCTTTTACATTACGCCACGCAAAGTTGTAAAAATACACAAAACGTTTACGAAGCCACAGGTTCGTTTCCCGCAGCAGGGTAATAGGCTATCTTATCTCTGACAACCGGAACACAACAATGCTATTAACATTGCTGCTTGGCGGCGATTTAGATAAGGTGGTAGCTAGCCAGGCGGACATTTAAAATGCCCTACCACCGACCAAACCGAGTACTTAAACATGTACCCCGCTGGGGATCGAAACTCCGACCTCCGAATTGTAAACCCAATGTTATTTACATTGAGCCGCGGAGACGGTTAAAATCATGAATAAATAACTCTATGTTTTGACCATGCCATTGGACTCTGTCTAATTTCCTGCACCACAGCTTATTTCACACATAAGCCTATAAAATTCCATTTCCGGATAAAAGCCGCTCCTATGGAGCGTTTAGCGGTTTGCATGGTGAGATTTGCTCTAACCGCTGTGTTGCTCAGGCGGTTTGCGATTGCAGATTTTTTGGGTGCTCCGCAACAATGACACTACTGCCCATCACTTTTTTTTTTATTATGCCTGACGGGTTCGTACTTGACCTCAATCACACCTGATGTTAAGTAAAGATGAGGTCGTAGGTGGAAGCGTACTGACCCGGAAACCTCAACACATTTGGGGGACTGGCTATCTTATCTCTGACAACCGGAACACAACAGTGCTATTAACATTGCTGTTTGGCGGCGATTTAGATAAGATGGTGGTAGCTAGCCAGGCGGACATTTTAAAATACCCTACCACCGACCAAACCGAGTACTTAAACATGTACCCCGCTGGGGATCGAACCCGATCACTGGTCCACTCAAGGGAACAGTTGGTCCTATTCTACTCTGCCCGGAACCAGACCGGCATTGTTTATTTATGGAACCCTTCATGACCGGATCCACTACCTACGCAACAAAAAAGAAGAAACATTAAAGAAGATTTCCACTTCATATTGATTACGTAGGAACGTGTTCAAGATCGCTGCCATGTGGAGTAGTAGATGGATGATGTGTAGCTTTAGCTCCTTCAGAAGCTAATTGTTCGAGGTTAAGTGCCAGCTCTGAAATCTCCTCAAGAACCGTAACTCTATTGTCTTAGAGTTTAAATTCCCCACAGATTGTGCACTAGGTTTACTTTCACAGACATTTTTATTAACCTACTTTTTTATACACGGGTTGCACGGGGTATGCCTCAATCACACCTGATGTAAAGTGAAAATGAGGCCGAAGGTGGAAGGTGGCCCGGTACCCCCAAATTATTTGGACAACTGGCTGTCTTATCTCTAATAGCCGGAACACGTCAAGGCTATCAACATTACTGTTTAGCGAAGCGATCTTAAGATTAAGATCGAGTCTAACTCTCAAGCCGATGATTTTGATACTGTATAGTATCTTAAGTATCAACTTAAGTTCATCGTAAGATTGAGAGCGTTTTATTACTACAGGCATTAGCTAAGATCGTGGTAGCTGACCAGGCGGATATTTAAAAATGCCTTACAACCAACTAAACCGAGTGTCACCCTAACCACAGAATACATAATAGTCTAACCTAAGATTTGGGTCAATTTTATTGTTTTTGCTTCACATTTTTGTTTTTGTATTTCTCGTAATCTATAGTCAGAGAGGTGGAGCCTATATAGTGAAGCTGTAATGTACTACCGGCAATTTCCTAAAATAACCCTCTTGTCTTAAATATAATTTCATTAATTTTGAAGCATGTACAGACGAATCATCCTAAAAGTATCACATGGGCTAAAGTGTTACCTCCAAAAATTTTTACTTTTCTTATTTTCCTTACCTTTTTATTATTTTAATGAAGTGTTTACGGTTTATTTTCCTTTATAAAAAGAAAAAAAAATCCAAATAGGAAAAAATCGAATAAAAATTGTCTTAGCCGGATTCGAAAACCGTGTCTTTTCGAAAGACGTTACCTTAGCACTCGTGTCGCTTGCCACTAGACCACGATATCAATTAGCAGAGCTGACGAAATTTTCTTACTCATTTATGTGACATATTATTATGGATTTGGTTTGAGTGTTGATATTGTATGACTTTCTAATAGATGTTGCTAGAGTGCTTCGGTCCATACGGTCCATATAATACTTTTAGGGAGATCCGTGTGTACCTAACTAATCAGTGATTTATCGATCAGTAATAGAAAATTGCCTTGTGAAGTAAAGAAATTGGTTCCTGACCATTAACTGATAATAAGATTTAAATTACCTTGCAGTAAGAGAAAGGAAACACATCCAATCGTCATTTATTTTTTTTCCTCATTGCCTACATACAATTAATTAAAAATTAACCTATTAAGTACCTATTAAGTACCTACAATGTTGTCAACCTGGTTGGATGGTTACTATAATAATAACAATGCCGTGATCGAACACTGCTTCTTAAAATACAAGAGCAATCTTAGTTTAAGGAGCAGGGCCCATTAATTGTGCTTAAGTGTATTTGTTATGTACCTCCTAATTCTTTAATTCGCTGATTGTAACTTAGCCTAAGTTTGAGTCAATAAACTTTTTTATTTTATTTTATTTATTTTTATTTTTATTCATTCTCATTAATTAGGTACCTACAAGCCCTGTATATAGATAAGTGGCAAACTCTTCTAAATTGCCATGCTCTTAGGATTGAGTACCTTAAAACCATATAAGGTGAAAATGGCGTGTATAGATAAATATATACAAGGTTATATTTTGTATATCAAAAAGCCGATACGCCCTAATTAGATCATATATTTTTGCAAATAAAAAAAAATAAAAAAAATATCCTTAGACATACACGCAGCGCCATCTAATTCCACAGTAAGCAACTATAGGCTTGTGTTGTGGTTACCAGATGGTTGATATACTAATACATAAATACATTTTTTTTTGTAAATAAATACTTATTATAAATGAAAACATCCATAACTCGGGTACAAATGTCGGTATTCATCACACAAACATTTTGCCCCTAGCGGGATTCGAACCTGCAACCCTTTGGTATAGTGGCCATAGTTGCTAACCACTACACCAAACAGGTCGTCAAACAATATGAGATTAAATGCTACATGCAGCAGATAAAATCGAAGTTGAACGTCGCGTCGCATAGGAGGTCAAGGAGGAAGGCGGAGAACAGCGAGATATGGAAAAATCTCCACCGACAAGAGCATGGCTCTTAAATCAGATGATGATGATGATTAGAATAAAATTAAAAATAAAGGATAGTTGCGAAATCAGGTAATGTTATATTCTATACGTGCTTCTGACCAAACTAAATTCAGGTTCAAGATACCTATACAATAAATAACATTGTATATTGCCTTTTGAAGATTATAAAATAAAAAAAATATAAATTATAATTAACATTAACCGCCTCCGTAGCTCAATGTAAACAACATAGGATTTACGAATCGGAGGTCGCGGGTTCGATCACCAGCGGAGTACATGTGTAGTACTCGGTTTGGTTGGTGGTAGGGCATTTTAAATGTCCGCCTGGCTAGCTACCACCATCTTATCTAAATCTGCCGCCAAACAGCAATGCTGTGTTCCGGTCAGTACGCTTCCACCGTCGGCCTCATCTTCACTTAACATCAGGTGTGATTGAGGTCAAGAGGTTACCCGTTGTGCATAAAAAAAACATGGAACAGCAGAGATGCTACACAGTGATGCAATGCTGCTAGACTAAAAGTGATATAGATTGATCAGAGAAGATGATGTATTAATAAATAAATATTTCAGACACACCAATCATCTAGTCCCAAACTAAGCAAAGCTTGTACTATGGATACTATATTACGGATAAACATACATAAATATTTAAACATCCATGACTCGGGAATAAATGTTCGTATTCATCACACATCAGTTCACTGATTGATTTACTCTGGGTGCATTAAGTCTAATAAACCAAACTTACCCCTCGCGGGATTCGAACCAGCAACCGTTGATTTTGCTGACAGGGTCACTATCCATTAGGTACACCAAACGGTCGTCGTATTATCTAGGTAAACAAAGCAACTCTGTTAAAAGTTAAATATCTTCGAAACGGCTGAATCGATTTCCATCAAACATAGCTACCAATCATCTCAAAAAGACTAAATTTCGTTTTCAAATCTGTTCAGCCGTTTTCAGACAGATATAGGCTTCAAACTTAGGCCTCCCTTTGCTTTGAAAGTTAACAAACACTAACATAGTGAGAGAAGGCTGTGTCCCAATTATGTAGATTAAGGCCCGTATTTGAGACTGTTGCTCAAGCGTAGATCTGCGCTTGAGCATAGTTAGAAAGAGATGCCGCTATACAAGTTACATAAAGCTGTCCCTTTTTAACTGCGCTCAAGCGGAGATCTCTGCTGAAATACGGGCCTTATTGAAGCGGTTGTTTTGAAAATTATGGCGGTTTCGATTATTCAAGTTTTAAAAATACCAAGCTCGGCTTGTTTGAATCTATGTTGAAAGTAATTCAAAACAGCTTTCACATGTGTCATGTATTGGCATGTAAATATACATACATACATACATAAAGTCACGCCTGTTTCCCGTAGGGGTAGGCAGAGACCACAGACTTCCACTTGCTACGATCCTGACACACCTTTTCTGCTTCCTTCACTCTCATAAGGTTGTTCATACATGCTCGTCGGTTTGTACTCTTGACTTGGCCTTTCTTTAAGACGTTCCCGATTTGATCATGGTACGTTCGCCGTGGTCTTC
Source organism: Oegoconia quadripuncta (assembly GCA_949316235.1). NCBI lineage: Eukaryota > Metazoa > Arthropoda > Insecta > Lepidoptera > Autostichidae > Oegoconia > Oegoconia quadripuncta. The sequence goes on along the minus strand of OX438754.1, from coordinate 18,888,898 downwards.
CCCTACCAACACTACCATCCACATTCGCTTTGTATATCTCTTTCGTAAGTCTTCCATCATTCATCCTCTCCACATGTCCAAACCATCTCAGCATACCTTTTTCAATCTTTGTCACTACGCCTTCATTCACACTGCTTAACTCCCTAATTACACTATTCCTGATTCTATCTTTGGAAATAGGCTTGCCTAAGAAATAGTCATTTTACAAACTGGCCACTTTGTGCGTAGGAATTCTAAATACAAATATTTTTTGCTCGGCACCTTCGATCAATAATACAACCACCGACAACATGCAACGCAACATATTGTAGACGGCGCACCGCAAATGAATGGACTATTCGTTTTTGTACCACAACAATTACGCCTCGGAAATCCAGAGACTAAGGTTTAAGACGAGAAATTAAAAGCAGTTGGTAGTGGAATCGTTATTTGCGTTGAGGTTTTTTTTTTTTATGATTAACTGGATTCGCGTTTGACAACAATCCCGTTTTTTTGCCAATTTACTCTGCTCTTGAAGATCCCAAGGTTGTAGGATTCAGGAAAGACTGACGCCGGAAGGGAGTTCCATGCCTTGGCTGTTCGGATGATGAATGAAGAATCGAACTTCTTAGTGCGAATGTTCGGTATATTAACTATATACGGGTGGAATCCCTCCCACGCCTAGTGGTCCGAATGTAATGGATCTTGTAATCAGGCGATCGTCGTAGTGGTCAATAGTCAAAAAGATTTATTTCACAGGATATGATTAGCACTTGAAAATTTTGATGTACGCGGGGATCATTGAATACAATAATTGATTTAGTTGAATAAACTTATTTATTTCTTTACTGCCATAATATAATTAAATTTTGCATGCCAGTGTCTGGTAAATTGTGTGAAACTTTATATTTGTGAATGAAATCTGTGTACCCCATTTAGAGCTAAATAAATGTGTTTGTAAATAATCTGTGGGAATAGAAGCGGCGCAACAAACCCATAGGATCATGGTGTTTTTCAGTATTCAAATTTTATATATTTTCTGGGAGGTCGCACACTATACAAAGCGTGTTTGTCATTCAAGTAGTCACAAATTTTTCAATGGCCTCTTTTTTAAACGCCAATGCAAGAGGAGTGTTATAAGTTTGACCACTAAGGCCCGTATTAAAAACCATTCACAAGATTGAGAATAGTCTTATGATCGGTCTCAAGTAAACGTGTTGATTAATAAACCTAACTTGAGACCTGAAACGCACGTGAATACTCAAGCAGTAGGTACTCACGTGGGAGGTGCGCCGAGTTTCACGTATTAATAAACGAAACTCAAGACTATCATTCATTCGCCGCTGAGGCGAATACTTTAGAAGTGATCTCAGCTAAGTAGACCTCCAGATTGGTTTATAAATTCGCACGGAGCTTGAGATAGCTTCAACTTCTTAAGACGCATCTCGGGTGATACAGCCTCAAGAATTGTATTGAGAAGTGTGTCTGTTTATGGCACCGTAGCTCTTAAAGGGTGAACCGATTTGGATGCGGTTGTTTTTATATGAAAGCAGGTTTTCTATGTTTGTTTTAATCTCTTGTTTTCTCGGGGGTATTCAATATTTTCAATTTATTGCTAAACGTTGTGTTGACGTGATCTTTAAATATTTTCTCAGTTATTAGTAGATATAAAATAGTGTCCTAAAAATTATGTATTAATTTTGCTTAGTCTGAACGTAGGAGCGTAGCCAATCTGTCCATAGATGCTGTTGAAAAATTATAGTTTTCCCGAAAAAGCTTTATGATAGGTGCATTCTGTCGGGTTTTTTCATCACAGCTTCATAAGACCTGGCTCAACTGTCACTGCAGACTTTAATTGTTACGAATTGCAGTCAATCATGGAGAAGCTCGCAATAAACAACTGAGGCCGGTCATCGGCCCCCAACACCCGGCCGCAAGAGCTGAAGCTGGACAGTCATCCACCATACTCGCCGGACTTTTGTCTAGTTGGACAATTCATTATTTCGCAGTTTAATTTTGACAAGGGAAAAAATTTAACTCCAAAAGGTCGGTGAAAATTGTGTTTATAGAATTTATCGATTCTACAGGACTGTTGCAGGCAGCCTGCAGGAAAGGCATATTCACTATTCGAATGGCAGTACTGTGTAGTCAAACAAGAATATTTTGATTAATACAATATTTGTTTTACATAGTTAAATTTTTCTTATTTTTAGGGTTCCGCAGCCAACAAGGTACAATACAATACAATACAAATACACTTTATTGCACAACAGAAAAGAAAATACAGTTTCAGAAAAGTGGTAAGAATAGAATGTACAATTTGCCGACCTTATCACTAAAAGCGATCTATTTCAGGCAACCTTTGGGTATAAGGACAGTACATTTGAAATAGGTAGGTTGTGCGGTATTATATAGGGATGCAGATACAAACTACGTGAATAAATTTCATATATTTACATACACATACATACATACATACATCAATAGACAAATATACCTACTTAAACATAACATCTATAAAATAGCAACAAAATACAAACGTAGATATATAGGTGTACTAAATAAATATTTAATGATATATAAAATAATAATAATAAGCGACAACAGGATTATGCTAAGGTATAGAGAGAAGCTAAGAAGAGAACACAGATTAAAGCACCAGGAAATGCTCCTTGAGGGCGACTTTGAAAGCATTCAAAGTTTGAGCTCGTCTGATGGACTCGGGTAGGGAGTTCCAGAGACGAATGGCTTGATGTGTAAATGATTGGCTATAGAATTTTGAGGTGTCGGTGGAACTCTGTGTAAGAAGGGTTATTACAGGATAGATGATTATTTAGGCGATAAGGAGGTCTGGTGTTAGCTTGTCGTTATGTTAATTGCTATTGTTTTGTAATATGTTATATAAAATGTAATATTATTATAAAGATGGAAACAAATTGAAAAGATGTGTTGTTGCGGAGTTTCTTGTCGCTTCTTCTCCCTAACCATAACACCTTGCGAAGCGATGTAGTTTAAAAAAAAAATAACATGTTGACTTTCAATAAGTGATATTTTTGTATCCTACATTGAATAAAATATTTTTGATTTTGATTTTGATTTTGAACGTAAAGCCGTAAATTGTCCGTCGAACGAAGGCGGCGATTGTGGGTGGAGGAAAGAAATTCAAAGCACGTTTTGAGATAAAAAAGTACCCATATAGTTTCGCCATATCCCGTCTGTCTGTCTGTCCGAGGCTTAGCTCAGAGGCTCCTAGTACTAAAAGTCAAAGTCAAAGTCAAAGTCAAAAAATGTTTATTTCGTAGGATAAAGATTATCACTTGAAAACGGCATATTTTTTATCTTAATATTAAAATTATTGACATTATTGCTCATTCGCAAAGCAGACTCCCCAGAGAAGAACGAGCAAGAAACTCAAGGGTTGCTCTTTTAAATAAGTTTGGGTTACAATTATATTATATTGTATAATTAGGCTGAATATCGCCGAGCGGTCTATGTCCATGCTTGCTTTTCATCCAGATAGTCAGAAATTTTATAATAGCCTTTGGTAAATAATGTCTGTTTTATGATGGATTTGAATTTATTTAAAGGTAAATTTTGAATGTCCACTGGAACCTTATTATAAAAGCGTATGACTTAGTGACTTTGTGTAAACGGCTGGCATGAACAGCAAGTTTATTTTTATATCTGGTATTAACATTATGTATATCACTATTTTTCTTAAACGATTCTATATTTTTTCTTACATACATTAAGTTTTCGTAAATATATTGCGATGCTAATGTTAATATATTAATTTCTTTAAATTTATTCCTAAGAGACACTCTGGGGCCCAGTTTGTAAATCGCGCGAACCGCTCGTTTCTGCAGAACAAAGATACAATTTATGTCCGCGGCATTTCCCCACAAAAGTCGTAATCTGGGATGGGTATACATATGAATCACACCGACAAAGTGGTAAAATAAAATCTTTAAGAAATATTAAGCTTTACGCCCATTTGTAAATCCGCATATTGCAATGAATGAGTACGGTTCCCTACTCTGCGTGGGCCCCGACACGCACTTGGCCGGTTTTTTTTACTTCTACTTATAATTAGATTTTTTAAAGAACTCTTGGAATGGACTTGATACACACTCACACACGCTACGGCGATGATTCATGGGTTAGAATTCTAAATAAAGTCAAGACCAAGGGCGAGCAGACAAAGAGTTTATGTTTATTTACTTACCCGAGTCAGACCCGTACCCGACAGTACCAACTTACTACATACATACGTAAAGCTACTTTTACTTGGCTTTTATTACTGTAGTTACTATACTGTGCAATACTGCTGCATATGTATCTTTGACTGGAGATACAAACGTTTATCTATACAATACAAATACTCTTTATGGTGCAAAATAATTTACAATAATTTTTGATGATAACAATAGAACACAATTAGGCGGTCTTACCACTAAAAGCGATCTCTTCCAGACAACACACAGCTAAGGGACATTTGTAGGTAGAATAACAGGTAGGGTGCACGATACTGCCAACTAAAGAAATAATTATAATTATGTAAATATAATAATAATATCATATTAATAGACTTACTTAATAATATAAATATATATAAATACTTCATATATAGTATAATACACTATATCTATCAATTCAAAATATTGAACGTGTTGACCAAATTATCCAGTAAATTACAAAAGAAATTATGTTGGACATCGCGAGTTTTTAAAATATTTTTTGCATCTGTTTTGTATTATAAAGGCAAGACACTAATTAAATCCGGACAAAGGCCAACCTCGAATTTTTCATCTTTTTTTTATGATTGACTGGATTCGCGTTTGACCATAATCTCACCTGATGGAAAGTGACGATGTGGTTGAAGATGAAGCACGCAATCCCAGTAAATGCCAATTTACTCTGCTCTTGAAGATCCCAAGGTTGTAGGATTCAGGAAAGACTGACGCCGGAAGGGAGTTCCATGCCTTGGCTGTCCGGATGATGAATGAAGAATCAAATTTCTTAGTGCGAATGTTCGGTATATTAACTATATACGGGTGGAATCCCTCCCCACGCCTAGTGGTCCGAAGATGGAAGGGTGACGGTGGAATAAGATTATGTAATTCCAACGCACACTCCCCGAAATGCATCCTGTAAAAAACTGAGAGACAGGCGACTTTGCGACAGTGTTTACGACTATTTTTGTCTTGAATAACTCTTATGATAGAGCAAATACACGCTTGTGCAGCTGCAAAATATCGCAAAATTCTGGCAACATTTCTTTCGAAGAAATAAAGCTTGATCTATAAAATTTTGAATGTTCAGCCATTGTACTGTACAAATAAGGGACCTATGTAATGATGTACTTATTATATCTTCAAATGCTGCAGTTATCGATAGAAAAGGTGCGGAATACGGCCGTTTTATCAAAACTACCTTAAATATTTGAAGTGTTAGAAATATGGAGTAAAAATACATTATTGTCTTTGTGACAAACGCTATAAACTAAATTGTAATTCCCATTTATAGGGTTCCGTAATTCACAAGGTACCTTTATTATGACGGCCTGTTTGGTGTAGTGGTTAAAAATTCTAACTGCTATACCAAAAGGTCGCGGGTTCGAATCCCGCTAGGGGCATATGTTTGTATGATGAATACAGACTTGTGTTCCCGAGTAATGGGTGTTTTTCATGTATTTATTTATTTACAAAAAAAAATGGTTTTGTGTAGTTTATCAACCATCTGGTATCCATAATACAAGCCTAGATGCTTAGTGTGGAACTAGATGGCGCTGTGTGTATGTGCAAAGATATTTATTTATATTTATTTATAGATTCGTCCGTCTGTCTGTCCGTCTGAGGCTAAGCGCAGAGGCTCTTAATACTAAAAAGCTATAATTTGGCATGGTGCATTAATTACACTGACCAAATGGTAAAATTAAATGTTGAAAAATATTCTTTTTTAGGCTAGGTACCTCCTCTACACATAAAACTACACAATGTAGTTTTAAGGGTACATAATGTACTACATACATACATAACTACATAATGTAGTTGGTTGGTGGTAGGACATTTTAAATGTCCGCCTGGCTAGCTACCACCATCTTATCTAAGCCGCCAAGCAGCAATGTGAATAGCATTGTTGTGTTCCGGTTGTCAGAGATAAGATAGCCAGTACTCCAAATGTGTTGGGGTTTCCGGGTCAGTACGCTTCCACCTTCGACCTCATCTTCACTTAACATCGGGTCTGATTGAAGTCAAGTTGGAACCCGTCATGCATAAAAAAAAAATGTACATAATGAATGATCTATGACTAAGTATATAGGTATACCATCTACATACAATATGGAACGTAGAAAGAATAATTGTTGAATACCTATGCGTTCAGCTAGGATTCCTTTTTTTTTTTTTTTTTTTTTTTTTTTTTATATGAGAGGGCGGCAAACGAGCATGCGGGTCACCTGATGGAAAGCAATCACCGCCGCCCATGGACACCCGCAACACCAAAAGGGTCACAGATGCGTTGCCGGCCTTTGAGGAAGGTGTCCACCCCAGAATAAGTAGGGCAGCCTGAGCGATGAGGGATTCTCCAGCACTAATAGTGCTGGTACCCTCCTGGGGTACTAACTCTTTAAATACCGCTACCATTCTGGAGAGAGACTGGAAGGTGGGCCTCCGGCGCCCTCGCTCACCGGACGAAGCGCAGTGGCAAAATGCCACTACTCAGACGTCGGTCTTCTGCGAGAGGGTGGTACTTCCCCGGTCGAGCCGGCCCATTCATGCTGCAAGCTAATAGCTTACAGTGTGGCTCTACCACTACAACAAGTTTGTGTTAGAAATGTGAGTCATCATTAGTGTGAACTCTCGTCCGATTTGTGTAGTGGATAGTGACCCTGTCAGCGAAACCAACGTTTGTGGATTCGAAACCCGCGAGCGGTAAATGTTTGTGTGATGAATACGAACATTTATTCCCGAGTCATAGATGTTTATGTAAATAAATATTATGTATGTTTGTTTTCATGGGACGGCAGGTTGGCGACGCTGCTTCTCTTCGCTGCTGTGTGCTATTACGCTGTTTTGTGACACCCACGGGACAGTGACGGATTAACCCTTAATCAAATTAAGCAATTGCCTAGGGCATCACGTCTGGGGGGGCACCAGAAGAAGCACAAAAAAATCCGTCCTTAGGGCATCACGTCTCACTCTCACGTCACCAAAAATCACACCAAAAACGCGCGCGTTTTAAGTTAACATAAGAGCCGACCTAGAGTTACCCCGCTCTCCCGCTTGCGCCCACTCGCTGCCCGCTAGTCTAGTGCATTCGGCAATTCGAAAGCACCGGTATTGCGATCAGCCAATCACAAACCACCCCTTCCCCGCGGGCCCCCCGCCTGGCATTAAAGACCGATTCTAGTTGACATACGGATAGGGGGGCCCACAGGCGTGGATTGCTTAGGGCATCAAGTAGTCTTAATCCGTCACTGCCACGGGATCAGATGCTCCATCACACGGCTGTAAAATCAATAAGACTTAGGACAAGGAGCCATAGACAGGTGTCCTTGTTTTTTATTTTCGAAATTTGCAACACGGTGTTCGGAAATAAAGTTTTATAATTAATCGCCCCCGTGGCTCAATGTAAACAACATACGGTTACGATTCGGAGGTCGCGGGTTCGATCACCAGCCGGGTACATGTTTAGTACTCGGTTAGGTTAGTGGTACTCGTCGGTCATCGTAAATGTCCGCTTGGTTAGCTAATTGTTAATAGCATTGTGTTCCGGTTGTCAGAGATAAGATAGCCAGTCTCCCAAGTCAATAAGATGGGGTTTCCGGGCAGTACGCTTCCACCTTCAGCCTCATCGTCACTTAACATCAGATATGATGTGATTGAGGTCAAGTGCTAACCCGTTGTGCATAAAAATAATCAGTGAAATTGCGATAAATTAATATTTTATGGCGATTTTTAATGCCTCGTTTTGGATTTTTTAAATCCCGCCGGCCATGCCTAGACTCCCTAAAATTAGGACAAACAAAATAACCTTGGACGGCTGACAACCCTAAATAAGAGGGACGGTACTACTCAGAGAGGTCAACGTCCAGCGGTGGGTCAGGTATGATTAGACGGAAGATAAGACAAATTAGAAAATTTAGCAAACCCCGCGAGGTTCTAATTTTATATTAATATCATCCAGGCAGTGGCGTACCCTTCATACAGACGGAAAAGCAGTGCCTACCCTAGCAAATTGTAAGCTTTCCTCGAAATGCATTGTCTAGACAGTTGATTTATACTAATATGTACAGAAAATACTCTAAACGGTAAAAATAACATGCATTTAGAAATAGTCAATTTTTGGTATATTATGTAGGTTTATATGACAGACTTCTATGTTTAGTGTATGTATATATTATATTTATTTGTTAAAAAGATACAGACATTCCTCATTTATTTTATAATTAAAACTTACATACATATTTTATTTAATATTAAATAGGTATTTATTTTATTACAATTTATAAGTCTTTTGATTTTAAGTTGATTTTTCTCAGTGCACGTATGTCTATCCTGTCGAACCTGTTTTCCTTCACATTTGCAGGGTTTTGCTAGAAGATATCTCTTTTTAGAGAAAAACTTAAACTAGTGCCTTTTGTACATCCTGTATCTAGTATGTATTTGACTTTTATGTGTATACTCGTGTGCAATAAATTATAAATAAAATAAACAGTTCCGAATATTGCTAAAAGAGTAAGCTATTATTTTGTAGTTGTATTTTTCTCATTTAATAGCAATTTATCTGCCTACCCTGTATCAAAACGTTGTTCACGTCACTGCATCCAGGTATACAAAGCAACTATGTTTATAAGTTAAATATTTTCGAAACGGTTGAACCGATTTTCATCAAACATGGCTAAGAATCTTTCCTTAGTTTAAACAGATAACACCCGTCGTTCTTCGTTGGGCGTTAACAATGAGTGACGTGATAACAGCGTAAACCAGTGATGGACTGCACCTGTCTATTCAGTATCCAAGGCAAGTGCGATCACCAATCCGTATGCCCAGCCGGAGCCCGAAAGTGGTGGAAGAGGCTTATGTCCAGCAGTGGACTGCTATAGACTATTGATTTGATGGATACGTACCTATACATAATATGTTTCATTAACGCATTGTATTATCTGAATTGAATTTGTATTAAATTAAAACAATAATAATTTCCATTTGTTGTGTGGTTATACCTACCTAGTACAGTAGGATTCAAATGTGCATGTCATTAAAAAGATTAAAATTTTTAAAAGGCCTCTCAATGTCTAAAGATGTGTTTTCAATACTTGTGCAGTCCAATATTGTACGATACTTTGTTCTATAAAATCTAAACCGTTCGAACATTGGACTGACGAACAGTTTGATATAGTGGTTAGAAACGCTGACTGCTATACCAAAAGGTTGCGGGTTCGAATCCCGGACATATGCCCATATGTTTGTATGATGAATACGGATATGTGTACACGAGTTATGGATATTTTTCATTTATTTACAAAAAAATGTATTTGTGTAGTATATCAACCAATTGGTATCCACAACACAAACCTCGTTGCTTAGTGTGGAATTAAATGGCGTTGTGTGTATGTCCAAGGATATTTATTTATTATTATTTATAATTCGACTGGATATGTAGTTTAAAACCCTACTGTACCTATTGAATATGCGACAGACGTCGCGCGCTTTGTTTATAAGGTCGAGAACCCTGTTGTGACAATAGAACGAGATTATTCCACGATTTAATAACCGCAGGCAAAGGTACAGAGACGGAACTTGCAGAGAAAATCCAAGTCAAAACCGTCATTTCTTAGTAATGGTACCACTACTTACATAGTTCAATTATGGTTCAATGTTGTTAGGTAATAATGGTAATACCTACTTACCTATTAAATAACACTTTGAGGAGAGCGTAAACTTAGAAAAGGGTTGTTGTAGCTAATTCTAGTACTGTCAGATAAAAACAATTTCGTTGACTGTACAGTAGAACACAGGCTGATGTACCTATGTTAATTACCTAATAGGCGTTTAAGAAATAAATACGAAAAGACTTATATTACTACAGTTTATTTTTTCAAACAAAATTTTGACAGACACTTAGTGGCCGACTGTACGTAGACATACCAAAACAGCCATGCCATGCGTCTGGCTTTATGTTGTATTGTTTTGTTCACGTCTGTCTGTCTGAAGCTTAGAGGCGTGTCGAATGCCCTTGAATTCGCTAAAAAAAATTACGTGGCAACGACCTCGACACACATGATAGACCGGCGGCGTCTCTATTCAAATAGAAATCAGGTTAGTTTAGGGTGAGCATTATAGTACGCAGTCCGCGATATCACGGCTAGAACTAGATACACCGGCTGGTTTGATTTGATAAGATGACGTCATCGACTTCTGGAACCCCAATTTTGACGTCATCTAGTGCGGCGACCCACAAATCTACAGACACAATAAATTCGACGACGTACGGTGCGAATCAGCGCGGGTCAATGAACTGTTGACGTATTTTAAAATACGCACAAAGTAGGTACCTTATCGCGAATGTAGTATGCGACGGAGAACGGAGCGAGCGATGCTATGTATGTATGTTTGCAAAATGGTTATTTATAGAAGTGAGTGTCCGTGGCGGATGATTCGTGCTATCTCTAAGGTCCTTTGGAGATTTGGTGAGTAAGTTTCATGGTTTTTTTTTCAGGAACTTTTCACAGCCGACCGACCGTGAAAACAAAGTTCATGGTCGTTTGGTGTGAAAAGTTTAATTATTCTTACGTATGAGTGTATATAGTGTTTTACGTACCTACATTAGATTATTTTGTTTGATCAAATGAAAGTGTGCGCTGATTTTTTGAAACTCGAAACTTTTACGAAAACTTTCTCGTTAAAAAAAGTCAAAAAGTTTTTACTACATTCATTCATTCAGAAACTTATTTTGGCCTGGTTGTTGAAAACAATGAGAGCCTTCTTTTAAAATAGAAGATTAAAAAGGTCATTGACATTAGGTATTACAGGTGTCAAATTTTGAAAATAGTGTTGTCCGTTACACTTTATCTATTAGTTACCGTTTTTTTTATTATGTGAACAAAATTAATTGCATGAGCGCAACATTCTCAAAAGGATATGTAGGTATGAAAGACGTTGACGACAATTCATTTTACTGGTGTTTTTTAACGCTATTGATATCAAGTAAATGTGAGAAAGGAAGTGTGTCTGTAGTGTCTTTGCGCAACCCGCTGTACTGAAGTTCTTTGTGAAAGAATAGTCTGCATTCAATAGTTACACGCGATTTTCGACGAGAAATAAACCCCTTGTAAGATTCATATTGGCGGTGAAAGGACTCCGTTGGAACTTTGTCGACACAAAGCGAGGCACCCGCAGTAGCCGCCCTACCTACCTATTCACATTACGGCGGCGGATACAGATCCAAGTTTCTTACACATACACACGAAGTAGGTACGAAGGCCAGTTTTAAATATGTGTATGTGTCGCGAATACATACGGCTTCGATGATCAGCAGGTGTAAGCGAACTAAAGCAAGGGGTTATTGCGATTAACTCTTTTATCCCTTCGTTTCCATATCAAAGAGTAATGAACCTTGTTCTACTATTGGGTGATGTCGATTAGTTACCGTGTGATTTTTTAATGTTGTAGACCTTTATTTTGTAAGGATTTTGTTGCTACGATGATATTCAGTGTTAAATTGAAGGGTTCTTAGATGGGTAGGCATTTATTTCCAATTTGATTTTAGCGTTTAATCTTGCTAATAAGATTATTATTTATTCCAATTACCTATATTTCTTATTTTTAAAAATTATAAGATTCTAACCAGATTTAATGTATGACGCCCACACGTGTGACGTTTTGAAGTTTGAAGACGAGTTATTGTTTTTATCTTCATTTTATCTTGTCATTATAATCAGACAGACTTTAGAAAGTTGTTGAGAAATTCCAAAGAAACTAATTGTAATAACAAAGGCAAACTCTGACAGTGAATCGATTACGAGTAACGAAGGTCAGAGGGTTTGCGAGTGTGCGTGTACGTATATGCAAGTATGCAGCGAGCTCGGTGCGGCGTCGCTGCTGCACGCCTGCACCGCCAGTTGCAACACCCTCCCCCCTTCACTCGCGGCTTCTCGCTCGCCGCCGTCTTGCCGCTAGCCCCTGTCTCACCTCGCGGCCGGCAGCCTTGCGCGACGCGCCGCGCTATTCACATTCAAAATTATTCGCAATCATTGCAAAAACTCTCTGTGCAATAAAAATATCACATCTTTCGCTGCGGCTGCAATTGGTTTTAAAACAGAGAGATTTCTAAAACTTTATAATCAAAATAAGTACCTTTTAAAACTTTGAATGCACTCCTCGTTGCAAGTCCCGCGCGCGTCGTTATGAGAACCCCGTACCAGCGGTCACGTTGACGTCGCGCGGTGCCGCCATATCTGTCTCGGTCACCAACTAGCAAAATTAATAGGTAATTATTTTCGTGTACAGTGTTAGTAGTCGAATTTTTCGTACAGTGTTTGTGTTTTATAGTGTTTTGTATCTTCTTGAGTACTCTGTGCTAATTCCAATTGGATTCTTTTTTGGAAGTAGAGGCGCGCGCCGGCCGGTTCTTATCGGGTGCAATGCAGTTGCACTCTCAACTTATTGCAGTTTTGCATTTGCCAAAGTTTCATGCGCGGAAAGTTTTTAGTGTTTGTATTTCGTTGCAAAAGGACTATAAAGGTGTTTTAAAGTGATTATTCGGCAAAAGTGATATGTGAAACAGTTTCTAAATAGCTGTCACAGTTTGCTGTGTTATTTCGGTCATTGACCGCTAGATTCGCATCTCTTTTATTGTTAGATGTCGTTGTTAAATTTTTATCATAATTCCGATTTTTGGTTTTTAGGCTCAAAAAATAGTGTCACATCACTACAAGAATGCAATGACCGGCGCATTCGCTTTTTGAAATTTCGCCTTCACCCGGATGGAATGAGGAGTGCACAATCCCATTGTTTCACATTTTCATATGTTTGAACATCATTTGTTTTTTTGTTTTTCGGACGATTAGCGTGTTATCATTTTCTTCCAAAATTACAAAAATTACAAAATAAGGTAAATATTCATCTATTTGCACGGTTTTATTTAGTCTTATAATTTGCATTAGTATCAATCAAAAAAAATATAGAGTTGGCATCGGTCACACGCGTGGCTTTCTTGAAATTCTGATGTATGACATCATCTGTAGGTGAGCCATGAAACTACCAATTCCTAGTGCAACAAAAGTTATAACTAAAAAGTTTCTTTAGAAGTATTGAACTGTGATTTGTATGAAGTTGTAGCAGTTAAGTGCAGTGTGTATAGAGGTCTCATGCCTGTACAGAATGGCGGAGGGCAATGGAGAAATATCCATTGAAGAGGTACCTGGGAAGGACTCCGACGTTGGCCGAACACCAGATTACCGCAAACTCATCGAATATGGCTTGGATTCCAAGGTGAGCCCTTTATTATCTATTTAATGTTGCCTAGCATGTGTGGAAACGTGATAAATTAATGAATACTGGAATGCAGTAATATTTTGTTCACAAAAGAAATCTATTTCAACCATATGTTCGGACTCGCTCGATAATACTTTTAGTATTAGTTCTCTAGAACCTATACTTAAACTCCCAGTTTCATTACTATTTCTAGAGTGTCTTGTTGTCTTATTTTAAATTCTGATTGAAATTGATCTTTAAATTAATTAATATTTTTGAAATAATTAATAAATAAAATTCTCCGCTGTTGTTGTGTTCAGAGTATGAGAAGTTGTTAGCGCATTAAAAAGTGACTTTATCATGGAACAAAGGCCCATTATGTATCAGGCCATAATAGGGGCCAATTGCTATTAACCTCAGTATTATCAGTCTGTCATAATAAGTTTCTTATTGGAATCCAAGTTGCTGTATAAAATTTATTTTCAACAAATTCTTATTGGAATCTTGTTAGATTGTCACTATTTCAGTTCTATTGCAAACTTATTTGTTTGGGGATCATCTGACACTTGACTGAAATTCTGTTTTCAAAATTATCTTTTTTCAGAATTATTATGGCTTTACAAAATCTCTAAAAAGGCTTTATACACTGACTAACAAATGGCAACTTCTTAGAAATTGTCAGTGGGAACTGACACAGATACTTAATAGCTGCACTTACATTTTGCTCATGGCTCGATTGGATACCAGTTTTACTAGTAAAGCAAGCAGTACTTAAGTAGTTAACTACCTACTTGAAAGTGAGGGTGATGAAGGGTACGTGGAAGGGGGGGGGGGGGATCTTACCTTATTCTTTTGCATTCTCCCTAGCAACATTATGACTTCTTGTTTCTTTAATTAATTATGACAAAACCAAGTAGTACTGACTCATAGCTTAATGATAGTCTGTGCTTCAAAATATTGAAGCGAGGTACTTAAAAATGGCAAAACTACAGCAGTAAACGAAGAGTGGTAGTAGTAAGTGAAGATCTTGGTTTACTAAATTATTACTTTCTTCAATACAAATACACTTTATGCGTAAAAGGACATTTTACAAAACTATAATAATAGAAGTACATACGTAAATGTGTGTGTCTAACCATTAAAACTGTTTGTTTTCACTTTCTACGATACAGTGATTTTAAACTTTGACCTTTTCTTTACTTATCTCTGAACCTGCAAAGAAAATTAAAGGTGATTCTTGTTTATCCAATTGGATGTTACTATGAGCTTATATTATTGCCTATCAATTTAAAAGACAAATTATTTCTCAATACGTACGTACATTGGTTCAACCTTTGAATGAATAAAATTCCAAAAAACGATATCCTGTGACATAATGACCTTTGAAGGTATTACACAGAACCATACAGTATATCTATAGGTTGAGATAAGATAGCCTCAATAATTTGTTGGTTCTGTAGATTTCGCAGTATACGAAATTTATTTTGTTAACGAAAATAAGATAGCGGCATTTCGGAGCGTATTAATTGTACTAAGTATAAGTTGTATAAACTGCTAATATAAACTCTTTATATGTTACACCATATGGAAACAGAAAGGCCTCTTGGTTACCAAAAAATCAGGATCTAGAGCGGCAGTTGAGTAAATAAATACTTATATCCATTCAAGGAATAAATTTTTCTAGTAGAAAGCTTCCTATCAATTTTTTATTGTTATTTAGAAGTAATTTTGTCATAGTGAATTTGAGAGGAATTTTTGACCTGCCTTATAGGACCATAAAAATGACATTTAGTCAATATAGGAAATTAATTTTTTATTATTAACAAAATAACTTATATATTTTATTATTAAAATAACTTATTTTAGAGTGTTACTATTGGTAATTAAAATACAATGTCTGCTAAAGTAAATTAATTTACAATAATAAAATACTAGATTTAGTATAATTATGTACATTACGTAGTTAATCTACAGAAAAAACTGCATAGTCATGAGTCGGGAGTGATTGAATGTTGGAAATTGGATAAAAAAAAAAAGGTAACAGGAACTTGGCATAAAGTTCTGGCTATGCCATTGCTGTTAGTTGGCTCCACAAAGCATAGTATCAATGATGGAAAAAGAATTTTTTTATTTCGTCAACCTAAATTCGACTGTATTACTTGCAGCATAAAGATCAAAATTTTTATGATACTTTCCTTTTTAATTGAGAATATATTTATAATAAATTTAGCAACTGTCTAATCAATCTTTTGTTTGCTTTTCAATCAGTTAATCAATCAAAATACTCTTTTTTTGAACAATTATTCTATTAATTCAACCCAGCAGTACCATAGGACACCCACAACAAGCAAGCGGATAATTAAATAACATACATCATTGGCGCAAAAATTTGTTTATTTTGCTCAATATTAAATTACATATGGTTATACAATTTATAGGGTTCCGAAAAAAAAAAAGAAACCCTTATTGTGTAACTTTGTCTATCTGTCCGTTTGTCTATTATGTATGTTTGTTTATTGCAGCAACTGTCAATGCTATAGACTTAAAATTTGTAATATATATATTTATATTGTTTATTTTCCTATCCTTTTTAGGACTCAGTTTAAGACTTGTAATGAAAAATGAGGGAGGCCTTTGCTCAGCAGTGGGACACTATGGGCTCTTAATAATAATGAAAAATATTTTAAAAAATACCATGCCCCACCCCTATCTCAGAAGTTTGCAAAGCGAAAAATCTTCAATGAGTAGAGCTGGTAGCAGTTTATACTGGATGTATTTTTTTTTCGTAAGGTAAAAATAGGGCATAGTAGGTTAGTGAAAAAAAGGGTTTAGTTTTTTAGGTAGTTTAATTTTTTTTCCAAATCCATCATTGAATAAAGCGTTAATTGTGTCATTTGACGATCGCGTTTGTAGCCTATTCCACAATTACATAATTAAATTGTTAAGTAAATATGTGTTCCAAATAAATTTCGCATTATAGAAACCCTACGAATTCCATCAGTCGTCTATCAATCGAAAGACGGCGCGTGCGTTTTTGAAAAAAAAAAAAATTATAACACACAGGTACTATAGGTTTCTTATATATTCTGTACATAAAATGTATTTATATATGTATATATTAGTATTTATTTATCTATTTAGATATGTAAGTAGGTATATGTATTGTACATATAAGTATGTGTATACAATTATTATTTACTATTATTAGGTATTTATTATTATTAAATCTGTACACTATGTATGTCTATCCACTTCAATTCTCACTCTTGTCACTCACGGTCTTGCTGGAAGAAATCTCTTTTTAGAGATAAGCTTGCACCTTTGTACATCCTCTTTATTGCTGTACTGTTTTTATGATTAGTGTACAATAAACTATAAATAAATAAATAAATAAATGAACTACCTATGCCCAAAAATTCTATTTCACTTACCTATTATGCGCTATTTTTTTCCTTACGGTAAAAAAACTCATTTGATATATAGTATGTTACAGGAAAAATAAAATGATGTCTCTTATCCAGCAGATTATTAGAAATAATCTAAAATCCTATTAGTAATGCTGTCTCAACAATGTACGTACTTTATCATAGCTATACTACTATATTCATCGAGTATAATTTAATGAATTTGATGTATTATACATTCTATTTTGAAATGTTCACTATGTATGTACATAGGTGCGTGATTGGTAGTATGTTGGTATGAATTTATTTAATATAATCTATGTTCAAGACCTATTACACCATCCTAAATTCAGAAACTAATACATTGCTGGCTCAGTTCTGTTAAATCAAATATCCTTACTTCAACCAGCAATGGATGCCGAATTAGTCTGCATTTAGGATGGTGTAACACATAGCTGTTTCTTATAAACTTACTTATAGATACAGTTGCTTGTGATGAAAAATATATCATGATAATATTAACAATAGAATAATTCGTCATACAGGAACACCTTGGTGACAGGGGTAAAATTTAAATTTTCTAATTAGAACATAAAAATCCAACTACATTTAAAATATTTACAACTTCTTGTAAAATTCTTGTTAGAATCTTGTTAAACATACGTCACTGTTTTACCTACGTACAGACGAATCATCCTAAAAGTATCACATGGGCTAATGTTGCCTCCAAAAATTTTTACTTTTCTTATTTTCCTTACCTTTTTATTATTTTAATGAAGTGTTTACGGTTTATTTTCCTTTATAAAAAGAAAAAAAAAATTCCAAATAGAAAAAAATCGAATAAAAATTGTCTTAGCCGGATTCGAAAACCGTGTCTTTTCGAAAGACGTTACCTAAGCACTCGTGTCGCTTGCCACTAGACCACGATATCAATTAGCAGAGCTGACGAAATTTTCTTACTCATTTATATGTGACATATTATTAGGGATTTGGTTTGAGTGTTGATATTGTATGAATACTTTCTAATAGATGGTACTAGAGTGCTTCGGTCCATACGATCCATATAATACTTTTAGGGAGATCAGTCTGTACATAGTTACTGATTTTGGCGATTTAATTTGGTTAATGGTTGCCGCTCCAAATATACCAATTTTCTGACACAATATTTTTGAAAATTGCTTGTAATATTTCTGTCTGGTTGTTCTGGCCCCCAGAAGTTGTTGGCGTGTGTGACTGACATTATTTTTTTTTTTAATTATGACATGAGTTATTAGCTGACTAAATCTAATTTGATTGGATTCCAACAACTAACAGATATGATTCAATTTAGAAACCTGCAACGTCGAAGTTAAGTATTTTCCTTAATACTTCACAGAAGTCATTGACTTTATCATTCAAGGGTAACTCATTGTATCAAGATTATAACGGACGACAGCTACGGTGGTCAAAAGGCATCTAGGAAAAATGACCCTTATGTGCTTTGCGATAACTGTCAATAATTTTTTTGTTTTTTTCCGGTTCCGTACCATAAGGGTCTAACTCTATCCGTCTGTCTATCAGAGCAAAGAGCTCCGATATTGGAGTTTATATCGCTTTCACGCAGGAGTAAATATTGTAATTGTTTTTTTTTATTATGAAATCTTACATACAACATATTTGTTCGATAGACGTGTGATGTGTCGTAGTTTATTTATTAGTGAGAAATTAGTAATTATATTTTGTAAGTTATTTTACGGAACCCTAGTTGCGCGAGTCCGACTTTCACTTGCCCGGTTTTTTCTTATATGCCATCAGCCAGATTAATCTAACCATCCCGACAGCAAGCACATTTCCGAGAAAACTTAGCAAGTGAGTTTGCTAAATTGCACCCTCCGGGACCCCAACCTACTGCTATTTTGACCAAACAAACAAAAAAAATTACATTTTAGTTAATGTTAGGTTATTGGAATGATTAAAAAAATTGGCAACTTAACAGAGAGTATTCATATTGCAAAATAGAAGTCTGTGATTAATATGATGATGATTCACGCATAACTCAGTATAACATAGTCAATTACCATCTTACATGAAGTCTGATTGATTTATTAACTTGCACAATGTCTAAACAACTTATGTTAATAATCTAGTTTAAATTAATACCTACCATCTCTTTCGTATGATCATGCTCGTTTCAAGCTTTATAGTTCAACCAGAGCCGGCTTGCTTGTTCTGTTCACTCCTTATGAACCCCCTTATAGTCGCGCACGAAGGGATCGCAGATCTATTCTATGCTGGAAATCATACGATCCGGGGATGATTATAATGAAACCCTGAGGCACCGTTTTCACCGCGAGTAATTTCTTTGTAAACGCCGTACGATGCGGGGATGATTATAATGAAACATTAAGGCAGCGTTTTAAGCGCGAGTAATTTCTTTGTAAACGCCGTACGATGCGGGGATGATTATAATGAAAGCCTAAGGCAGCGTTTTCACCGCGAGTAATTTCTTTGCAAACGCTGTATTGTTTATAAACCTAATAATTTCGTCTGTGAGCATTCGAAAACAAATATTTCTTAAGTATCTCAAACTTCATATATTGCGATGTACCTATGATAGGCTTTTTGCCACAAGGTCGGACACCACTCTCTTTATATTCGTAAAGCTTAGGAGTCTGATCTGATCAAACAATGCATTTGTAACCCTTGTATTTGAATATTTCGACTTTTGGCAGGTTACATAACAATAAGTGTTACTAGCTCTAGCTAGTGTGTCTTGTAAAAATTGTTTAAACGTTCAAATGATCGTAGGCATTCCATTTTGAGCATTAAAAACGAATGCTTATGAGCTAGCCAATGCCCATTTGCAAGCAAGTAAAATGCCCGCTTGCGAGCAAAGCTTTCTTCTATAACACATTGCAATTGATTTAAAGTATAACGTCAAACGCGTGCCGCTACGGAAACCGCTGCCGCCACTGCGATCAGGTCGTAGCGGCTAATGCTTAGTTTTAAGCTATGATTCTAACGCATGCTGCTGCGCCATGGGACAGCAACTCAAAGATTGTAATGCGTTTTGTGCGCCATTTTGGTATAAATTTGTTCACATTCATAATTACTAAATGATCGTAGTCCGCGGTCGCATGCCGCAACTTCATATGTTCAAATCACACTTTAAGACCTCTTTTCTTTCCGTGCCTCAAAGATATCCTGTCTCATTTTCAGGTAGCCGCCAAGCTGGACGACATTTATAAGACTGGAAAGCTAGCGCACGCTGAATTGGACGAGCGTGCGTTAGACGCCTTAAAAGAATTTCCATCCGACGGTGCTTTAAGTGTTCTTGGACAATTTTTAGATTCAAATCTCGAGCATGTATCTAATAAGAGTGCTTATTTATGTGGAGTCATGAAGACCTATAGGTGAGTTGGTTCCTTTTTAATGTTTTTTTTATTATTAATAAAATTGTGTATGATCACGTTTCATGTTGTGCCAAAGTTTCCGATACATCGGATTGTGAAGCGTGACTGTTTGATTTTTCGTCACCATGCACACAACAAAAAATATATATATACAGTCTAAAAAAGTCCACTCGGACATACATAACCTCTCCTAGGTACTTAACTTACTATTATTGGGCAATCTTTTCTAAACAATGCAACAAATATATTCGGAACATTCATGAGTAATAAGGAGTAAGCATTCGACATTCGAGTAAAGTTGATGTAGAACCAAGCATGTAGAAAGCTCTTTAACGAGCATGAAACTTCTAAAATAGGTATTTAAAAAAAATGTTTTTTTTTTATCGCAATCAATGTTTTGCTCGCTTATGAGCGTTCGTTGCTCGTCGTCGATTGCCCGTTTGGTCGCTCTTGAACATTTTCGCGGACACTGAAGGCCTATAGACTTTATAATATTAAAACTTCTATAGTGTCTAATTTTATAGTCCGCGAAAGTGTTAAGATGAATGTGCAAACCATTGAATAAAATTCCCTTTAACCAATATCAGGTTTTCTTTTTATCTTTGGTTTAGTTAGATGTTGCACATTTATTTTTGTTTTTTTTTATTATATTTTTTTTTATTATAGACTCATGTTCGTTGCAAATTTGAAATCCTGTGTTACTTCTATATACCTACCGGAAGAGTTTTTTTTACCGTAAGGGAAAAATAGGTTTTTTTTTTATGCAGATCATATTAAATAAGTAAAATGGAAGTATTGGCGTACAATGCTTATATTTCACTTACCTAATATGCCCTATTTTTTTCCTTAAGGTAAAATACTCATCCGGTATATTTTTAATAGAAATTGACACAAATAGCTTTTATGAATTTTCTAAATTTAACACAAATAAACTAAAAAAAATTATAGTGTTACCACGTGCATATTGTTATTTGTTAAGGTAGGTATGTACACTGCATTCACGTTGCAGCGTTTCCCTTTAGATTTTTTCGCTTGGCAACCCGTTCATAATATTGGACGCTTGCCAAACCGTGCCGTATCTGCGTCATTTTAATCTCGAAAAATTGATTTGACATGATATACATAGGTCTAACGCTAACGATCGCTGGATTAGATAGACTATCGTAAACTATCTTTCCGTTATCCAAGTCATTATACAGTGACGATACACAAATAACACTAAAAGTTATATTATTTTGGACCCGAACGAAGAATGATGCGAACCGTTTCGCATTTTAAGCCGTTTTAAAAAAGAAAATCTGCAAAATAAATCAGATGGTACATTTTAGTTATTGTCTGAATAAAAATATATCGTAATATTTTTCGTTTACAATAGATCTACGAATATTGACGACCGATTGGTGTAGTGGATAGTGACCCTGTCAGCGAAACCAACGGTTGCGGGTTCGAATCGCGCGACGGGTAAATGTTTGTGTGATGAATATGAACATTTATTCTAAGTCATGGATGTTTATATAAATATTTATGTATGTTTATCCGTTATCTAGTATCCATAGTACAAGCTTTGCTTAGTTTGGTACTAGATGATTGGTGTACATAAGTGTCCGAAATATTTATTTATTTATTTTATTATTTATTATGTATGAGGTACTGTAAAGGTTTATCTTGTTCAGGCTGTACCTATATGTATAAGGTACTTGAGCAGTGCCGTGTGACATTGAAACGTGCAGGTATAAGATCCTATCCTGCATGCATTTATATATATTTGAAAAGGTGATTCGTGTATGTTTTTTCAAGGAATAAACTTTAATATTAGGTTTTTACCTATGAAATTGGCGGTTTGTATGAAGAATTTCATTAAGACTGTTTTCTCCATACAAATATTTTCGATTTTTTTTGGGAACGGCATATCCAAACTTAGCTAAACTTTGTGTGTATTATTAAGTAGTATAACATTAAGTTAAGTATAGGCAGCGTTAATTTTTTAAAGTAACCGCTATACAAAAGTTTCAGCAAATCTAAGAAATGATTATGGGAAGCACATGAAAAGAGCTCTGTTCAAATTTTTTTTATTATGTGATTTAGCCCAGAAATTAAAAAATATTTCATTTGAAACCTTGAAATAATATTCCATTTTCCAAATAAAAAACAAATTTGGATATAGCTTTGAAAATCGCAGGAATTGGTACATATGATTATTTTTTCTTCAATTTAAGAGCTATGCTCTTGTCGGTGGAGTAACGACCATGTCTCTCTACTTTCCGCCCTCGTTTTAACCTCTTGGTACGACACGACATTCACCTTCTCTTTCACTTGGTCAAAGTAATTACGCCTAGGTCTTCCCCTTCCTCTCTTTCCTTCAATCTTTCCCTCAATTATGTTCTTCAAAAAAATATCGTGTCGTAACAAGTGACCTATCATCTTTCCTCTTCGGTTCTCAACTGTGGCTAACAGGCATCTCTTCTCCTTTACCATCACTAACACCTCTTCATTTGTTCTCTTCTCGGTCCAGCTTATTCCCTCCATTCGTCTCCAGCACCACATCTCGAATGTCTCTAACCTTTCCCCTATCCCTTTGTGTTAAAGTCCATGTCTCACAGCCGTATAAAGCTATACTCCATACATAGCATTTTATCAGCCGCTTTCTAGCTTTTTTGCTTATTTTAGCTTTAAATAGATGTTTTTTGTTATTAAAAGCCCTTTTTGCCATCGCTATCCTTATGACTATGTCTGGAGTACATATGATTAACGAAGAAAAAAAACTGCAATTTCATAGGTAAAGACCCAATATTTGGTACACTCAAACGCTTCTGTTTGGGATATCTCTGACTATCCCATTTGCGATAAAGGTCCTGACGTTATGATTGTATGTACTTGAGGCAAGGTAGTTAAAATCGATTAAAGCGATGCCTACAATTTGTTATTTGCAATTCGTATTCCTATACTGTCAATATTGACTCCTAAATTGAAGAGTCGAGTAAATGGTGCTATCCATCGATATCATCCATCAGAATTAAAACGTTGGTATTATCTAACGTTATCATAAGTAGTAATAACTTTATTATTGTCGTTGTGTAAGTATGACTGCAATTAGATTTTGTAAGTTTGGGGGCCGAGTAATAGTAAAGCACTACAATTAGTGTTGGGTCTTTACCTATGAAATTGGAGTTTTTTTTCTTCGTTAATCATATGTGCCAATTTCTGCGATTTTCAACGCTATATCCTAATTTGTTTTTTATTTGGAAAATGGAATATTATTTCGAGGTTTCACGTGAAATATTTTTTAATTTCTGGGCTAAATCACAAAATTTAAAAAAAAAATTGAATAGAGCTCTTTTCATGTGCTTCCCATAATCATTTCTTAGATTCGCTGAAACTTTTTTAAAAATTAACGCTGCCTATACTTATCTTAATGTTATCTGATAATACACACAAAGTTTAGCTAAATTTGGATTTGCCGCTCCCAAAAAAAAACAAAATTGTTTGTATGGAGAAAACAGTCTTAATGAAATTCTTCATACAAAACGCCAATTTCATAGGTAAAAAGGACCTAATATTTAACTATGTACCCGCGGCTTCACCTGCTTGTAATTCGTTTATATGTGTAATCTACTCACTTTATGCTTGTGTACAATTTCATACAAATCTGTACAACCATGATTTAGCAACAAACATCCAAACTTTCTCCTTTAAAATATTAGTTTGATGAATAGTAACGAGGGCCTTGAATAATTTATTATTATAACAAAACACTCATGTAAATATACTGGATGAATTTTTTTTACCGCAAGGAAAAAGGTATGGTAAGTGAAATAGAAGTTATTGGCATAGGTATCTACTCGTAGTTTTTTTTTTCAAAACCACAAAGCACCCACGCTCCGTGCGGTGATTAAATGCGACTGGCGCGTTCCTATCATGCGAAATTTATTTGAACTCATATTTTCTCGAAGTTTTTTTTTATTTAATTAATTTAATGATGTAATTATGTGGAATAGACTACAAACCCGACCGTCAAATGACAACGCTTTGTTCGATGGTTTTGAAAAAAAAAAAAACTTATTCGGCATATTTATATTGAACAAACATAGGACAGTAATTAATACATACAAGTACTACATTAATTAGTACATACAAATTGCGAACATATCTCTAGAGAGAGAGAGATAGAGAGAAAACATCCGGCGCCGACTGCCGAAGCATAGTTTCCGCGCCAAAAGTTGCTAAACCTAGCTAAAATTTACACTACCACGTTAAAAAAGGGGAGAACCTTTTCGTGCCGTTACCTACCGTGTATGGTCTGTTTCCTCGATAATAATGAATAGGGTTACGTCAGTTTCTGTCTTCAAACAGGACACCTCTGTAATGGACCCAGGACTTCTGGGGTACTCGAACACTCAAAACTACAGAACTAATATTGGAGAGAATAGAAATATTATTAATACCATTTTCTTTCGCTTTTTGCTAAAGGACAATTCACCTTTCCTATGGCGAATTTACGCAGTTCGTATTTACCCGAATATTCCAGTAAAGGGTGTATTGTATGTAGACCTTTATGTTACCTCCTATATGTAGCCTAAAGCGCTTTTTATACTGTCCTATTTGTAGGAAATATAATTAGCAAATAGGAAGTTGTAATCGAAGTTGGAACAGTTAGAATCCGATTTAGTGGTTTGGAAGGACCGGGCTACTTCCGTCCTAATTGCAGAGACTAATTCGGCATACATTGCCGGGAGACTTGGTTCTTAATTCAAATATCCTTACTTCAACCAACAATTTATGCGGAATTATATTAACTTTCGATTTCTTAGAGTATTCCTAATTAGAAGTCCTAAAAATAGGATAGTGTGGTAAGCGCTTAAATTTGGCCAATTTTGAAGTGCATTGTCTCGTTAGATTCGTCTCGATCCCCCGATTGGATTGCGGGAATCAACATGGCGCCCGCAAAATACAACGGCGTCTGCTTCCAAGCATTCATACGCATGCTCAATGGATTTTGAAGCGTCAGTAGTCCTTTTTTGGTATTGAAAGTCTATTTATTTTAACAAGTGCATCAATTATGGCGGTTCTTTACGGAATGAATGCCGAAATCGAGATTGTGTATGTTCAGTTCACGTAACATATTTATTCTCATTTTTACTGGTTTTATGCCTAGAACCAACTTGTGTGTCAGCGGCCACTGTGATCTGGCGCATTGTCTGTCACCAGGCGCGTTTGACATTCCGCATCGTCCCCGCGCGTTTGTTTGCGCGTCGCGCGATTAGATTACCGGTGGTCATTAGCCCCGGCCGCTCTGCACAACCAGTTTGCGGCCGATGCAAAAATGCAAACTTATGTGATACAGTCGGCATCAGAAGTAGATAATGTCCCGAAGTTTCAAAGGTACTTGCAGTGTTCCTGGGTATCTAAGCATTTCTGCCGCTAAACATCAGTGTTCTTGTTATTGTCTTCTGGTGTTAAGTTTAAAGAGCCATAGTGAGATTGCAGGGGTGTGATGTTTGCAGATTCACCAATCACGATCAGAAACAAATTGGTTGGTTCCTTTTCCAACATTTTTGAATGATTCGAAAGCTATGGTGTGTGTTACCAATTTCATCAATAAGTCGAATATTATCCAATACCCATAAAAATTTGACGGAACAAAAAAGCGGTAAGATTCAAAAATGGAAGAGGATGGAATTGAATAAACTAACCAATGTGTCAACCAACTCAAAACTGTCAAACATACGATTATTCGAATTCGAAGAGGAATTCTTTGAGTCTACCCACTCGTGCGTCGAGAAAATCTCTACTTTATGTATGCGCATTCAAAGGCGAACGACTCAAAAAACTCTATTCAGACATTCAAAGCCCAGGGTAGCTTTACACCGACAACGCTGCTCTGTCTATTAGCTGTTATGCTCGCGATCCCAAGAATTTACAGTACTCCATTTCTCTAATATTGATGGTGGACAAACAAATATGTATAAAAAGGTAACTACTTTTATCCCAAATGTGGTGGTCAAAGATATCCCAATCACACGTGTTTTGGTATTCCAAACCAATTCGGTGTGCCGAATTGGTTTGGAAGACCTAACACGTCGTCCATTTCCCCGTTCGTCTACTCGGTCCTCGTTCGTCCATTTCCCAGTTTGTCATTTTCTCCGTTCGTCCATTTCTTCATTCGTCTATTTCCCGGTTAGTCCATTTTTTCATTCGTCTATTTGCCCGTTTGTCCATTTCCTCATTGCTTGAAACAACATTCACCTTGCGAAATATACTAATATACCTAATATAAATATAAAATATACACAGGTGAGCCCATCGTGCAAGTCTATAGAATGTATAGAATGAATATCTGATGTTTTTCAGTTTAAAGTACGTAACATCCGAATACTCAAACACTTCTTAATTTTAAGAGCTCCGTTGATCATTCCGTTGTATGTCATCGATATGAAAGTGATATTAAAGGGTGTTATGGATATCTTTCTTTCTTTAAGATATAAGTAACATTTTCTTAACTTATCCTTCTTAACTAGGCGTGGGGAGGGATTCCACCCGTATATAGTTAATATACCGAACATTCGCACTAAGAAGTTCGATTCTTCATTCATCATCCGAACAGCCAAGGCATGGTACTCCCTTCCGGCGTCAGTCTTTCCGGAATCCTACAACCTTGGGATCTTCAAGAGCAGAGTGAATAGGCATTTACTGAGATCGCGTGCTTCATCTCCGACCACATCGTCACTTTCCATCAGGTGAAATTGTGGTCAAACGCGAATCCAGTCAATCATAAAAAAAAACTTAAAAATAGAAATTGTGAAAGGCGTACTTAATCATATTTATTAAGCTATTAAAAATAAAACACCTGAAGAATCAAAACAATTTGGCAGCCTTTAGCTTAATCAACTATATAATAAATGCACAAAAATACAAACACCAGAATGAAGAACTTTCTACTTTTTGAAGTTTGTTAAAACACTAAAAATTAACATTGTCAAAAACGATTAGAGAATGGAAACACAGCTGTAATTACTAGGCTAGTAAGAAGAACCAACGTTGCAAGCGATAGTTACAAAACTGTGAAGTCGGTTAATAAGCAAACTAAGGCCCGTATTAATAAACCGTTCTCAAGATTGACATGGCCTCAAGTTGATGCTTGAGAATCTGTTGCATATTAAAACAGCATCAGAATAAATGGTCTTGAGACCGAGACGCGATCGCAATCTCAAGAACGATTTATTAATACGGGCCTTAAACTTGGCGGGTGATTTTGACCCAACCACCGTGACGCCGGGTTAAAGTTGGAAGCGTTTGAATCGAAACCCACTCTAAGAGACTGGTCGGTTCTATTACGTGCCGAAAACACAGGTAGTAAACATATACAATTACTTGCAATTGTTCACATGTAAATGTCGCGGATTGTACTGAGTTTAGCCTGCGGGTCGCATGGGTTATGTCCTCATGTTTAGCGCGTTGAGATTAGGTTACTTGTAGTCATTACCTGTCGGCCGTGCGATGTGAAACTTGTTTGTAAGGGGACGCAAAAAGTACGTCGTATGAGGTTACAACGTTCTAGGGATTTATTAACGTTCATAAGTTGGGAGGCAGTGGGTAGTTTCTAATTTCTATACTTTGTATTTAGAATATGTTGGAAGGAATTGAAGAAAAATCCCTTTTAAAGTCGACAAACTTAAGTAGGTAATTACTTACATAGATGGTCTATGAAATTTACCGCAAATATAAATTTGTCTCGTATTAATTCCTCGGGGGATTGGAAATTAACGATTTTTGGATTTATCCATTCACTTGTGCCATTGGTCCTTTGTGACAAACTTGAAGATTGTAGGTCGTCGGTAAGTCTTAAGAGAGCTTAATCCGTCCTTGGACGCCCTCAATCCTTTTAAATACTGCCTAAATCAAAAATATTGCTCTGATCTGCGATCGAAAAGCCTTAAAGCTAATTATGAATAATACCTAAATAGCTTTAATTACTGTAATTTTCGAGAATTTACAATTGATAAAAATGGCCACTTTTTAACCGACTTCATTTTATAATCGTGAATTCTGGAAATAACCACCATCAAAGTTATTTAGATATTATTTGTAATTAGCTTTTAGGGTTCTCGAATACAGGTCATTTGTTTTTAATTTATTCTGTATTAGAAAAGAAATCTTTATTTATCCAATGAGGGCGCCACGCGACGGAATAAACCCTCTTAAGTACCCTAGAGATTGCCAAGATCTGTCGGGCTGAGTGGGACTTCGCTTTTGCATTGCATTTTACATTTGCATTGCATAATACTAGAAACTTAAAAATTTTATCTTGACACCTAAAGGTGACGTTATACGGAACGGCTTGATCGTCTTATTTTCTTCGAAATTTCAAAAATCTTATCGTAATCTGGGATGCTCATCCTAAAGCAATCGAGCCCGAAGATTCTGGCATGCCTAATCCCGAATAGTATTAAAAATGTGGGAACAACTCGAACAGTGCTTAAAATGTGTTTTTGGAATCTGGTCTTTATGTGGTTCCTTTGTAACAGTTTCAAAGATGTTTAACTTTTAAAGTGGTTGGTGGTGGCATGGTTTGAGAAATAAAATTCTAAGGCATATGAAGTCCTCAACTCGCATTGCCAGCGTAGTGGACTGTGACCCATACTCCCTCATTATACGAGGGAAGGCCTATATCCCTGCAGTGGGATGTTTACGGGCTGAGATAATCGTGATGGTTGGTTTCAATGGTTTCATTTGTATTGCATCCAAATTTATGAACGGTACAATAACCCACCTCCTTCCCATGGCCCTACCACCTCTCGGTATACGGGCCGAAGCAGTGTTGTGCGTGGTCCTCGGGCTTTCCCCTCGCACATTTTCTTGAGACTCTACAAATTGTTTATCTATATTCTGTCCCTTGTCGTCATTCTCCCCTTTCTGGGACTGACGCCACATCCATTCCAGTACCATTTATGAACGGTAGTTGATACTTTTTTTAGTAGTTCCATTAGTATAGCCAATGGCATAGTCGGCTAGGGAGGTGATCCTGACTATGAGGACTTTGAATCGCCGCCACTTTTTTACATCTCCAGTCCTTGTTCGTTTGTCATATTTTCCATAAAAAAATTGGTCTCGTAGTAGTTAGTTTTTTAACGGTTCACAAATCTGGATACAATTCAAAATATTTTCAGTCTTACCCAACATTACGACACAATTAACTGAATATATCCTACTGGATGTGAACACAGCACGCACACAGGTAAACAGTTTCAATACTTAAGAATAAAATGGACTATTAACTAACTAAATCACAAAGACAATATAAAAATACCTATTTATAATTGTTGTACAAAAAGAGAGGATGATTAATCCTTAATACATATACAACCATAGATAACTTTCTTAGTGGAGGTGATTATTATTGTGGATATCTGAAACAAATCATGTTATTGTAGACCTGATTGACCTCTGTATTATATAATACTTATATGTTTATCATTATTTATGTAAACTATATATATTTGGGAAGTTACCGCCGATTCCACAAAGGTTTTTATTTATATTGGACTGGGGGCGCCTTTGATCACAATCTTACCTGGCCTGACGGTGTAGCCTTAGATGAAGCACGCGATCTCACTAGTGCCTAGTCACCCAAGCCTAAAGTTGTACGAGTTTGAAGACGAAAATCTTCAATCATATCAGTTCGTACGGGGCCAAAACGTGGATGTTGGCGATACGGTTAGTTTAATAGCTTTCAACGTACTTTGGAAAGAGCTACGAGTGTCGGGATCTAAAACAATGTGAGATGCCAGAAAACTACTGTCGTTGACATAGTTTTTCAGCAAGTTGTACTGACAATAGGCACGTCCATATCTCGAGAAACTTTGACGAGTCGACAGATATGTCACGCCATATAAATTGTGATAGCCCAGGACCCCTATTCTCGCACACTCGACATTTGTCTATCGATAGACATTGGCATGTCTATCTCTTTCACACTTATATACGTGTTTAAAAGTGACAAACCTATTGATGTCGTTCGACATTGAAATCTCGAGTATGTGAGAATAGGGGTCCAGTGTGTCTACCATGAGCTAACGCAGACGATTCACTGTATCGAAATCTATTGGTAATGCTGCTCGTTGTCGGTGCGAGTGAAAGTGATAGAACAATAGTTTACTATAACCAGAGTAGTTTGCATGCACTCATGGTAGCCCGGACCTCGATTCTCGCGTTTTCGATATTTCACTGTCGTTCGACAATGGCATGTCCATCTCTTTCATACTTATATGCGTGCGCAAAAGTGACAAACCTAGAGATGTCTATCGACAGTAAAATGTCGAACGTGTGAGAATCACTGCCCTGCTGTGTGGAAACCATGACAAGGCAAACGAAGATAGATACGGCAGGGCTAGCATGCCCCATAGTCTCTATAATGACACGAGATAGAAGCTTTGCGTCTCTTTCACATAAACCACGAACGTGACAGCTGCTTTTATCTCTTGTCGTTCGTAGAGACTGCGGGTCATGCTAGCTCGGCTCGTTCCAATTCGCCTAGAGTATCACTGAAAGAAAGTTTAGCCCGCGATACCGCTAAGTTCCTGCTAGGAGGGGTTTTCCATGGTACTCCTAGATACATTTTAATGCACACACGCAGTCACTTACTCACATACACCCAAATTTCCAGTATTATTGTTCTAATGAACCAATCCCAAGAGGGCTAAGGTAGTGAAAACCAAATATTATTTATTTATCTTATATGTGCAAACTATCGATGATCTGTACGAATTATACTTTACTAAAAATATTTAGGATTACGTTAAAGTGTTTTTGTAACCCTAAGCAAGGCGCGGAAGAGCTGGGCATCCTGCTATAAGTATATGATGTCCAATAAATTGATATAATTTTTACAGTGGAATTTGTGAAATGAACAATTTTTAAAATTTTATCCTTGTTTTGTGGTCGAATAATAATCAAATCGTGAATTATGGAAATATTTCACTATATCGTGTGCAATATTATATTTGTCATTACACTTACTATTTTAGAGTACTACGGGTAACTCTTTCTTTCCCTGCCACACCCAGGGGAACTCAACGAGAGTACCATACACAAGTAGTGTATAAACATTTTCTCATTACGAAGGAAGAACGAAAGGTCTTCATAATGTAACATGCCCATTGTCTCCGTTTCCAGACAGAAAAGCAGAGCGGGCGTGCAGGGCGCTCCCGCTCTGTCATCTGCTGTCCAGGTCAAAGGCCCCGACGAGGAGAAGATAAAACAGATCCTGGCGAGGACCGGGTACACGTTAGACGTCACTACAGGTCAGATTACAAGATTTCTATAATATGTGACCCGAGCTTATTGTCTATCAACACCATATCGTCAACGCCATGCGTTTGAATTTCAGATCGCAGTTATTTGACACGAGCTGTCATTATAATGAATGATGTCAAGAGCGTGCATCGGATCCTTACCAATACAACTAAAATCTAAAATGCACTCGCTGGGGTCCACTCGAAAAGCTAATCATCATGTAAACATCTTTGATTCCTGCTTTAATCCAGAAATAAATAAAAATGGGCGTTTTTATCAATAATTGTAGTCAGAAAAGCAATTTATGTATTTTTTATAATTAGCTTCTAGGCATTTCGAGTGCACACATTGAGTATATTTGACAAGCAATTTTGGCGCCACTGGTCCCGATGTACCCTCTTAAGTGAATTTTATCGATAATTCAACGTTTGAAATCGCATATCCGAATAATAAATCGGATAACTTCTGTCGGGATGTGTCAAATGACAAATGTTAACCTTTTCGCCGCCAAAGTTACGAAACGACATGGCATCTACGCCAAGCAAAAAACAATAGTAGATTGTTGCACCGAGCAGAAAATGATTTACAATTACAGGCTCTAAAAACACTAGTGCAACCATTGATTTATATGCCATTGATCTGGTCGCGCGAACTCGGCTTTTGATGCAATGACAGTTCGTGAACGAAATAGGCGTGAGGCCGAATTCACATTCACGACTCAATGGTGCCATTTTGATTGTTTCAACAACACGGCCCATACGCAGTCATATAATAAGATCCATGAGTATACAACTATTATAAATCACGCAGTGCGAGGTCGATAATCCGCTTTCCTTCCAACTACAATGACATTTACAAACCGAAGCGTGACGTGCACTGAAACCCGCCATAATAATTTTCGTTTTATTTTTTAATTCAAATGTTGAACAAGTCCGTCCCGCTTGGCGTGCAAAGATTGTTCTTAATTTGAATGTCTTTCGATCCTCCTAGTTTTATAATCAAACTTTTTGGACTTATTTTATTGGTGAACCACTACAGTTTGAGTTTTCGTACAACTTTACTGCTGATGCACCAAATCTAGTGACGGCATTTGATGTCCATAGCGGTCAAAAAGTTGAAGACTACATCTTTTGTGCAGTGACTAAGTTTTTTTTTTATGGCGACGCGATGGGTGTTGAATATGGACAAAGGTCCTGGTATCCCACGAAGGACACAAGCGTCGTTCTATGTTTTCTATTCCATTCCAAGGTTGTTCCATCAAAGCTGAGCAGAGATGGTTGCGAGCTAAAGCGGAGCCGGCTGGTAAGGCTTTTTTGCTATGTAGTAATACTACAATTCACGCCTAATGCTACTCTTTCATCAACACTCACTGTGTTAAGAGCGACCAGACACCACCTGTTATTTAAATTTCGAGATAACTAGTACCCTATATATAATAATAAGTTAATCCAGAATCAAATGTCATCCAAATCCGTTCAGCAGTCAGATCGCCTAACTCAATTGCTTTGGAAATTGTTATCGTTTATGACGTCAATGTACTGTCCGTCCTTGTCATATCGTACCACAATGTCTAAGACGGACAGGGCATTGCCATAGCAATAGCTTTAGAGCCCTAGGATTGAGTAACAAATATCTACTTTCACAATATTAGTGGGAATTCTTAGAATTGGGTTGAGGAACTTGTTCACATTCTTAACAGTTTTTTAAACTGGTCATCAACCAGACAGCACTCACTCTCATACCCAGGCTATGTCACATACAATTTAGTGCAGTCATCAGTCATATTTAGTCATATCGTTCCATTAGTGATATATACCATGAGCTTCACCGGCGAATTCGAGAGAGATGATTTTGCTTTGTTTTGGAGTATTCGGAGCGTATCTGAGTCACTCTGTAGTTTATACCAGAATGATCGATCAATGATGCTCATGGTGGTACCAATTTAGTGAGGTCAGTAGTGTTAAGTAAAAATATATTTTAAGAGTTCGGTATTGACTGACACAATACTAAAAACATTCCAACCGGTTTAATTTCGTATTCCAGGTCAACGCAAGTACGGCGGTCCGCCGCCAGGCTGGGAGGGCGGCACGCCTGGCGCCGGCTGCGAGGTGTTTTGCGGCAAAATCCCCAAGGATATGTACGAGGACGAGCTCATACCACTCTTCGAGCGGTGCGGCACCATCTGGGACCTCAGGCTCATGATGGACCCCATGACGGGGACCAATAGGGGCTACGCGTTCGTGACGTTCACGACGCGGGAGGCGACCCAGCGGGCCGTGCTAGAGGTTGGTGGACAGTTGGTGTATGCTCGTGTTTCCTATGCAATGCGATTTGCGGCTGCGCTCCGTACATTTTGCCTGAGACTTATCGGGTAGGTTAGTTGAGGAGGCACCCTGAACCAGTTTGAAGTAAAAATACCATTGTTCCATCGATCCCGGGTGATACTTTTGGTACGTACTTGAGGAAATTCGCAGCCCCCTTTCTACCAGGGCCCCGATTCTCGCGCATTCGACATATCACTGCCGATAGATGGATGTCTATCGACCGTAAATGTCGAACGCGCGAGAATCGGGGTCCTGGACCCCTATTCTCGCACACTCGACATTTGTGTATCGATAGACATTTGCATGTCTATCTCTTTCACACTTACATGCATGTGCAAAAGCGACAGATCTATGGATGTCTATCGACAGAGAAATGTCGAGTGTGCGAGAATAGGGGTCCAGTTCGGACTAATGTCTAATATATCCTTCTTTCTATGCGGGGTTGTCACTCGCAACTCCCAAAAATCTACAAATTTTGTTCCAATCATTCTAAAAGTCGGTAAAATGACTACTTCAACGATACCGCTTTTAAATTAATTTTAAAGAAAGCTAAGTAAGCCGTGTTTTAGAAGTTGAATTTCACATGTCCAACCTATTAAGTAATTTCGGCCATATCGTCATTCTGACGTGTGATTGGTTGGCTCATTGTTCGTTCGGGGCAATTTGACATTTTCTCATTGGTCAACTTTCTCGATGACGACATCGATGAATTTACATAATTAGAGCTCTGACTTGTGATTTGTTGACTCAAATCTCACACGACAAATTATAGTTCATTTACGATAACCATGAAGTTAGCTAATATACTTGTGTTTAAGCCTCCTTTCACTAGATTTGTGTCTCATAATATACGCATCCTTACCAAGTTGGCGTCAATTAGTTCAAATTGAGATTAGGGTAAACGCTGTAACCAACTTTCTATAGTTTTTTTTAAATATTTCGGTCACACAACCTAGTCCCGAACTAAGCAAAGTTTGTACTATGGAGACTAGATAACGGATAAACATTCACAAATATTTATATAAATATCCATGACCCGGGAATAAATGTTCGTACATACTTTATTGAACGAGTATTGTAGGATAACGGATTTCAAACAATTTTGTAATTTATAAGAGGCAATCGACATGTTGTTGTGCTTATAGTTATATTTGTCGTGAGCAGGCTGGTGCCGCCTGGTAGATTGATGTCATAGCTGCAGTGGAAAGTGAATAACTGTGCATGTAAATTATTTATTTGCATTTTATATGTACTTGTGTTTCATGTGGGACCAGTCATAATTCTCAACTTGAGAGGTTGTAGAAGTATGCACGGCCACAACTTAGAACTTTAGTTTCGTACCTGACTCGTTTACCCTGAACCTAAAGAGCTTTTTCACACAGGGTGTTTTCTACTGACGTAATTTTATATCTAGCTATTTAAACTGATTTCGCCCCTTCTGTTTTGTCTTGAGTCGCGTCGTAGAAGCCCCCCGTGTAAACCAGCTCTCGCGGGCGTTAATGACCATAAAGAGCCAGTAGCTAGAGCGTTTTATCCTAAAGATTTTTACGGAGCGCAGTTCGATTATGTCATATTCTGCATCGGAAACGCGATTGGGTGTCGTGATCTAGTAAAAGTATATGTGTAGGTACACGAGTGGTAAACTTGCCAATGTGATATTTTTTAAAAACTTTGTTCAATCTAATATCAAAAGGTTCCAATACCTTTTGGAATGATCAAAGTTTACCACTTCTGAAGTACTGTTGAGTCAGTGTTGAATACAAAAGTTGGTGCCACTGTTTTTATGAGAAAATTTCTGTACAATAATAAATAGTATTCAATGTTGTTCTTTGATCACTTGTGGGCACGAATTTTTGCCAAGTCAATGTTGCCAAAGCACATCTATTCCCGTTGTAAACGTTAGCACTGTGTCGCAGAGAACTATAATTTCCTCATCAAATAAACTTCAATTGGTATTCCCAAATTGTCTAAAAGTGTAACTTGTCTATTAATTTGTTTAATTGGTGCAATATGAATCTGATACAAAATTCTAATTTGAAATCTACTTTCCAGGTGTCTCGTCGAATGTTTAAGTATAATCCCCTAAAGATTGAATCACAGCACAATAGCTGCCGACTTTGTCGACTTCACATTGTATAGTTCCCAGGGGGAAAGTCATCGCAACTCGTTAGTTAGCCCTTTCAAGTCTTCTCATGGCCTCGCCTTAACTAAAAGCTATTGTAGGCTATATTCATTTATTTTTAACTTCACCCATCGCAAGGTTGATTCAACATTAATCTATCGTTTATTTAAAATTTATTTATAATTTTATTACATTATAGGTATATACGACGTGCATCGTTTCTAGGTGTGGTGCGTAGAAGGTAATACTTTTAGAGGACGAATAGAGAAGTGGCAGTTTGCCATCAGAATTCATATACAATGTCTACCACCCTGTTTCACCCTGCATTTCATCTAAAGCGATGCGTAGAGTATGCAATATTATATATTTGAACAAGAGTTCTACATTTTATTGTTTGATCCGTTATTATTCTTACTAATTTCTAATGAAATTTTCAATATTTATTTATTTTACAAAAATCTTTACCAAGTGCTTATTTTATCTCTGTATTTTTTTTCATACTTTGTTTTTTTTTTTCTGAGATGACTCTCTCCTAGTGAAGTCTTCAAACTAGGCGTCACTTGCAAGACTACTAGTGATCATCTGCCAGTATTTTTGCAAGTTCGAATCATTTGCCTGTCGATAATTATCACAGTCGCACTTGGGAGACTTAGACTTAAGCTTTTTATATCATTATATTAGCATGACATTAATATCCTACCTTTGAAGACGGTTATTTGCATAAACCTTCCTTTTTTACTAAAATATTAACTCTAGTTTTCCTATACTAAATGTTATTACGAAAATTGTTTTTTTTTTATGCAAATGGCTGTCCTCATATTAATAATTCACTGTCTTTGTGTAAATGTGCAAATATAACACCTTTAATGAACTAGCCTCGCTTGTCCTGAGATATCATCCCGTTCTTACTGTTGCACCTCGTTCAATTTTAAGTTGCTTTTAATTTTTTTTTTGTTACCATCACACTGTACTGCTTCTTTTTATTTTCACTTCATCAAACGGTCCACTTACAGGGTTAACTTTCAATTGGCTTCAATACATTCTCCGGCTGAGAATTTAATAATCTCAGGCTCTCCTCTTTGCTCAATACAACACTTTCGGCTTATCATCAAAAGTACAGTTAACACATCACAATTGGCTCTAACCGTCATCATCCGTCACGCCTTGATCGAGCTGCAACGGCCGCGTCTCCGTCCACTCTCGCGTCTCTCGCTCACGCAACGTACAAAATTCATCAGAAACGAAGCGATCAGCAATGGTCCCGGCCCGGCCGAATCAAAATTGATTCCTTTTCAAAATTTTTCCCTTTATATTTTTCCCACAGCTCGATAATCACGAAATAAAACCAGGGAAGACTCTGAGAATTAAGATTAGCGTACCGAATCTACGACTTTTCGTCGGCAACATTCCCAAGTCTAAAGGCAAAGAGGAGATACTGGAAGAGTTTGGTAAATTAACAGGTAAAGTGTCACTCGAATGATTAAAGAGTTATAGAGTTGGGTTGAGTGCGTGGGGCTTGGTGTGGACCGCTGAGGGTGCCCCGCTTGCGTCCCGCTTGTCCCCCCGTCCCCCGCTCCCCGTCCCGCTGTCCCCCTGTCCCCCGCGTCTCCAGTCATTGCGCCCGGACGCGGCCGCCGCCGCGCGACCGGCCCCGGCCACTGGCTATTCTCCTCGAATTGTTCTTGCAGCTGAATGATTATGAAATTCGAAAGGGGAAAAAGATTGGCGTAACGGTTTCCTTTAACAATCATCGTTTATTCGTGGGGAATATCCCTAAGAATCGAGATCGGGACGATTTGTTTGAGGAGTTTACTAGGCACGCACGTAAGTCCTTGTCGAATTCATAATACATAAGTGCTATTGAAATGGTTATTGACGTGTTCGGGGCTAAGTGACGGTGCTTCACACGTCTTCATTTCACTCTTACTCTTTTCACAAAAAATATTCATTCATCCTGGTCACGGCTACATTTTGCAAATGATCTAGAAGGCATGTGGCTACAACATCTGCAGGTAGGTACTTCCTTCTCTCATGAATTGGCTATATCATGAACTTTCCATCATGATCATCATTAATCTGCTCTTGTGGCCAGTCACTTCGCCTCGAACCGTCGCCGGTGTGTTGTAATAGTAGAAATGCAATCAGAAGTGTTAACAAACGATTGGCCTCGCCTCGAGAATGCTCACTAGTAATGACTGGAGAATCTTGCTCTAGAATAGATTTCTTCAGTATATGTTCTCCTGAAATATCGTTTGATTTGCTTCATATTCTGTAGCGATAAAGGAATGAATAAGGGTCTTGGGCAGCTTTGTTATAATTTTAGTGCCGTTTATTTGCCAGTTCTAGTGCTTTATTCCAGTTGTGTGATTGCAGCGGGCCTCGTGGAAGTAATAATATATAGTTCGCCCGATGACAAGAAGAAAAATAGAGGGTTTTGTTTTTTGGAATACGAGTCTCACAAGGCGGCGTCACTAGCTAAACGTAGACTGGGCACTGGTAGAATAAAGGTACGTCACGTTTTGACTATCAAGTTATAAGTCGTACAGAATTTGCCCCGCATGTGGGAGTATCCGAAAGGTGTATGCGTTTGTCCTATTGGGGTCGGCTATAGATACCCTTTGATTACCGTAACCATCCGTTTATTCAGCCGCAGTTCGGCAGATTTCTAGTTAATTATTTTCAATTATAGTACGGTAGTAGTTGACGTTTGCAGTGACGGCTACAAATCTCATTTTTGGAGGGCCATATCTTTTTTAATACTACGCACATGCAGTACTGTATGTACATACATCAGAAGCGTGTTTAATGTGCATGTTGATAAAATAGAAGAATTGGATTTATTTGAACATTTTGAATTAATACTAAAGAGAAAAACCTATAAGAATATTGGAAGTCTCTTCAAATGTTACATTGAGGATGTAGTCCAGTAAGGATATACTTCTTATAAAGTGGTCAAGATATCAAGATACGAAGAAAAGGAATATCTCATCTGAATTATAACAATATTATTGGTATGTGTTCGTAGGTATGGGGCTGTGATATTATAGTGGATTGGGCTGACCCTCAAGAGGAGCCTGATGAGCAAACCATGAGTAAAGTGAGTATTAGTTGTACAACGACCTGTTTGGTGTAATGGTTAGCAACTCTGACCACTATACCAAAAGGTTGCGGGTTCGAATCCCGCTAGGGGCATATGTTTGTGTGATGAATACGGACATGTGTACAGTACAGTTCACGAAAGATGACCACTGCGCAGAATGCATTTTTTAGGTCCCCTTGGAGGTGCGGGGTGAGCGCGGGCGGAATGTGTCAAAACAGGAGCGACGCCATTGGTGCGCGCGCGTCACGTGGTAGGCCGCTCAGTCGCTATTCGTCTATCGCGGTATTGGCACGCTCCCGCTGCTCTCGAGTACAGTTGAAAAGAAAAGTGGTTCCTTGTTTTAAATTGTTTTTGTTATTTGTTTTATATTGTTTTTGATACTTGTTAAGTTTTCGTTGTTTGTTAAGTTATTTGTTGTTTGTTATAAAAATGCCACGAGGAAATGCCAGTGCTTTGAATAGACAGTCGAGAAGGATGGTGTACGACGTGTTTCAATATTTTTCACGAGAATTTAAAATACTCGAAGCCTACAGAAAAACGGCAGCAGCAACAAACACGTCTGTATCGACAGTACAAAGAATTATAAAAGAGAGTAAATCTTCGCCGTTCATGGTGGTCTTTAGAACCCCTGGAAAAAAAGACCGCGCAGTAACCCAGTCACAGGCGTTGACGATTTTGATAAAGGGGTAATTAAGAGGTGTATTCATAACTTTCATATAACTGAAAAAGAATTGCCGACTTTAGAAAAGTTACGAGCAAAATTGAGTCAAGATATTAACTTTAAAGGATCCAAAACAAGTTTGGGTCGATTAATAAAAAGAATTGGCTTTAAGTGGAAAAGAACAGAAAATAACCGAAATATTTTAATAGAAACATCAGCTATTCGATTGTTACGAATCAATTACCTACAAAAACTCCAAGAATATCGAAGACATAATAGACCAATCATTTATACTGACGAATCATACGTCCATGCCACCCATGCAAAACCCATGGGCTGGGCTGATAGTTATATAGCAGGTCTGAAAAAGCCTATCTCAAAAGGCCAACGTGTCGTAATTGTTCATGCCGGGTCAGAGGCTGGATTTGTGCCCAATGCTTTATTAACTTTCAAGTCGGGCACAAAATCAGGAGATTATCATGACGATATGAATTTTGAAAACTACCAAAAATGGATTCGAACTCAATTGGTACCCAATCTCCCACCGAACTCCGTTGTTGTGGTAGACAACGCCTCATACCACAACAAAGAATATGATATGGCTCCAACAACTAATTCCCGTAAAGCAGATATGCAAGCGTGGCTTACCAAAAATGGAATCAGCTTTGATTCCAATATGTTGAAACCTCAATTGTACGACAAAATAAAAAATAACAAAGGCTGTTTTAGGAAATACTCAATTGACAAAATTTTCATGGAACATGGTCACGATGTTCTCCGTCTCCCACCGTACCATCCGGATTTAAATCCTATAGAAATGGCTTGGGCCTCAATAAAAGGTTACGTGAGTAGCAAAAACATAAAGTGGAATATTGGCTGCGTTATAGATCTGATTAAAGAAAAAGTGAATCTGATGGGACCAGAGGAGTGGAAAAAACTATGTGACAAAGTAAAATCTATAGAAGAAAACTATATAAAAAGTGATCACGTCGTGGATGAGCTTACGGAGGAATTCATTATTCGTGTGAGAGAATCTGACGAGAGCGAAGATTTGACAGATGATGATTTTCCTGAATCATCGGAAGACGAAGAAATTAATACGGAACCCGGCCCCAGTTCTTCAATTTCCACGATTCCTTCAAGTTCGATGATAGATGGAATCATGGAACTTGAGGATAGCGATAGCGACTAAATATGTTTTACTTACTTCTTTTTTTTCATAAACATTTTAAATTGCTTACGTTTGATTTATATTCATAACCAGCATTTACAATATTACATACATTTTACTAACATTAAAATAATTATTTTGTCTTAAGTCTTTTCTTCATGAGTGTACATGCGCAGACGGCAGCCATTTGTGGTCATCGTTCGTGAACCGATCTGTACCCGAGTTATGGATGTTTTCATTTATAATAAGTATTTATTTACAAAAAAAAAATGTATTTATGTATTATATCAACATTTAGTCAAAAATTGTCAAAACTCATAACCGAAATCCAAAAATTTGTCACTGTAGAAGAAGAAGGGATAGAAGATACTGTCCAATATGTGGATCACCGATTTCAGACATTTGGCAAAATGGCTACAAGCTGAATCTTAGCTAATAGTTACTCTGTTGCTAAAATTTTCATATCAAAAATTTGTCCTTAATTTGTCACATAATTTTACAAAAAGTCTAGACATTACAAGGTAACCAGGAATCTATAATAGTTTCATTGGATCACTCAATTCTGACGCATTTAGATTGAGTGATTCTAGAAATACTGCACCAGGTTTACGAAATACATTTTTTTTTTTCTTAAAAAGGTAAGTATTGAATATATTTGTACAAATTAAAATC
The DNA here is from genome assembly GCA_949316235.1 of Oegoconia quadripuncta. Lineage (NCBI taxonomy): Eukaryota > Metazoa > Arthropoda > Insecta > Lepidoptera > Autostichidae > Oegoconia > Oegoconia quadripuncta. Next base: position 18,847,306 of record OX438754.1, on the reverse strand, counting down.
ACATCACAAATTTTTCAATTTGCTGAACTGAGTGGATCCTTATAAACGCATATAGGTTTAGCATTTTTTATATGAAAATTGTAGCAACAAAGTATTTGCTGAGATTCAGCTTGTAGCCATTTTGCCAAATGTCTGAATTTAATTTTGAATGAATGAAAAAATTGAATGATCCACATATTGGGCAATATCTTCTATCCTTTACTAGTGACAAATTTTTGGATTTCGGTTATGAGTTTTGACAATTTTTGAGTTCGTTCTGTTTTGTTGAAAACTGAAAAAGGATCACCCAATCCAGATGCACATAAAATCTCATCCGGTATGTAAAATAGAGCTTTCATAATTTCGAATTTTGCGAGAGTATAAAATCCATACCGGCAAGCACAGCGTAGGACGCGCCCACCCATATGGTGAACGGATCCTAATGAAGGTCGCGGGAAGTCTATGGATTCAGACCGCTTCCAACCGTTCGCTTTGGAAATATATGGAGGAGGCCTATGTACAGCAGTGGACATGCTGCGGCTGGTATGATCAAGAAATCCATATAGAATTATCATGTCTTTACGTGGTGACGTTTACATTTTAGGATAAAAGCTGTTAAGCAATGGCTAGTGTGGCCTGATGATGATGAAATGTGGAATTATGTGCACGACTTGTCCTTTATATGAACTATCGTGAAGCTCGCTTGGATCAATGGTATAATGTGTGTACAATTGCAGGTGAAAGTGTTGTACGTGCGTAACCTGACACAAGAGATCACCGAGGAGGCGCTGAAGGATGAATTCGAGCGCTACGGCACCGTGGAACGCGTCAAGAAGATCAAGGACTACGCGTTTGTTCACTTCGAGGATCGGGACTGTGCCGTCAAGGTATACCTTCAAGCTATATATGTATAGCGGGCTACTCGCATAATATCAAAAACACAAATTGCAAAGGGCGCAAATCTTGTAGTAATTTGATCGTCTTTTGTTTTTCGATTTTATTCGACTGTAACTTGCGTTTCGATATCTTTTCCGATAGTATTGGAGTTCGGTCGTTTCGTCACTTATTTCCCATCTTGTAGAAAAGTTTAACATTGTGCTTGTTTGACTTTGATTTGAGGATTTGTCAATTTGCGTCTTAATATTGATGTCGTCGTAATTTATATGCCGTCCCATGAACAAAATCTCTGGCTCTCTAAAAGGTAAAACAGCACCATCTTTTATAATCGAAGAATTATCATGGTAGTCACCTTAGCGACTTCAGGATTGTGTTGTGAAAAAGTTTTTATTACATTTGTAATTATCTCATGATATCTCTTTGATGATTGACTCGCGTATTTTTTAGGCGAATCAGCGTTAATAATATTTTTTAGTTTGCAATTATATGTCATGTCGACAGCTAAAATTAAATTTTAAAATGACATCGCTTCATTCATGTTCTTTTGCAAGCTGTCTAACAAGAAATTTGTCTCTTTATCTATCTAAATATTTTTACCTGACTGCCCAAGGAAGGAGGGTAATGTTTTTCGAGTGTATTTTAGTATCTATGTTAGCTCCTGTAGCCTAAACGGCTTGATCTATTTCGAAGTACATGGTGTCGTTAGATTCGTCGTGAACCCTGGCGTGTCATATGATAGCTTTTATGGTAAAAAATGCAACGTCATGGCGCCCGTGAATTAAAAAATGTGCTGTGGGGATTGTGGTTTTTAAATTAACATTGTTATTGTAAGAACGCATGCCTTGGAACTTTCATTGTTTATACAATTTCTGTACCAGCAACATAAAATAGTTCCCGAAGAATCTAATAACAAGACAAGTCAATCACTTTAGAATGCTTTTTACTCAAATACTGTAGTTTAAATTGTACAACCTGAAAAATCTGGTCACATGGACTTACTTTCAGAAACCTGTTTCATTGATAGATGACGACCGATTGGTGTAGTGGATAGTGACCCTGTCAGCGAAAGCAACGGTCGCGGGTTCGAATCCCGCGAGGGGTAAATGCTTGTATGATGAATACGAACATTTATTCCCGAGTCATGGATGTTTATATAAATATTAGGTCCTTACCAATGAAATTGGCGTTTTGTATGAAGAATTTCATTAAGACTGTTTTCTCCAATTTTTTTGGGAACGGCACATCCAAATTTAGCTAAACTTTGTGTGTATTACATTAAGTTAAGTATAGGCAGTGTTAATTTTTAAAAGTAACCGCTTTATAAAAGTTTCTGCGAATCTAAGAAATAATATGGGAAGCTCATGAAAAGAGCTGTGTTCAAGTTTTTTTTTATTATGTGATTAAGCTCAGACATTAATATTTCATTTGAAACCTTGAAATAATAATATTCAATTTTCCAAATAAAAAACAAATTTGGATATAGCTTTGAAAATCGCAGGAATTGGCACATAAGATTAACGAAGAAAAAAAATCTCCAATTTCATAGGTAAAGACCTAATATATATACATATATATATAGACATTATTGATCGTTCCAAGGACCGTGATCAGGATTTACGATGTATTACGTGCAGCAAGCTTACTTGCTTGTCACACACAAGTGTGTTCTATATTAGCCAATGTAAAATAAATAATATCCGTTATAATGTTTGCAATGACATGTTCGACCAACAAACATTTCGTTTGACAAATTGCTAAGTGGGATATACCACATTGAATTCCAGGCTATGCAAGAGCTGGACGGCAAAGACATGGGCGGCGCCAGACTCGAAGTATCCCTCGCCAAGCCACCGTCAGACAAGAAGAAGAAGGAGGAAATACTGCGCGCGCGAGAGAGACGCATGATGCAGATGATCCATGGCCGCGGCGGGTGAGTTTAGCGAACAAAAATATACCTACCATGTTGTCATTGTATGCGTTCTACACTCGTCATCTTTTAAGAGGGTTTAATCCGTCCAGTGGCCCCCTTATTGGTTGATTTCTTTTAACATACATAATGTCACGCCTGTTTCCCGTAGGGGTAGGCAGAGACCACAGACTTCCACTTTCTACGATCCTGACACACCTCTTCTGCTTCCTTCACTCTCATAAGGTTGTTCATACATGCTCGTCGGTTTAGGGTACTCTTGACTTGGCCTTTCTTTAAGACGTCCCCGATTTGATCATGTTACGTTCGCCGTGGTCTTCCCCTACCAATACTACCATCCACATTCGCTTTGTATATCTCTTTCATAAGTCTTCTTTCATTCATCCTCTCCACATGTCCAAACCATCTCAGCATACCTTTTTCAATCTTTGTCACTACGTCTTCTTTCACACTGCTTAACTCCCTAATTACACTATTCCTGATTCTATCTTTCAAAGTCACATTTCTATTTTAGTACAGCATAAATCAAAATATTGCTCTGATCTGCACTAGAAACGCCTTAAAGTTAATTATAAATACCTAAGTAGCTTTAATTACCGAAACGGCCACTTTTTTATATATTTAATTCTGGTATATAACCCCATCAAAGCTATTTACTTAATAATTTCGTGATTCTACCTAAAGCATTTACGTAAAGTCATCCGTTTATTTTTACTTTCAGACGTAACTTCGGATTTTTTTTTCTAGGAATTGTTTTCCGAGACATGTGATCACTACAAAAGTCCAATTTTTTTATTATATTGTAACCGCCTCCGTGGCTCAATGTAAACAGCATAGGGCTTAGAGTTCGATTCCCAGTGGGGTGCATGTTTAGTACCCAGTTTGGTTGGTGGTACGGCATTTTCAGTGTCCGCCTGGCTAGCTACCATCTAAGGCACGTCGCCAAACAGCAATATTAAGGTTTTAGCATACGTGACTTGTTTATTCTCGTGCCGGACGGAACGGGACGATTTTTTGACATCGTTACATTTAAAAACATAGCAATAAAATACACGTGTCGAGAAACACGGGCGGAACGGGACGGCAATAGAAAAAACATCGTTATGGCATCTTCCTCATCTAATACTACGGCAACCATTGCTAGTTCTTCAAAAGTAAAATCGAACATTTTGTGCTGAAATATGGTTGCAGCACTAGCACGACTATCGTTGAACACCGTCCTGTACGTATGTTTTAAAACCACTTTCACGTTAGGAACTATACCTGTCCCGTCTCCGTTCCGTCCGAGAAATTACCCGTCACGTATGCTAAGACCTTTAATAGCATTATGGTGTTCCGGTTGTCGGAGATAAGATAGCCAGTCCCCCACATAAGATGAGGTTTCCGGGTTTTTCACCTACCGCCTCATTTTCACTTTACTAGGGGTGATTGAGGTTAATGCTAATTCATTGTGCATAAAAATTTAAAAAAAAGGACAATACCAAGTAAATTGATAGAACTGGAAAAGCTTATATTGCCAGGATTATTTTAAGCAGTCTAGCGATAAGGACGAGCGGGGTCACCTGCTATAAGCATACTTATTATGCTTACTAAGTTGACTCCATCCACTGTTCATAGTCACTATTATTTTGGACTGAAATAAAGATTTTTGTATTTTGTATAAAACTGGACAGGTCTTAACCCAAGTACCAACTAACGTCTAAGCATAAAAAAAATTGACAGCGATTGGAAAGGCGCCCATACTTTCTTTGGTGGCAACAACTTACTCTGCAGGGGGGGGACTGAAAACCAGCAACACTACTGAGTCCCTACCCATTCATCAATCATCAATTCATGTTTTTGTGTGATGAATAAATACTTTTATTATTATTGAGGTCTAATCTATCCTTTATGAGACGTCTAATACCGCTGCGTTGGCGTCCCAGGCGCTCGGTAAACGCCGTATGTGTGTAATGTCAGATTTGATTGATGCAGCTGTTCGCCCGTGCACGGCGCCCTGCGCGGCCGCACGCCGCAGCCTGCGCCCCGCCCGCCGCAGGCCCGCGGCGACTACGGTCAGTACCGCCCCCACCTGCATCCCCCCATACACCCTCCCCCATACACACTACACCATCACACGTGCCGCATACTCTACACCTCAAGCTAACGGTGGCGTGCTCCGTACAGGCAGGAAGGCGATGCCTACTCTAGAAATTGTAAGCTTTCCTCGTAATGCATTGTCAAGACTGTTCAACTGTTACAAAACGTGCACGCCACTGCAAGCTAATATTACACGGTTCAACCAAATTAATTCACTTCGGTGAAATCGTAGCTATTGCTACTGAACATTGACATTGAAGAATCACTTTTATGTTTATATGATTCAATTTGATTGCCAAATTGAGAGGCAGAACAGTCCTTAGTTTATGTAATTTCATCGGTATCGTCATCGATTACGTTGACCAATGAGAAACCGTCAAATTTCCGAGCGAGCTATAAGTCAACCAATCACCATGTCAGAACGTAACCGATGACGATAACGATGAAATTATGTAATAGAGCCCCTGAACCGTGTAATATCCGCCTTGTAGGGACTAGCATTGGGAGCGCTGGAAATTAGACTCCAGATGATTGGCGTTTCTCCCAAATCTAGAACAAGAGAAACTTAGAACTTAGACATACGTGTACATACGAGTATGGCCAATATTTCTATTGGTGTCCCAGCGAATTATTTTTGTTAGCAGAAATTCTGTCAAATTAAAAGTATTGGGGTCAGGGCTAAGGTGGCTTTACCTTTAATGAGATGAATGTCATTTATATTTTGTCGATGATACAATCGTCAATGCGTCGATATTATTATGTGTGGCAACTTTCAACTGGATTTGTTTGTAATGTTTCACGTACGGAACCTTTGAAGTCGATTATTGTGAATCGAGATGTGAGTTTATTGGACGCTTAATTGTGTTTGTTTGCATTACAAGCACGCGACTAATTAACCGCGGATTTCTTGATGATCAGGTGAACAGTGTTCTGTCTTTCAGGTTTAAGGGGTGGGTGGTCTGTCACACACACATTAAAAACATAAATGTTTATATAAACATCAATGGCTTGGGAGAATAAAAGTTTGAAATCATCAAACATTTGCCCCCTACTTGATTCGAACAGCCGTCTGTGTGTTTGCTTATGGCTTTGGCCAAAGTTCGTGTATGTGTGCATCATCCTGTCAGTGGACGGATTTTTGAGTAGTCATTCGCGATTCTTTTGGAATTTAAAACAAAATTTCTGAAAGAAGCGATACTAAACAAAATAAAATAATATTAAAAGTATTAATTAAAGAAGTCTGTAGAATACGTATTTTAAACTCGAAAATCGGTACCCACAGTAGAATGGGATTGTCAAGACTTCATTTTATTATGGTATCTCGCTCACCCAAAAGTGATAAGACGAGTATAGTTTTTATAGGTATTCTAACGATTATTTTGTTTATTGTCCTACCACTATTGATATTGTTATGTTGCGGAAGTCGATGTTCTGTTACAATGTTTAATTAGAGGATAATAGTGTCAAAAACAAGTGCCCACACCATGTCTTACTTGTATGGCAGAAATTAAAAACGTGTGAAAATTTACTTCTTAGATTCAGAAAGTCATTCCTCACCTGTAAAGAACATTGAAATAGTACACAGTCTGGTGAAGAAGGAATTTGATTTTTAAATTAGTCGAATTACCATAGATCAGTATAGGTAGATCGATTTTCCTTGAAAGTTAAATTCAATTGTATCTCTCGTATCCTAATGCCGCATTTTCTCAATTCAAAAAGAACGTAAGTCGCATAAAGTTTTTGGTAGTCTGATCTATAATGCATAATAAATATGACTGAATTTAGTTTGTAAGGAAAATCGTCTATTTGATTTAGACATGTAGTATGGGTGTAGATAATGGCGGCTTAAATACAGACTTGTTGTTTGAAAGTGAAGATTTAACTTTAGGGATCAGTTTTAGGCGACCAAAAGAAACATTAAAAAGGCACGATTTCAAAATATGTTTATATACCTTTGTGTAATTATTTTTAATGCTAGAAAAATCACAGCTTATTAAATGTGTCACTTAGAAAATTGTGTTAAATATCATGAACATTGGGAATAGAATAATAGAATTTATTGGGATATATTACTTGAGAAGAAAACTTATGTACAGTTTTGGTATTTTCTTGAAACACTATACCTATTCTACTGTACATTTTACACTTTACATAGTTTAAGTGTAAGGGTCAAAGGTGCTGCCGTGTTGGCATTCAACAGCTTTGTGTAAGTCATGCACCTTTTATTTGAGGGTCTCGTTTCGATTTGAGCGAATTATAGTTGCGGCAATGTCAACCAGAAGCTGTCTGAAAGTGCAACAACGTAATATCCTCAACATGCACCGAATTAAAACACTAAGGATCCACTCGAGCACACATGAACGAAATACTGTATAATATTAGTAATTATTTGTTATGTAACACCGGCCTACACATTTGCGCACAAACACTGCATACAAATTTATTAAATTCTGGAAACCAAAAATGTCTACAGAGTTTGTGTACAAACCTGTGAGCATATGTATGGAGCTGGAATAGTGATCACGCGTTCGGATCTATCTGATGTTTGATACTATCCATTGTGTTTTTTGACTGACCGACGAAAGTGAAGCTTTTTGTTTTGCCTGTTCAAGTCGAGAACAACGAAGTCAGCGGGCCTAACATGTCACTACAGCGAAATGAAATATTTAAACAGCTTGTGTCTTGTCATTGAGAGACTGCGGATCAAGTTAAGACTTAGCGCACTTTGTGTTGGGCGGGTCTCAGCGGGGCATTTCTTATGAACTATATAGGTATAACACATTGTGCCGGGAGGGAGTGGGTCACATTATTACGCGGCGGTTTTCCGTCAGTGCGGCACACCTCGGCGGGGTCTACTCTCTAACGAAAATATCTTCGGACGACGGTAACTTCAGACTTTTTCTTTTGCAGTTTGCCGTGTCGATTATTAAACCAATCGTCGTTATTTTACTTTTATTGTGTATAGTTGGACATCCCAAGTTAGTACGGGACCCCAACTTAGTCCCAAGTTATGCAATTAAAGGATTCTTAGCAGAAGAAAAAGCCGTTAGCCGATTACAGCCGTCCGAAGCTATTTTCGTTAGAGTGTAGACCTCCGAGATTTAGTTGCAAGGCTGGCAATTTGCGACCCGGCACGCCCAAATGTGCGAAGTACGCACTTTTCACTATAGCACGACCCTGCAGTCCGTTACAATTCGCGGTTACCTTTAGGGCACAGATGTATGGATAGCGGATTCTGCCGGGTGTAACAATAAGGTGCATTGCGTCATTTTTAATGTAAACGAGTCCTAAATTGGAGAGGTCCGAACGCGCCTCACAGGATAGGTATTTCTCTCCACCTTGCCCCCACATGGACAGATGTGAACACGGTGTGGTCTCCACGCACACACTCGCACAGTCCGCTACTGATATCCTACTAACAACGTGGACGCTGCTGTACGCACCTCTCCAGGAAATATACCCGAAGTGCTTGCACGTTGTTTTAGATACTTGTCCTGTGGCTTTAAGGTTGACATTTAATTTAAGTTTGTTTCGAACATTTTTCAGTTTTTATTTATTCGTAAACCCTTGCATTCGTTTCATTTCATTTTTCCTGGTGTTGGGTGCGTACAGTTGAGGCGACGATACATGTTTCATTAACGCTATTTTCCAGGCTAGATTAATGACAGCTAGGACTAGGTCTATGCATGGTTTCCAATTGAAGGTTACGAAGTAGACAGAGACTGAGGAGATTAATTACAATAATGACATAAAGCTAAACATAGTCATGGAATAAATGTACTAAATAACAGTATTAACAGATTTAATGCATGCTACGAAAATAATTTTCACTTTTAGGAGCCGATTCGGGTTTCCGATTAATTTCACAATGCTTTTTTGTGTAAGTAGGTAAGGTGGTGGATTAAGTCAATAATCGAATCAAATTAAGGCAGTCAAATAATGTCGGTCAAGTTTTTCTGAATTTAGAAATGATTTCGACAAAAGTGAAGAACCGGAGTTTGTATGAAAAGGAATTGGTGTCCTTGCCGTCAATACTGAACTTTACAAAAATTAGCTTGTAAACGAATAGTACCGCATATTACAATAATTTTTCGTGTCATTATAGCAACCTACTTATTATAACGTACCACCCGAAGAAGTGATGTGGTGCTGTTCGTTTCCATGCAGTATATTCATTTGCGTACATTATAAATTCTATGTAAAGAAAGCTTTCTGATTCCAGTTACTAAATTCAGCAATCCGGCCATCTGAGTTGAGTTACTTGAAAAAAAAATCCAATTCAATAATAAAGTTAACTCAACTTCGTTCATTTCAAACATGAAAAACAGCATGTTTCATGAAAACATTGAGGATTGGCAGTGGGAATAACAATGATCACGATGCATGTTGTTTCCGTGTGTCGGTTCACCGCCGTTGTCCTTCGGGTGTGTGTGAGTTAAGGAACAGGTGATGGAGTCCGCGTGTGTATGCAATGTATGGTACAGTACACCCCAAGTAACGTTGGCATGTGTTAATATAGTCTTTTCCCGGTACGAGTGTCGTGGAGGCTCTCAGTCCGCTAGCCCTATACGATAGCTTGTAAGTTAGCGTTAGTTTAGCTTAGCCTCTAAAAAGGCCTGTATTGTGTGTTTATAGATTATGATTACGACTATTACGGGTACGGTGATTACCGAGGTGGCTACAATGAGCCATTTTACCGGTACGATGAGTTCTATTTTGATTACGCGGGGCCACCGCAACCGTCCGCCGTCCGCCAACCTCCCAACAGAGCGCAACCGGTGGGTCCCACACACACTCACTAATTATCACTCTTATTTACTAGTCACTAGTCGCTGTACTCATTTACCTTTCGATTTTTGAGTTGCCAAATTATTTCATCTTGTTTTTTTTTTTTTATTTAATCCTATCCTCGAATGGAGTTAGTGACTCGGTAAAGACGGTAGTGTGTAGGCCTGACGGTGGTGATTGCATTGCGGCGGGCGGGGTGGGGACGTGCGCGCGCGACGCTGACCGCCGACTGATGTTTTGACCGCTGACTGACGTAACTGACGGCTGACTGATGTTTCTAATCACTGACTCATTTTACTGACCTCTCACGGGCTGCCATCGCACGCGCACGGCGCACTCGCCTCGGACTGTCACTTGTCACTATTTGCCGGGAAAAGTGTAGAGGGCGCGCGGTGGTTGGTCAGCCGATCTCACCATCAGGTCTATATGGCTGAGGCCACACACGCGCCCGTCTCTGACGCGTGTATGTTGTATTGAGTAACCATTACACGTTTGCCTCGTCTAACATTTCACCACGCTTATCACCCCATGTAGCGCTTCGCTTTGCTTTTGTTACTAAACCGCTAATACGCTTTGGGCTTAGCCACCCTCGCATCACCTAGGTGAGGAATGTTCTCGAAGCTTGGAATGTTCGAATAAATGTAATTTCTCGTTGTTGTAACGAGGTAGAGAATATGTTAAGAAGACTTACTGATCCGCTTGGTAAATGCCTCACTCAGGACGACGAGCTCGGCCTCGGGCCCAACTCGCTTTACTACGATCTAACCGGAGGCATTCAGGTACCACGCTCACACCCTATACCTACAATATTACTTGTATCGAAACTGTTGTCGTTGATAGTGGATGTATCGCTGTTTAGAAATCGAACGAGGCCTTCCATTGTTTGACGCGTTCGTCGGCGGACGGGTCACGTGTATTCCGTACACGCGTCTCGTTCTAGATGCTGCCGCGGCAAATGGTGGAGGACCATATAGAGTCGCTCTACTATTAGATACGATAGATGTAGAAACGATCTTTCTAAATGTATTAGAAACAGTATAGATTATTTAGAAATGTAGTAGTAGGTACCTGATTGTTTCATTAATACCCATTACTAAGAGTAGAATTCTCTTCTAAGGAATGCATTGCGACTTTTTTACTTTGCAGCATGTAATTTGATTAATTATATGTGACAATATAGTATATTTCAATACAAGTGCGGAAAGCCTGTCATTGCAAAGAGTTCCGACAAATGTCACCCGAGCCGAGGCGCAGCCGAAGGTGAGGGTTGACAGTCGGAACGAGTTGCAATGACGGTTCCGCACGTGTACTGAACGACTATTTTTAATACAGTTGCGAAAAAATTAAGCAATTTAATAAAATAATAAATTTTTTGGAAAATGGCGCCAACCGTAAAAGAATACAAGCAGAGACTATGGCAGTATACGTCATACAGCCAACTTTTTTATATTTATAAATTTAATTTGGCCGATACTAATATTAATTTAATGTTTAAATTTCAATTAAAATTACTTTTAAATCTGATATTGAAACAAATTCTTAGCTTTTTTTAGAAATATTTGCATAAATCATAAAAACTTCTATGAATTTTTTTAGTAAAAACTTCATGGTTGGTTTTTTCTTTTTAATAGACATTATTTTGACAGTTTGCCAAGAAAAAGCACTAGTTCGGGAAATCCCACTTCCCGCACGCTATACGTCCCTGCAATATGCCACTTTTTGAGCAACTGTATTAAAAATACATTTTTTCTTTTGCTTGGTTTTGATTAACATGGGAGCACACAAATAACATTGTTTACAAAACTAATACGATATATCATTCGTCATATAACAATATGATTATAGCTTGTCACGAAATGCGGTATAAAATCGTTGCAATATTATTATATCATGTCATTTATCTCATATACTCAAGAAATATGTCTTATTGTCTCCGAATGGATTATAAAGCTTTTTTCACAAAACTATATACAAGGGTTTCACTGTAGAAGCCCTGCCAGGTATATACTCTTGCTAATGTGAAAGGTGTTTTTTTTTAATTTTTATAATTTATTAAATGGGTTACTTTATATTGTTAGTGCATAATACAATAGTTTATAACAGTATTATATTAAGGGTAAATTAGTAACTAGTTTCCATACAAATTATAATTGACCACATCAAAAAAAGTTATGCAATATTTAAAAAAATATATATAAAATTAAGTCGAGGTTTTTATTCCATGAAAACATCAATCTCAACAATAACTTATAAAACCTATTTCATTCACGGCAACTGGACCTTTAAAAATTACCAAATTTAACATTTTACTATTTGCTTTCCGCCCGCAACTTCGTCCGTGTGGAAGATTTTATCAAAATCGGTTCAACAAAAAAGTTGCCTATATGTTAATCCAGGTCCTAATCTGTCTACTCGCCAAATATCATCCAAATCCGTCCAGCCGTATAGGCGTGAAGAGGCAACAAACATACATTATATGCAGACATGCACACACACACAAACTTTCGCATTTATTATAATATTAGTTGGGATAGTACAGAAATGATTGCATATTTTTTTAGATGTGGTCTATTACAGTAGGAAAATTAGTTCCTATTCCTTAAATAGCTTTTATTGCAGCATCTGAATTGATAATATTAGTATAGAATATTAGTTCAGAAATTATCTTTTTTCGTAGTCAGCCTTTTGAGAGACTTCAGAATTATTGACTGTTACGAAAGTAGCTGTGTGTAGAACTGACAATTAGTGACATTTATGATCTGTGCAATCATATTGTGAGTTCTACACACGTAGAATATTTACAAATTAAATTAAACATTTAAACAGCAAATCGAACAGTTGCTGTTTTGTCGAACTGACCATTACAGTCGTGTCGAGTTTGCATCTAACGTAGGTCTTTGAAGACGAATTGTAGTATGCGTAACAGTCTTTTATACAATTTATGCTTCATAGGTTCGATTGATTGAGGCTATTGATTTGCACTTACTTAAGTCTTAGGCAATTCGATTCTCCATAAATACCTATGTTTTGCATAAAGATATACGTTTCTACATAGTGTTAATAAAACGTTGGTCAATTTTGTTGTTTACTGCTCGTGAATATATGAAGCCAACTTTCTGAAGTTGGTAACATAGCAGAATTGACCTTCTAGTGAAAATTAGTCGTGCATATTCGGATATGTTCTGTACGGACAGAGATTTAATAACATTCTGTCTATGGCCGGGTGAGAATCTATTAAGATTACCTACTTACTTTATTTACTAGGTACCTATCACAATAGAGAGGTCTCACGATCTCACAATTACTTAAATTTCATCCAGTATACAGACAGAATCCTCGTTCAATCCATGGGTATCCCAATTCTGACATGAGGGGTAATAAGAAGTGCAAATCAAATTAGCTGATTTATTTATTTGTCTCTTAATCGAAATGTAAAATTAGACTCGTCGTAGAGAGCATGAAGTCTATTCTACGAAGCCACTCTGCCACTCTTCGCGTCACAAATCCTATTTTTATTCCACCAATACCTACTTTGAAAATGTGAGGAGAGAATGAATTAGAAAAGTGTTCATATTAAATATTTATACAATATTTTATCGCTACTGTCAACATGAACAATGTTCTACACTTTTCCAAACTTAACATATTTAAGTTTTAAAATCAAGTCTTTGATATCTAGGTATTTTGTGCAAAACGTGAAAGAAAAGTTATTATTTGTAATAATTAAATTTAGATCTAAGGCGTGCGCGTACACACCTCTGACAGGCAACGTGGCGCAGACGTGGCGGAGAATGCATCAAAAGTTGCGGCGTTTCTTCGGTGCATGCGCATGAAAAGCTGCATTGGAACATGTCTCCGCCAATCTGCGTCACGTGACATACCTATGGGTAACTTAACAATTTGAAGTAACGGAACAAACGCTCCTCACTTTGTAGTTCCTGTAGAGTAGTTTTGGGGCGTAAAGAGTAGCAGAGAGACTTGGTGAATAATAGCCCTTTAGCGATGTAGCGAGTAATTAGTGTTGGGGTGGTTCCAGTCACGTTTACAGCATCGCGGGGGTGGGAAGCGGCGCGGGGCAACTACCTTCACTAAATGCGTAGTGAAGTTGGCGCAAATTGAAATAAAACTATAAGTCGCAACTTGCGCCCGCGCTGCTTGCCGCTGGGCCAGACTTGCCGCCACTAACCACGCGGTGAGCGGATTAACTTTGGGTTCATCTCGATTTCCGTCAAATAAAAACAAGTGATGTTTCCCCCTCGTTTCTATGTTGAGTTCAAACCGCTCGCCGCCCAAGGTAGTGCCCGACCTGTCGCCGCCCGCGGCTATAAGGCTTGGAATATACGTGAGATTAGTTAGATCCGATTGTCTGATCCGACTAAGTTTGTACATTCAATACATGCGATAAGTGACAGTAGATAAGTAAAAGACAAGGACGGACAGCGCCTCGACGTCATGAACGATAACAATTGCCAGAGCAATTGAGTTACGCGGTCCGACTGTTGATCAGACATAGTGTGACGTATATTCCCGGCCTAAGCCCTAAGCGCGACTCGAACCTCCGGCTGGTGTGCAGCGGAGAGGAGTGTATCGGTAACGTTGTGGCCTGCGCAGGGAGCTGGGTCATGTGGGACGGGCGGGCGATGGGCGCGGCGCGCGGCGGGCGCTGGGCCCCGTGGTGGTGCCCGCCGCGCCGCGCGTGGCCGCCGCACGCCCAGCGCCATGCGTGGCAACCCGCGCGCCAAGCCAAGTTTACCAGGTGAGTACCCAGTGTCCACTCCCCTCCTACACGCATCCTACACGCTTCGGCGTTGTCTCGAGCCTCTGTTGTAGAATCTAGACCAGCTCCTAGGCCCGTATTAATAAATCGCAAGATCGATTTATTAATATGGGCTTTAGTATCTAGTCGCGTCTTCAACGCTTAGGCGTTGTCTCAAGCCTCTGTTATAGAATGTAAGGCCCGTATTAGAGAATGTTACTCAAGCAGAGGACAGTTAAAACGAGACAGCTTTTATGTAACTTGTATATCGGTATCTCTTTCTAATTAGAATTTCTGGAAAGAAGCGCAGATCTACGCTTGAGCAACATTCTGAAAAACGGGCCTAAGAGCTGATTACACCGCTTCTGAGCCCTTATTAATAAACCGTTCTCAAGATTGAGATGACCTTAAGTTGATGCTTCAGAATAGCGCGCTTAGGCATTGGCTCAAGACTGTTACAGAAAGTTACCCCAGTGGTTAGGCATTGGCTCAAGCCTCAGAAAGTTACCCATGCTTAGGCAATGTCTCCAGCCTCTGTTGCAACGTTAACCCAGTGCTTAGGTGTTGTTCCATGCTTCTGTTAAAGAATATTACCTCGGCGGTTGGACGTTGTCTCAAAACGTTACCCTAGGCATAGCTTCAAGCCTCTGTTAAAGAACGTTACTAATGATCTTGTTTGAGGGATTAGTTATCTTACCTCACCATGGTCACATTAATGCTATCAATATTGGTGTCGATTCGGATGTACACCAACTAAACTAAAACCTGTTTTAAAGTAATACTGTCTAGTTTAGTTGGTGTACATCCGCGAATCGACACCATTGTTTGATGACAGACTTAGACCACTAGCCACCAGTTAGCCAGGCTGATATAATGTCATACCAAATACATATACCCCGCTGGGAATCGAATCAGTGACCTCCGGTATGTAAATCCTAATAAATCACAGCGGTCACAGGGGCATATAGCTGCAAATGTAATTTTTCAGAATTCCATCAAATTTGTACCGAATGTTGGTTTGTTTCTCTTCAAAATTGCAGGATTTTGGAAAATATAGATAACAAACTAGAGGACAATAAACATAATTATAGTATGTATGAGAGCGCAGGTCTTTGTGGAATAGGCGTGTCTGCTCAAAACCTCTACTTACCTCAAAACATTACATAGGTTTTAACATCTTTCAAGTCGATAGAGACCTTGTTTTATTCTACAAATTATTACAGTGTATACTTACTAATTGTCTTACCCTTTCATTATTGTCAAAATAAACAAAATCAAAATTCTAAATTGATTACCGAAAAACATTGGACTCTATCTCGGTCAAAATTGCAGGATTTTGGAAAATATAGATAACACTCAACAAACTAGAGGACAGCCAGCCTTTATACTATCAAACATAATTATAGTATGTATGAGAGCGCAGGTCTTTGTGGAATAGGCGTGTCTGCTCAAAACCTCTACTTACCTCAAAACATTTCATAAGTTTTAACATCTTTCAAGTCGATAGAGACCTTGTTTTATTCTACAAATTATTACAGTGTATACTTACTAATTGTCTTACCCTTTCATTGTTGTCAGAATAAACAAAAACAAAATTCTAAATTGATTACCGAAAAACATTGGACTCTATCTCGGTCGACCTCACAGAAGCAGTGTCTTGAAACTTTATCCTTTCGTTTCAGCGTGTTTGATGGTTTGCGTGTAATCTGGATCATAATCCCTTTTATATCGGTAACTATCCCTCCTTTTCCTCCGTAGATCCCTCCATGTTCCCTAAGGGCTACCACAAACTTTAGATAACCTTGTAAGAGCTCGATCGAGTGACGAGTCCCATGTTTTTTTAAGATATTCGAAAAGTTTGTGGGAGACCTGCCCCTAGATCGGGTTATAAAGCTCACGAGTCTACGTATGGTTTGTTTGTAGTGGTGAACTGCTTTTTTTGACAGCAGCTGACCTCGGAATAATAAGCTATAGGTATAGTCATACGAGCCTTGTTAAATAGAAATTAATGCACACTGTCCTCTTTAGTTCTGAAACGAATGTGAGTAGTGTAGAAAGAATTGCGATCTTTATCGAGCGGGTGTAACGTTTTAAATTGACTTCCCGATATTGTCTGAATACCGTTCTATCATCCATCACTATATTTTTAACAAATTTCAAAGCCAATTACTTGCATGTAAGGCTCAAGGAAATACAAATGACTGTCGGAATAAAACAAATGAATATCCCAAAAAAACGAATGACAGATCGAAATAAATAGTTTCTAGAGGTTGTCATTAGTGTTCTATTTTTTAATTGTTTTCTAGGTTACTACCCGGAGGGATATAGGTACTTATAACTTTGTATAAATCCTATCGTCGATTAGTTCCTAAAAATTTTCTGCTGTAACACTCCTATGACTTGGATATTTTATTATACTGTTAATTTTCGAATATTAAGGCCATATTACACGGTTCAACTCACTTTAGTTGAAAGGCGTAGACGTTAATGGTAATGTTAGGGAACATTGACATTGAACGATTCACTTTTATGTTTACATGTTTCAATTTGGTTGCTTCATCCAAATTGAAAGTGAACCGTGTAATATCGCCTTTAAACATTAAAAGTCTTCAATTTAAAAAAAACAATTACCATTACCTACAAACGGTGAGGCGTGGACTCGTGAGTCTGGCGATAAGATTATCTTCGTGTTGCATTACTGAATATGTGACCGTATTTTGTTCATTGTAAATAAAAAAAAACATTACTTACTAGGTCCACATTGACTGCCGCGATACAGAGACAATTGAAAATCCATTATTTCCGGACACCTGAATGGGTAGCATGACCACACGCGATATAGTTTATCAAACGTTATGTCACGCGCATCTGTCAAACTGCTGCTGTACGACTGTTATGTCGCTCATTTTGACAGATGACCGCGATGAAATTGTGATAAACTATATCGCGAGTTGTCATGTTGTCACAGCAAGTGGTCGCATTAACGTTTATAAGACTCGTTATTTTGAACTTAAATAAGGTTATTTTTTATTTACAATGACAACAAATTAAAAAATGGAATATTTTTCATTCTTAATTTAACATATTCCGCGACAAAAACACACCTCTCCCCCTTTATAAGGCAATAGCTGTTATCTTGTTGTTTGTTAGCGTTATTTTATTAGTTGTTTATTAGTATTAGTACCTTCGTCTCGAAGATCTACCATTTTGATTTAGCTAGCTGTAGGTAGGTGTATAGTTTGGTAATAAACACTGCAAAGATCATCATTATATAATCGCTGCTACAGTGGTTTTAGTTAAGAGTCAATTCACATTGAAGGCTGCAAAGAACATAGTGAACGACGCTGGTTAGTTTGGTCTCTTAAAGCCATGGATACAAATCCGAAGTCATACTGTAGACAGGGTATATTAAACACCTTGACGTAAGGTCTCGATGAAAAGCTGGCGTTACCTCACTGCTAGTCCAATGTGAATTTACTCTTTCAGTGTGTATTTCTAGTGCCGTCTAAGTCGTTACTTGGATAAGTCGCCTTGTTGAAATTTACCACGAAGTGAATGTGACAGCAATCGTTGTGTTCCAGGTAAACGTAAATTTGACGGGGGTCACCAGAACCAAGGGGGGGAAACGAAGCGGCGGCTGGGCGCGGCGGCGGCGGCGGCGTGCGGGTGGGGCGAGGACGGCATGGTCGTGGGCGTGGGCGTGGGCGTGGGCGCCGACAGCTAGTACGTGCACCGCCGGAGCCGCCGCCGCCTAGCCGCCCGAGCGACGGAGCGCGCGACCCCTGTCTCGGAGACACTACAAACTGCGCAGGGGGGCATCGCCGCTCCACCCGATCGCTCACCGGTTCATGGTTACGTTTACGTCCGATCCTCGCTGTGTAACGAGGGGATCTGTCTTTTTTCTATATATGTGTTTTTTTTATTTGATTTTCACGTTTTCGATTTTGTATCGCGACGATTCCGTAAAAATCTTAAAGTAGGACGTTATGAAATGTTTCGAATGTAAGTTTCCCGTTATGCTTATGTTTTCACTGTCGTATTAGCCGTATATATTTAATATATACTTTATTAGCGAGGCGTGCGGTCGCGGTTGCCTGTTGGCGGCCGTACGCGGGGCGCGGGTCGCGCATAGCAACCCACGACTGTTTTTTACTACATGTTATTCAATATATTTTATTCCTGCGAACGCATTTTGCGATGTGATGTGTATTTTAGCAGTAATTATTATATTATAAGGAGTTTGACTGTTGTTTTTTGACATACTTACAACTTAGGATACATGAGAATGAATTAATTGAATGATTTGAACTCTACGACTAGCAATTACGGCTAAAATAAAGAAAACACCTGTAATCGATAACATTTCCCGACTGTGTTCCTGCTTTAGTTTTTTGCTTTATTTTTATTACATATTTCCCTTAAAATACATTAGTGTGAGGAAGTAGTATTGTAAAGTTCAGGATTTCTGTAATGTTTATTATTGCTGTACTAAACTTTTTTTTGTATTTCGACCACATAGCATGTCCATACTGTTAGAACTCTGACTTGTATCAATCTTGTATCAGTTTAATATGTGGAATAAATTTGCAAAACTGTGTTTGCCTTATTATCTGTTGGTTTCCTTTCCAAACATCACTTAAATTATTTGAATACTATATTATTCAGAGCATATAAGAAGTTTCCAAAGATCCTAGATACTTGAATATGATTCTCCAAGTAATCGAAGAGGGCTTTCGTTTCTGGTAACATAATAAGGATAAATATTTTTTGACTTCCCCCGGTATCATCTGCACTATGCGATGAACTGTGGTTCGAATTCCTTGTACGATAAAATCATACAGCGCCGGAAGTATGTTCAACCTTCTGAACCTAACCAACTGTGTCTGGGTGCTACGAAGAACTGCTCAACTATAGATGTCTCAAATAGTTGAGCAGTAGGACCTTTTTATGCTCTATAGCTCGATTATTATTGCTCAACTGAATTGATCAGTAGGTCATCTAGTTTTACAATCAAAAGTTTAAGTTTCTTACCCTCGTCTTCCGTAATTCAATTGGATGTACCATGTCGGGACGATGGAAAAAATAATTTAACCGTAGACCCATTTGCTTATGGGACCACCGATAATAGTAGTGGATGAATATGAGATTTGGAGATTTTATATAGGTACATATATTAATGATTCATCAATGTATACGCGGGGTTATTGCGAGCGACCTTCCTTATATTTTAATATTATCAAACAAAGAATACATGAATCATATTATGTTGATCCTAATATGGCTGCCATTGTTGCTTCGATAGGTAAAATCCAATAGAAATATCAGCTGAGGCATGGAACTCCCTTCCGTTTAATTTATGAGAAATTAAAATTAAAGTTTTTAGAGATCTTTGAGGGAGGCCTTTGTCCAGCAGTGGACATCTTTCGGCTGATGTGATGATACGCACAAACTTTCGCATTTATAATATTAGTTGAACATTGAACATCGGCAAGAAAAAGTACCCGTGGGCCACCCAGGTGAACTAAGCAGGTGAATCACGACCGACGAGGGGACACTTTATCTATTCAACATAACGCAACGAGTTTTATTAGTAGGTAAATAGGTATAGTGGCAAGTATACTTAGGTAATAGACGTAGGTTTCTTCATCATACACATAAAATGAATTGCCGCATATTTGTCCAGCTGTGGACGTCTTTCACCTGATATGATGATAGGTACCTATTATGAATTTCTCAACTATAATATGTCTGTCATGTGTAAAAAATCCGAATGGATATTATCTATAATTAGGAAAATGAGGCATTCGGAAAATTAAGAATAGGTAAGACTTCATAAAGAAGAATTCGTCCTAACAATTACAAAATTTCACACTTGGAAAATTAAGAATTGGGTACTAATCGCCGACAGGGAAGTTTGAACTAGCGTTGGTTGAAGAAGTTTTCTGCCACTCTGTATATATCACAAGCAATGAGTATCGGAACGCCTTTTTTTTTAAATCTTTTTTAAGGAGCTTTGTCGTGAATCGACTATGCCGCTACATGTAGACCAATAGCAATAACTTAACTACGGCGGTTAACACCGATCTTATATACGTAATTTATATAGAGTTTTGGCCGAATCGGATAATGGAAAGGCCAAAAACTGTTGCAATAACTTACGTCAAAATTTACTCCGCGTTGACGTAACTGCAGTCACTGCAGTCTATAAAACTCGTTCCGGACACATTCCATCAAAATGTGGTATACGTCTTCCACTATTTCACACTCGGTGCAATTTGGTGATGTAGCTTTACCCATCAGGTGTGCGAACTTTTTTAATGGGATGTGAACATGTAGTCTGAATGCCGCAACTACGTCTTTGCGTTTTAATGAGCAGTTGTCAATCCAGGGTATAGGTAGAGCTTCACATTGCATGGTTTAGTACCAGATACCTTTTTCGACCGATCTCTCATCGAAGTACTCTTTCCAGCAACCGATACATCTATCTCTTATAACATATATAGGTACATTCAATAAAATGTGGAAGCACTAACAATTGTAGTCCATCATTACTAGCTTCTCTGGCTAATTCATCTGCTATCGGAACTATACACACTCTCTACTACTCACTAACCACAGTTCATCGCACGTTTGTATTTCGATATTCATAACGACACCACTATGCTGGCAAAATGAATTACGACTAATCAACCTTGTCAATGTCAAGGACATCACAATCGCACAAAAATGCATTATGGAATTTCGAAGGCCTAGGTATTCTCAGAAGCGATCAGTTCCCAGTGGTAGTAAAATTTGGAATCATTTGCCCAATATTCTTACTGAAGGTAACATTGGTAGTGGTGAGACTCACAGGACCATTAAGTGTATAGTAGTTACCTGGGGCCCTCTACCCCCGGGCGAAAATGGATGAGCATTTCCCCTTGTAAAAAAAGGTGAGGGGCGAGGCTGATTCCGTTAGGATGCCATATTTGTTTTCCCAGAAGGTTCAACCCCCGCCTACCTGGGAACTCCTAAAAACTATTCCACTAGGATCTCCAGAGGGTTCAAACCACTTGTTATTCCAATTAGCATATCTGGGGGGATTTAACGCCACATCCACTATGATTCTGAAATCATGTGATCTTGTTTTTTCGATCGTTTCTTTCTTTTTGATAGTAGGTAGTTTTAAACGCTTTGTTGTATACTGCATGACTAAAACAAATTTAACAGGAGTTTTTTCTAAGGAGGAATAGTTTGATACCTCCTGGGGATCCAAGTGAAATGGTGAGTGTCGATTGATCCCCTTGCGGCTTCAGGTAGGGGAGGATCTCAGCGACCATATAAATTACAAGGATCGGGACGGGGAAGAATAAAATACAACGGTACGTTAAAGTGGTGTATTTAACTATGTGAGTGTGTGGTGCGCGCGCACCGGCGCGTCGTCATACCGTGTCCTGCGGCGCGGCCAGGCGGGCGGCGGCGCAGCGCGGCGGGGGCCGGGGGGGCGGCGGGGGGGGCCGGCGCCGCCCGCGCCGCGCCCGCCGCCGGCACGCCGCGCAGCACGCCGCGCTCGCCGCGCCGCTCGCCGCCGCCACCCACCACCACCACGCCACGCCGGGGGGGGCGCTGCTGCCGCCCGACCCGCCGCCTATCGGGTCACGCGCGCCTCGTTTATACGTGGTGAAATTTGCGGTTGCACCGCGGCGTAGGTAGGTCATATGGTGTGACGCTCGAAGTCCACGACACATACAGTAGGAATTGGAAACTTGAGACAATTTATTACCTTGTAACATTACGGAGGAAACCATTCTTTGTGCCATTTGTAGTGCATATTTCCGATTGACCTACTGCACGTTATGGCAAATAATCTCAAGAAGCTACCTCGGAACTGGCGGTGGAGCATGTAACCTGCCATTTTTGTTGCCGTGACCAGGATTACGTACGATATTCTAAAAAAATATCGATTTAGTTGTTTTGCACCTGTCTTCATGTTAAACTAATGAGAACGAAGTTTTAAGGTGTACCGTTATGAACAGTTATGTATTGATCCATTCTTTTTACTTGAACATTAGGAAAGTGCAAGGGGTAAAATTTATCAGAAGCTTCAGCTACATTCAAGGATTCGTTGAAGTAATAAAATTATGCCAGTGCAAGGTACTCGTGATCCCACAGGCAGCGAGAAAATAAATTGTGAATACAAGAAAATCGCCTACGAACGTCTCATTTTCCTTGAATATGGCGAAACCAATTTATTAAGGTTATAATTTTGTTTCACAATGTTTAGTTCACATTTTACAACATGCGACATTTAGTATTTAATGGGAATTATTTAAACAGCAGAAGCGGTGAATTATGAGGTGATATAATTTCGTGTTAGTGGGCAATGATTCCAAGCACATTCAATAAGCTTTAGGTTCAATTGCGATTACTATAAAACATCTACAATATGCAACAAAATTAAATATTTAGTGTTGTTTGAGGACTTGGGCGATGAAATATTTAACGCATTTTCCAAATACGCGTACTCGCTTCTTGTTGTTTTAGCGTAGTGTTCTAGTAGTACCTACGCACCAATATGATATGACACTCAAGCGACCTTCATTTTGAGACCCTTAAACATCATTGTCTCTTTGAATATCAATTACATGAAAGTGACAGCATGAAATATAGGCGGCGTTCGAGCGTAGTCTTTTTTTGTACCTATATCTTGTATAAGAGGAACGAATCAAGGAGTACTTAGATCTACTCATCTTTGTTGGATTTTGGTAAATAACATGTTTTATGGCAAAACAGCGGTAACTACATACCTATTGCGTAACGTGAAAACCATTGTTTTTGGTACAAAATAATAATAGCAACTACATCCAAAAGAAAATTAAATATAGGTACCTATCTATGCCCAGGTACACAAAAATAGACACCAAGAAAAGATATATCTAAATTGTAATTACGAAGCATCGCCTAAAACTTTGACGGTTTTGCGTTCACACAAATTTTATAAGATTTCCAGTGATTAACTTGTTACCTACGCTTATTTTTATTTATTAGGTAGGTAATATTATAAGTATTTTTTATGATTGACTTGATACCTACGCGTTTGACCAAAATTTCACCTGATGGAAAGTGAGGATGCGGTCTAAAATGAAGCACGCATCATAGCAAGTGCCTACTCAATATTGTAGGATTTTGGAAAACTGACGACGGAATTCAATGCCCTGCTGTTGGTAGATATTATGAATCGAGAGCCAAACTGCTTAATTCGAATGTTCGGTATGTCAACGTCACACATCCTATTTTTCACTAAGAGAGGGTATGAACGATGCGTAGGTATTCGACCACACTACGCGGGCGAATTAGTAATAAATAATGAAAATTTAAAACTATGACTCTAATTAGTGACAGATTTTTAGTAACTGTCTGTATAACCTACTCTCAATATCAAATTATTATCATCATATGATAGTTTTAATAAATCAATCACGTGTTCATTAGTCATATACTTTCAAGTCGCTAGTTGTGCGTGTAAAGTGTGAACGCAAAACTATATGCGGGATGAGAATGAGAAGCGGGAATGAGGCGAGGCGTGAGGAAGGGCGGCGGGGTGTAGCAGGCGCGCGGGAGGGTGTGGGAGACTCACGTGTGCACGTGTGCCCGGTCAGAGCGGGGCGGCGAGCACAAGCGAGAGCGCGAGCAGCGCGGCGAGCGGCTCGCGCGCACTGCCACCGCCCGCGCCGCCTGCGCACACCGCGCCGCATCAGCCCGGGGTCATTGGCCGACAGCTACCGCGGCACCACTTTGTGATGTGATTCATTCGGATTTTTTAATAACTATTATGTATCGAATTTTAGTTGAAACGGCCTGAAGGGAATCATTTCATTTTTATTTCATTTCATTTCAATGAAGTACTTACATTGAGGGGAGTCTGGTTTCAATTTTGTAGGAATTAACTGTTTTAGAGCACCACACTCTCACCTCACCTGTTGGATCGCGGTTGAAGAACATTCCAACAATTATCTACTTGCTAGATTTTTTATTTTTTAAGCAAATAGTAGGACCTACAATAATTTCGAGGGCAGTTCGCTGCTCGAACACTGCCCAGAATACTAGTTACATAATTTATATATCAGTAGATAGTCACCTGGATTCGCGGATTTTTCTATAACTGCCCAAATCACTGTTTTAAAAGCATTTGACACATAGTCGGTATAATTTCTGGCATATCATTTTGATATTCATTTAACTTTTCATTTATATAACGCGAATTGATAAATTATTATTCTTATATCTACCGAATCACATCAAAAAGTGTTCATCACAAATGCATAAGTTGATACGATTTTTAAAAGGTTACGGTATCCCGGGCCCATAGTGCGATGACTCAATGCAAGCTTCGTCCCATTGGAATTTGAAACATTGGAAAAATTCTAGTACCTTCAACTACCAAATTAATTATCTGATATACAAAAATGATATTAATAAAATCACATAATTGAACTCTCCTGAGTCATCACAGTATTTTAGGATTAAAAAAAACATCTACTTAAGTCGAATCAAAGTTATGAATGATTTTAAATGCAAACATTAAAAGATAAGGGGGATTACTTTATAAATAAAAATGTCCGTTATCTTGCAACATACTCAATATATTCTTCTAGTTACCAACAATAATATGATTTCTTTTAAAATTTCTAACACCTATTCACCTAACGTTACAGGTAAATACAAAATCCTCGTGAGACAAAGATTGCATTGAACCATCACAATACTGAGAAGTTTAAAAAGTACAATGAACATATTATTATAGTTTTTAAAAGTTTGATTAACATTCTACTGTGTTTAAAGATACAATATCTTACAATATATAATAGAAGATAAAAGTAGGAGTAAGCAGTAGAAGATATAATGAAGCTTTAATTATAATTAGTAATAATTACTGCAATTATGATAGGATCGAAGTATTAGCTAAGTTTAGATAATACTGCTTACTCCGTATAAGAATTTTCAACAAGCTACATTTTTATATTTTAAGATTTATATTTGCATTGTTTCCTAGAATACGAAGACAAATGCAAGTGTAGATACAATTATAATATGTGAATAAGTATAGTATGCAAAGTGCGGTGCCAATTGTACACAATATACAGTGAAATTTAGTACGTACTTAAGTAGTTATAAATACTTAGTTGGACGAAAATAATTTTTAATTATAGGTATTCCAACACTTTCAGTCTAAAAAATAAATAAAACTTAAAAAAGAACGGCCTATGGTACCTACTTAAAACTTAGTAACATTTATTCAACATTATTATCTCGATATGTTTGTATGGGATATGTTAACATATCGAATTAAAAATATCTACTCTTATAAACTAAATAAATAATTTCCAATTTTAACTCTAGATATCAAAGAATTTAATTATATTCATAAACACTTTATATCCTATAAAATTTCACTATCTGTGGAATAATTTGCTTGAACTTTTAATGGCGTCCTGTTTGAGAAAAACACAAGCCAATCCTACCAACGGGCGTGCGTGTGCGGTTAATATTACTTAAATAATTATATTTATTTATCATTTCATTGCATGTACTATTGAGACCATGTAATACTGATATGTAAGTAATTTATAAATTATCGTACATAAATATTGCGTAGGTAGCATAAGCATTTACGATTCTTGTTACGAATATATTTATAGTGAACATGACATTTCCATATAATAAATTAAGTAACAGTTACGATTAGCCCTTTGGTAGTGGATTTAGCTTTTCTAAATAGTGTGCCACTGAAAACCATAGCCAGTAAGAGGAGGGATTTATAGCTCCTCTCGGTTCCTACTACTCACTATACATGAAGACCTTTAAAGAAATAAACGAAGAAGTGATCGGGAACTAATTTGACAGAGTATTTGGTAGCCAATTACGTTTCAATAGCAAGTAGATACTTGCAAGAAACGTTTAAAGTTTTCTTTTTAAAATATTTACTACAGAAAATAATATTGGTCACTTTGTAAAATGTGGGATGAGAAGCTAAAAATATTGGGCTTACAGATATTTATTCGCTTACGAGAGTGCCTACTAACACATTATCTACCCAAATGTTACTGGCTACGGGTTCGAGTGTGATTGTACCTACTTATCTTATCTCTTGCCGGCGTCGACACCATCACCCCATCACTGAGGTTACAGAAAAAAATCCCAGCGCTCACCTGATGTTTAAATGATCTTCTACCTACTTCTATCTTCTTTCTACCTATTTTTATTTTGTTGAGTTTAAATTCCCATGATGTGCGACGCTAGTCAAATGATCTAGAGGTCTTACTACAATAGTGCCGTTCTAAGATGGGACTTAGGATGCTATCCTTGTTTATTAACTGTACCTTACTACTGAAGAAGTATCTACATAAAACCACCGCGAAAAATGATACCACAATCGTGACTTCGAACGAAATATGAAAATCGTTAATTTCTTTTTGTTTTATCATTAAACGATTTTAAACGTCTTTAAACCAGATGGAAATCGTCGATTTAAGTCCTTCGTTCCGTTTCCAAATTTCAAAATATCTTTTCATGGCAGACCCTCAATCTCAGTTCGCATAGACAAGTTATGCATAAGTAAGCTGCGCAAACTTGGACTGTAGTTCTAAAACAAGTAGCAGCGATAGCTATAATAGACAAGGATATCGTCCTAAATCCTTCCAACGGGTCCGACTTTGAAGTGGAATGTGTACGTGCGTGTGCATACTAACAGTGCGGATCACTTAGCGGCGGCAGGTCGGCGCAGTGCGGCAGCGCGGAGCAGGCGGCGGCGGGCGGCAGGCAGGCGCCGGCGCACGCGGCGCCCGGGCAGCCCCCCGCCCCCCCCGCCCCCCCCGCCCCCTCCGCGCTCGACACCTCCGTCCACACCGCGCGCCACCCCGCCGCGCCCACGGACTTGTCCGCTATTATAAACCTGGGTACCAGCAGACAGCTGCTACAGAATTCTATCCAGGGTATTCAGAGATCAATGTCAGTCACCAGTCGCCCACAGTCCGACCTGTATTCCGGTTGCAATAGTTGTTCACGGATTCCCACCTTTAAATGGCGCCCACAGTGGGACAGTGGAATTTTTGTTAAATGAAGCCAAAGGGGACTAGCATGAGGCTTAGTTACTTTACAACGAATCAAGAGCAATACTTGCATTCTCGTTCATATTTTATGTAAGACGGAAGAATATTTCGAATAAGGAATCTATAAATTTTATAAAACAAGGCGTTTTCATTATGTCAACAACAGACTTTTCATTATGTCACGGAGCGCTTCATCCAAATTTTAAGCTGTCTCGATTGGAGATTTATCGATGTGATAATAACCCGTTACAAGTCCTTTAGGATATTAGTCTTGGTGCAGATAAAGAGAGGTAGTTAAGTATAATGCCGATGTGTAATAATTACTGGCTGTCGAACAAATCAGGCCTTATTATTTAATCAAATTTGCCACGGACCCACAGTGGGCGCCATTTAACGGTGAGTGATCCGCTAACCATACGACCGATATATAGTTTGGTGGTATATGTAATAAGCACACTGTCTGATTAAACACATCTTCACTTAATAACAAATTGTTGGCTTTTATGAAATCTCATAGAAAAGTTCAGATGATTCTAGTTAATCGGACGAATAGTACGACGGCAATACTACTCTGATTTTAAAGCTACCGGACCTCGCCGTTAAATAGCACCTACCATGGGTGTACTTTGTGGGAAAAGAAGAACACGTGGGTTAGTATATTCCAGTAAGAGTTACTAACGACATTTACTTACGAGAGTCTGATCGAGTTGGAAGAGGAGAGGTACTGCCAACGGTCGGAAGGCGCCTTCTCCCCACACAGCTCCAACGGAGGACCAGGACTCTCGTACCACAGCCTTAGCACCGCTGCAGGACAGCCACGCTCTGGAAATTATGCGGTAAGCTTTGGAATAGCACTGAGATAAATTTATTGTAGATATAGGTAGAAATAAATGAGTAACTGGCACTTCTAGTACACGAACCGAATTAGCAAACCTAAACAAATACATGAGTTGTATTTGTTGTAACTTGTTACTCTGACGACTCAGAAGTAACGCGATGTTTCCTGGAAATTTCACTGGTTCTGTTATTCTTCACACTGGAACCTAACAATGCTGGGATGAATGTTTGGCGGCATAACCATCAGCCTTCTGGTATTTAAAGTCCTATTCTCACCTGTAAGATGTCCCTCAACGGCGAAATGTTCAAAATTGAGCAATAGTCTCTTTCCCGGGCGCGCAGTGACGAACCAGTTGCAGACGCGCGAGGCGGCGCCGCGCGTCGGCGGCTCGTAAGGCAGCGGGAAGCGCGGTGACGTGATCACGCCCCACTCTGCGCCAGACATGTTGCCGCCGCAGTCGCCAAATATCGACTTCGCTGGCTGGAACATAAGGGTAGTGCACGTGCAGTTATAACTACATTAACAATATAAGGGAGGTAGTAACTATAGCTGATATATTTAATCTGGAAACTAATCGTAAGATCATTGTCGTATTTATGTTACTGAATTCTTTACAATCATAATAAAATAGTATTTTTCAAATCGGAACAAATTTGCAAATTTTTAACCATCTTCGTGAAAAAAAATAACGAAGTTTGACGGATTTTCATTAAACATGGCTACAAACTATCTCGCGAATACCATCTGTTGAAATTTTAAAACCAGTTTCAAATAGATCCAGTCGTATTGGCACTACAAAGCTATATACAGACTCAACAGATATACAGACAGACACAGGTTTTTAAAATCATAACTCCTCTCTTTGCGTCGACGCGACGGTAAAAATAGTCTATGATATCTAGTTTCTGGCATTGCACTGGATATGTAATTTTCAAACTACCTCAAAAACATATCTAGCCTTGAACCCTGAGGCAACAGCATCGGGATCCGTGTGGAGCGCGATGAGTAGCCCCAGAGCTCCGCGCGGCGACTGGAGCGGGCCGGGCGTGGCGAGCCCGCACCAGCGCCCTAGCGGCACTCGGGAGCCCTCGCGGCCCGTCCACCACGCCTCCACCCAGTCCTCGCTGCATGTTGCGCCACTGGGAAATGAAAAGATGGATTTGTTAGTTCAATTCTTCATTACTGGTCAATATTCACTCTTATGATATCTCGTATCTGATTATGTAGAGCTAGAAATTTGAGCTTAATTACATAGCATGTCCTGTGTTCGACTCAAATAACGAAAATATGAAATCAAGATCCCGCAATTTTTATATCAGTGTTATTAAGCTTCCATAAGCTTATACGTCCAGCGATGGACTTTTTCTATAGACTGCTATTGTGATTTGATACAAATTTGATCATAATCACGTGATATCGACGCTTAAGTCTCCGTGGTAAGCTAACGATGGAGATATAAGTGTTCTTTCTTTTTGCCAGCAATCGCTCGACATATTCTGCAGTGCCTAATATTAACATACGAGATACCAGTTGAGTCAGTCTTTGTGTTGGTCTTGACTACTAGACGACGTGATAGAATACCACGTGATGTCGTTGAAATCATTGCAAAAGTGTCTTACCTGTACAGACCAGCAGTGGCATTCCATGCATCAGCTCTGACTTTAAAATGGTCGAACACCACAGTGACCTGTTCGTTAGGCGTCGCGTCCAATGTGTAGGTACAGTTGGTGTGCGAGGGGTAGTTGGAGGGGTAACGGGGGGAGTTGAACTCCCCTCGTTTCTTGGCTTCAGAGTGGTAGGTGAAGGCGCATTCGCCGCCAGGCGAGGCGGTGCCTGGGACTCGGTATTCTGGGGGGAAATTCAAAGGGCTGTGATGCACTAGTGCTTGATGCTTTTTACTTTTGAAAGTCTTGGTAAAGTAATTGAAATAGGTTTGTTCAGATTACTTACAAGTAGATATAAAACAGCACACAAAACATTACATCCCTTTGGGCAGGTATATTCAACGTTGGATTTATATTGGCAGCGCAGTAAAATGTAACTAACTTCACTTCATACAACAACAAACAAACTCCATGCGAACACCACAACGTTTATTAATGCCAGCGTTCTTTTTCTCCTCACCGTCATTATTTTTGTTTGTAGACTCTACAGACAGCGTTACGTGATTGAATCTGTTTGTAAATTTGCTGACTATTCAGCTTTGATGAGGAAATATTGCTGTTAATTATCATTACCTTATACTACTTACCAGTCTCAAAGGTGTACTTGGCCTTAAACCCCCTGCCTTGTAGTTCCCCAGAGCTGAAGACCATGACAAGCCGGGGCCCGTCAGACAGCAGTGGGGGTGGAAAGGCAGGAGGGCCAGGGGCTCCCTCTCCGCATAATTCCGCATCGTGCTTGTCGTAGGAATCCGTTGCTTCTTGGCCACGTAGGTACACTTTTAGGTAGCCGTCGCTACAAGAGCTGGAGGTACGGAAAGAATATTCGATATTTAGACACATAAAGGGTGGCGAAGATAAAATGCATTTACCACAAGTTTCACCTTTATCGTAGCAAATTAATGCACGAGATATTTAGCTAACAGGGTTCTTTTTAACAAAAAAATAAATACTCGTATTGTTACAGTCATAGAGTTCAAACTTACTCTGGTTTTGGATTGTCCCCTTTCGGTATAGAAAAGTTCTGAAACTCCAGTCGTACTCGTTCTAAATTTTGTGAATCTTGCATACCATATATAAAATATCTGGAAAATAAATATACACAGGTATTACAATCGTCATTTGAACATACATTTTAATGAAAACAAACAATAATAGGTGTTATTGACATTAATTTAATATGTACATGTGCCTGTGTGAACTCTGCTATAGTTCTTTTATTGTGAACACTCACCTACAAACAACTTTTTGTATATAGGGGAATGGATAATTTGGATGGTACACGAATCCCGATGACTCTTTCTTGCTGAGGATCTTCTGGTCGCATTCGGAGCCCCTAATGTGCTCGGCGTCGTGTTTACTTATAAAATCTGAAAAAGAAATATGAGTTCGTCAGCCACATCATATAGTTGTCCAGAGACAGGGATGACTTCACAGTTCTCTAAAATAAACTGAGACGATTGAAACAATACCATAGCAGGACTTGTTCCGCCATGCTGAACCGGCATCCCATCCTTCTCTGCCAAAAACGGGATCTTCTCTACCCAAAATACGAAAATATATTTATTGTAGTTCGATAGATATTTGCGTTTAGGTATTGCGATTAGGCATTTCCGCACGTGAGTACAGACCCCACATTGGACTGCAGGGCTAAAGATGGTAGGATAATGACTTGGATGTTATGCGTCGTGAATCTGTAATCTGGTATGATGATGAGGGTGTTATACCTCGAGACTAGGATGATTTACTGTTTTACCGGTTCTCGGAATATGTTGCCTGGTTTCCAAATATAGACAAAGAAATAGGCATTACCTATTCAGGCGGGCTGTCATAAGCCAACAAGGAGAAGGAAAAATAAATAGTAATAAATATCCAGTAAAACAATATCAAATTTCTTACTTGTGGTGGTTTTATTACACAAAATAAAAAAAACAAAATGGGAACTAGTGGCGCCCAACGAGGGCTTGGACCTAGCCGAAAAAATGTGTCATCTTATAAGGTAACATTGGTATTAAATCGAACTAAACTGCACATATTTACGTATTTCGAATAGTCAAACAAAAATAACGT
Organism: Oegoconia quadripuncta; assembly: GCA_949316235.1. Classification (NCBI taxonomy): domain Eukaryota; kingdom Metazoa; phylum Arthropoda; class Insecta; order Lepidoptera; family Autostichidae; genus Oegoconia; species Oegoconia quadripuncta. The sequence goes on along the minus strand of OX438754.1, from coordinate 18,815,223 downwards.
TAACATTCCATAATTTTACAGATTCAAAATTATAGTGTGTAATTTGAAGAAATTTTACTCACCTAATTTAACAAAACTCTCTGAAAACTCGAAGATACCCTTGAAGCCGCGGTTCTGCGTATTGGCGGCGCGCGGCAACGTGTAGAAGGTGACCAGCAGCCGCTCGTCGCTGGAGTAGAGGACCAGGTTCCGTTGCTGGCCGCAGTAGGTGCCGATTACCGCTGCCGAGTTGTCGGGCCCGTCGTATACGCGCACCCAGTCGAAGGGGCAACTGTCAAACAGACATATTATCGTAACTTCCATCTACCCATGCACAAGCGAAATACGTGCAGCACGTGTCTCGAGAACGATAATGTATTTTAGTGTTTCGAAAGGATAAATAGAGTATTTTGAGAGAACTGCTAAAATAGAGACTAAAGTAAGTATTTAATCGTTAATTCACTTCACAAGTGTACTTCGGTACATTTTAAACAAATACAATCAATACATAGATTAGAAACGGGTAGAACTTATGAAGCATGGTTCCTGAACTAGGGAAAATATCTTGGCTACCAGGTTTCACCTCCAATGTTGACAATTACATTTGCAGGTGCTTAGCGTGAGCAAGGTGAGCAAATATCCGATATAAGGTACGCAAAATGTATTTAAGGACTCTATGACTTAATAAGTTAATTGTCTAGAAAGAACTTAGTATATAATGCAATTAATACGATACATGATAATGCTTGATAAACTTCTCATCGACGTATATCCTCAATGCCTTCAGGAGATGAGTAATTAGGTCGGCAAAACGGCAATATATTATATGGGACAAAAATTTATGATTTATTAATTATTTATTTCTTGTTTACGTTAAGGATTATTAGTTATTCTGTGCCTTTAGTTGGACTTACTGTGGCCCGCCGAAAAACAAATCGAAGTCGCGGAACTCGAGCCGAATCCGCTGCCCTGGCTGCCCCACGAACTGGTAGTTGCAGGTCATGTCCTTCGGGTAGATGCCAGGATACGTCGGGGACAGCAATAGGCCGGTCTTGCGTTTGTTCGCCTCGATCACGAACGAGCATAGTGTGTTCGGTATAGGCGTTCCCACTTCGAATTCCGCTGGAATGTGAGAAAGTTCACATCAGGGATGACAAAATTTTATAACGTTACTGTTATACACGTAGAAGGTCTGTAATGCAATGATTTTCTTTTGGGACAAAGCAAGAAATTTTCATATGGTAAACCAAAGCCGACCTTATTTGTGGCTATGACTCCAAAGTGATCTAAGCAAACTATAGTGGATAGACTAAGCTCTCAAAATACATATAAAAAACTGATCGCTGTCACCTAAATTAATACGCCCATTGACTGACTCGCTCACAGGCAGATTATCACAACCTTTAGGGTGGGATTATACGTCACATTTTGTTTACAATTATCTGATCAGACTATCTGATCGTATTTACTCGATACACGATCTATTATCCCGAGCATGCAGAGTAGAAAGAAAAAAATGACGAGGAATTACATTCTGTTAGGTAAGTGACTTATTGCATTCGTGTTGAAGCGAAGGAAAAAACCGGTAAGAAGTTTCAATAAATTTAAAGATACTATAAAACATAACCAGCTCGTTCACATAACCAGGCTATTTCACAATTAATAATGAAATATTATTGTGCCCCTTTGTAATATAATAATCTTTTTTTTTTAAAGAGCAACCTCTCGAGTTTCTTGCTTGTTCTTTTCAGGAGAAAATTGCCTTTTGAACAAGTAGTAGCTTTGAAAAATGTAAAATCTGACTATTTTAAGTGTTCGTCAGTGAAGATGCCAGTGCTAACGTACGGTGGAGCGACACGCGACGGGATCGGGCCGCAGTAGCGACATAATAAGGAATTTGTACCTACTTACAAGTGTTGTTACAATATTAACTGCCTCTGATTGCGCGGTATAGCCATATAGGTAGCCCAATTAATAAGGATTTTTTTTATATGACCCTGACAATAATGGTTTCGTCGGTAAAACTTTGCAGTGTGTATAGAGGTTATAATATACCAATAATCCAATGGGCGATAAATTTACTTTTGGATTATTTGTCAACCAGCCCATAGCTCGAAGAACTGATGGCCGGTGGGCCGACGACCTGATAAAGGTCTGAAAGAAACCGTTGGATGCAGGTCGCTTTCAACCGGTCACTCTGGAATCCTATGGGCAAGGCTTATGTTCAGTAGTGGACGTCTTGTGTCTGATATGATGATAAATTTATAAACCTACCTACTTTACTATACTGGAAAGTGTTACTCCACCTTTTTTTTTAGATTGACTGGATTCGCGTTCTCTTCTTTTTATTTTCGATTTTCTTTGATTGGAGTAACACGCAGCAAAATGAGTTCGCAGCGACATTACTTACAAGCGTTGATAAAGTAGTAGCTGCCTGTGAAAAGCGTTGGCGGCGTGTAGGGTTTGTCGGTGAAAAACGCCAGTGCGACCGCGCGGTGGAGCGACACGCGGCGCCGCGGCGGGATCGGACCGCAGTAGCGACCGCCGAATGCCGAGTTGACCAGCTCGCTCGACTCGAGGCTGGCCATCTCCGAGTATATATCCATGTACTCGTGCATGCATCTGTGTGTAGATAACCTTCGTCAGCATTATTATACAGGGTGAGTTTGAAATTGTAGGACTGTCATACAAAATTTCAGAATGGTTTACTTTGTTATTTTATTTTATTTTATTTATTATTTTATTTATTGTATGGGTAATCGAAATTTTTTTGATTGAATTCGACTATGGTTCCTTGGGTAAAGTTGTTCGTAATCAAGAGTAGCGTCACCAGTCAATGGGAATTACACAAATTCAAGTTCACCCTGTATAGCGGTATAAATAAGTACTGTACATGATACTACTGCAAAGGTACCTACGTAATAGGGTGGGTGAATATCGGATTCTTCCACATTGCAATTGTGCGCTTTCCCATTTCTGGCCTGTACGCTTTAAGAATAAAGAAGCAACGGTACCTACTACACATGACTATTTAATTTGATTTTGTACACTTGACCTTTAATACACTTGTGTAGAAATAGAATGGCTTTGTAATCGAGATTCACCCCCAATATGGATGTTCCCTAATGCTATTTATTTAACTATAGGTTAATATGAAGTAAAGCCCTCCATCATAACTTATTCTTAATAAAGTACTCCTTCAGTGCCTCTCCTAAAGAAAAAACGAACAGGTAAGCGATCTCAGACATTTATTGGTTCTTATTCAGTGAGCAGCGCTCGAAACTTCTCTTTATTCCTACCTACCTATTTACTCCCATTTGCTTCAAATTACAATGTCAAAGGATCGTTTGAGAATAGAGTGATGAAGTATGAAATTGAAAAATGGAGAGTGCTCTCTGACTAGAATTTATAATCCAAAAATGAATGATAAAAAAAAACCGCGTTGTTTACCAACTTAGGTGCGTTTCACTCAACAGAAGCGGAGCTAAATGAGCCAATAAGATAACTCTAAGGCAGTGGACAATGTAGACATTTTAACCAACTTCAAAAAGAGGAGGTTATCAATTCGGTTGTATTGTTTTTATGTTAGTTACCTCAGAACTCAGTAATTTATAAATCAATTTTGAAAATTCTTTTTTTTATTTACAAGGATGTCTAAATATAGAAACAGTAACTGGAATGGACGATTTTTCATTACAAAAAATTTAAAGAAATTGGTTAGAGGAAGTGACGCAAGTGACGAAAGTGACCGTTTTTGATTAAGAGTGACCGGCTTTACGGTCACCTACTGAACCATGTGACCATCAACTTACATCTCTACGAGAAACCCACTTATACCGGATGAGTTTTTTTGCCGTAAGAAAAAAAAATAGGGCATATTAGGTAAGTGAAATAGAAGTTATTTTCATAGGTAGTTTTTTTAGTTTTTTTATCTTGTTAAGCGACTGACGGGATTCGTAGGGTTAAAATTCGTAGGGCGAAATTTTATTGGACTCATATTTTCTCCAAATTTTCTTTATTTATTTAATTTAATGATGTAATTATGTGGAATAGGCTACAAACGTGACGGTCAAATGACACAATTAACGCTTTATTCGATGATGGTTTTGAAAAAAAAAACAAACTAACTATGCCAATACCTTCTATTTCACTTACCTTATATACCCTATTTTACATACCATACCATACACACCGTATACCCTATTTTTTTCCTTACGATAAAAAATTCATCCGGTATAAGGAATTCTACGGTTGTCGAGCGGACCCGTATAACACTAATAGGTCCCATATAGACCTAATTCTACTTAGAAATAGTTGCGTAACATTAAAAACAAAATATGAACACAAAAAACAAGAATAATTCAGAAAAGCTCTAAGCTCTAAGATTTGATTTATGTCACGGGGTAACAAGAAATAAATGTCATTTACAGATAGGGTGAATAAATCAAGAGAACAACGTCGAAGGTTCTCACTAGTTTGACCTACTTCGGCTATACAAGAGGTCTCGCGGGATGAAAACATGTTTGTGTCGCACTCATTTACGAAAGAAATTAATGGGAGCGAAGGAGAAAAATAATGTTGGTATTGGTACTCACGCTGGAAGCTCTCCCACTGCGGCTCCACTGAAAAAAATAACAACTATGAGGGTAGTCGATAAAATCAGATATCTAAGGTAACGTAGGTAATAAATTGTTGCCCCATCTGTCTTGTGCTTTATCGATATTTGTCTTGCCTTCTATCAACATGTTTGAGGTAATAGAAAACAAACCGCCCACTAAGGTTTTCTTGTTCTGGTAATAAATTACCTATAGCAGTTACGGTCTACAGAAATCTGTGTTATGTTGAGCAAAATATTGGGTATTTACCTATGAAATTGGAGTTTGTTTTTCTTCGTCAATCATTATGTACCAATTCCTGCGATTTTCAAAGCTATATCCAAAATTGTTTTTTATTTGGAAAATGGAATATTATTTGAAGGTTTCACTTTAATTTCTGGGCTAAATCACATAATAAAAAAAAATTAAACAGAGCTCTTTTCATGTGCTTCCCATAATCATTTCTTAGATTCGCTGAATCTCTTCTAAAGCGGTTTGATTTTAAAAATTAACGCTGCCTATACTTAACTTAATGTTATCCGATAATACACACAAAGTTTAGATAAATTTGGATTTGCCGCTCCCAAAAAAAAAATCAAAAATGTTTGTATGGAGAAAACAGTCTTAATGAATTTTCACCAAACGCCAATTTCATAGGTACGGACCTAATATATGTTACTAAATTGGGAAAATAGCATTGCGATGTTTATTTGTAACAATTAATGAAGCACAGTTGGGTGCAAAAGTGCATATCTAGTCCCAGTTCTCAAAAGATTTAGATTTTATCGATCACTTTTGTATTTAAAGCAAATATGGATCATCCATCACTAATCTTATGTAGTTTACAAGCCTAGTTGCTTAGTGTGGAACTAGATGGCGCTGTCTGTATATGTCCAAGGATATATATAATTAAATGTCCAATGTGTGGAGTTGGCCGCTCGGCGATATTCCGTCTAATTATACAATATAGGTACATAATATAATACATATTATTATGTAGTATATTTGACTGCAGAATAATTAAAAATATATTTCGTTAGAATTTCATAGGTATTCTTAAAAATATTAATTGTTTCAGTTAGGACTGGATATGCACTATTGAAACCCACTGTACTTTCAAGTTGTTTAGTTTCACATTAAGTACTATTAGATGCTATTTCGTCGTTTCAAATTTGTGAAATAACGGTCGACAATTTTTTTTTAAACTTCGTACTATCTTTTTTCGACTTCCAACCAAGTTTAGTACTCGATAACGGAAAAGACACTAAAAATATTTACATAAACACATACGACTTGAGATAAAATGTTCCTATTTTTCACACAAACTACCTCTAGCGGGATTCGAACCCGCAACGGTTTCAAAGGCAAGGCAGTTACCCACTACACCAAGCGACTGTCCAAAACTCTTGACAGATATTGCCCATTATAGTAGTTGCCTCGTCAAATCATAAAACAAGGGAAATATGTCAAGGGCCGTCGACTCGGTTTGCATCTTTTTGCTTAAAGTGTACTTAGCTTCACAAGGTTTCATAGGCGTGGTTTCGCTCAAACTTGCAAAATTCAAATTTCCCAGTATGAATAAACCGATTCTAATGAAACTTTATAACTACGTGTAAGCAAGGCACATAAATCTAGAAAGTTAGTAAAGAACATTAAAATGTTCTTTTTAAAGAAAAACATTATTGAAACTAAATTGGAGCGATTTTAAGTTTTCCATAGTAACAGAAAAAATACAACGTTTGGTGTAGTGGTTAGCAACTCTGACCACTATACCAAAAGGTTGTGGGTTCGAATCCCTTCATACAAATTCCCAAAGCGATGCCATACAGCGTTCATTTTAGTAGTGTATATTTGAGTGTGTATGTGTGCGTGTACAAGCGCGTGGGTGTGTGCGCAGCGTAGTACAAGGTAGGTATACATATGGTGGTTGAGTGGTTTACGTACATTGCCTTAAATGTAGACCTCTACCTCCTTGATTATGGGAGTACTCCCTGCGTATGTATGGCGTATGAGTGGCTGTTAACTCACTCCGGTGGCTTCCCGCGCAGGTCGAAGGTGCGGAATTCGACGAGCACGCGCTGGTTGGCCGCGGCAAGGAACGTGTACAGACACTGCCGGCTCTGGTTGCTGGGATTGACCAGCTCCGGCGCGTGGAAGGTTCCGTTGGTTGCGCCGCCGCGGCTCACGAACGTGCGGTCGCACTCTGTGAAAGATTAACAGTTTGATATAGTGTATTAGAACCTAAATTAATATATAGGCTATCTTTAGATGAACTATTTGATGTAGTGGTTAGAAACTCTAACGTGAAAAGGGAGGGATTATTAAGAGGCATAATATGGGTACGTGGGGTAAGAATACGTGTAATTCGCTAACACCACGTCTACTTGCTGATATAATAAATTGCATTGGATACATATTTCTCTTGCAATTTAGTTATTAGTGTTTTAACTATCTAACTAGTAATATATGTTATATTTTGACGACCTGTTTGGTGTAGTGGTTAGAAAAAAAAGGTCGAGGGTTCGAATCCCGCTAGGAGTAAATATTTTGTATGACGAATACGGACATGTGTACCCGAGTTATGGATGTTTTAATTTATAATAAGTATTTATTTACAAAAAAAAATGTATTTGTTTAGTATATAAACCATCTGGTATCCACAAGCCTAGTTGCTTAGTGTGGAACTAGATTGCCGTGTGTGTATGTCCAATGATATTATTATTTAGCCGATTTTGATGAAATGTTTTACGCGAACGAAGTCGCGGGCAACAACTACTATAAAATAAACAAGATAATTAGAACTGCTGCCCTGTCGGTTAAATGGAAAGAAACCTGACCAAGGCAAGTTTAATAAATCTAACCGCCAGGCAGCCGGGGTCGCCTTTGGCCCGTTGCTGTGAAAGTCTCTTGAGGGTTATTGCAGGCTATTAAAACTTCTATGAAACAGCGCTCCTTAATGAGGCACTTATATTATAGATTTTTATATGTAATGTTGAAAGATTCACAAATAATTTATTGCACAACGAGAGGAAAATACATTTTACTGAGTTAGTAAAAATTGAAGATAAAATTTGGTACTCGACTGCCCAAGGAAGGAGCGCAATGTTTTTCGAGTGTTTGTATATGCAAATATCGCAAAATCTCAAGACGAAAGTTTTTGAGCAGTGATGACATATGGAACTGAAACGTGGTCGCTTACTATGGGCCTATTAATAATGCTCAAGGTCACCCAAATGGTCTCGAGTGGCGACCACGCACCGGATGTCGCAGTGTGGGCAGGTCCTCCTCGAAGTGGACGATCTGGTAAAGATTATGGGAAGCCGCTGAATGCGGGCAGCGTATACGACCGATCGTTGTGGAAATAACGTCTGCAGCAGCATGCAGCAGAAGACGTCTTTCGGCTGATATGACGTATGTATGTAGATTTCTATGTTACCTCCTGCATGTAGCATGAACGGCTTGACGTCAGATTTCGAAGTGCATAGTGTCGTTAAATTCGTTTTGATGCCTTGAATGTTATATTTTACGCAAAAAAATCCAATATGGCGCCAGCGAAATGCAAAACATGCTGTCGGGTTTTTGGTATTTAAATTTATATTGTTATTTCATACATTATGGCCGGTCACCCTAGATCAAATCAAATCAAAAATGTTTTTATTTCATAAGTTGTAAGAATAATTTTTGAAATCGTCATGACATACAGTTATCGCTCATTCACTAGGCAGTCTCCCCAGAGAAGAAAGAGCATGAAACTCCGGGGTTGCTCTTTTTAAATAAGTCAATACAAATACAATTTGAAATACCTAATTGTAAAATTTATGATTCGACAAAGAAAAATAAGAATAAAATATACTGGATAATACCGAGCGGTTCATGTCCACGCATTCTTATCATCCAGATAGTCAGAAATTTTATAATAAGCCTTTGGCATCGATCGAGGAGGTCCTTTTTTCCAAACAGATGGCAACCCTGCATTAAAGCATTCGTTTAATAACAGACTTGCGAGACTCATAAGCCCCCAGACAGCTACATATCCCTCTTTTGTTTTCGTTTTCAACTCACTGAAAAAGTACGATAACGTAACATCACCATTTTATTTTCTATAAAACCTGCGCATTACATTTATTTTTGTGAATATAAATGCTCTGTTGTAAAACTAACCCATTTCCTTGCGTGGTAGTCGTGAAAAGGGAGGGATTATTAAGAGGTATAATATCGGTACGTGGGATGGGTCACAGGCTATACAGGCTAAAATCGAATACGTGTAATTCGCTAAAACCACGTCTACTTGCTAATAATAAATCATTTCTTTTCCCAAACAATAAGGTTTTTTTTTTTTTTTATATGAGAGGGCGGCAAACGAGCATGCGGGTCACCTGATGGAAAGCAATCACCGCCGCCCATGGGCACCCGCAACACCAAAAGGGTCACAGATGCGTTGCCGGCCTTTGAGGAAGATAGATAGATAGATAAAGCCTTTATTTGTTTCCACAGTCACACACATACATTTAGCTTATACATATTGATACACAGATAAGGTAACACATTTACAACAATAACATAATATTGTAACACTAACGCATGTGTGTGCTGCAGCAGTACAAATGGGTCATAGCTCAGTGTATTAGATTGCTCATTGAGCAAAACACTGATTTTCAGCTATCCCCTAAGGAGCAGAGCAACTTGGAACCTAAACCAGAGGAAACAGAAAGTATTAAATAAATAGCAAAAATAGAAATAGTGATTAATGAGTGATAGTATAGGTGCGAGTGAATATAAAGAGACGTAATGTTTCTAAGTTAGTTCTAAGTAAGTAAGTCTAAGTAAGGAAGGTGTCCAACCCAGAATAAGTAGGGCAGCCTGAGCGATGAGGGATTCTCCAGCAGTGCTGGTACCCTCCTGGGGTACTAACTCTTTAAATACCGCTACCATTCTGGAGAGAGACGCTCACCGGACGAAGCGCAGTGGCAAAATGCCACTACTCAGACGTCGGTCTTCTGCGAGAGGGTGGTACTTCCCCGGTCGAGCCGGCCCATTCATGCTGCAAGCTAATAGCTTACAGCGTGGCTCTACCACTACAAATCTTTGTTAGTACAGTCACCTATAACTATGTTAATAAACAGTGGTAGACATTGAAAATTTAAAATAACAATTATAAATTCCAATGTCAATTGAAAAATTAAAACATAAAGAAATCTAAATTGAAACATTGAAAGTAAATTATATTAATTTGAAATTATTTTGAAAATTGAATTATTACTATACAAATTGTAGAATGTGTATATCAAAATTGAATATAAATAGATTGCATTGGATATATATTTATTTTTCTTGCAATTTAGTTATTAGTGTTCTAACTAGCATAATATATATTACATAATATTTAATGTATAAAAAATAGTATAATAATGACGAAACCCCTATGTGGTGGATACTGATATCTATATTATCTATATATATTATTATCGATTTCTATCTCTGTTTTCATGATTACCCCTCTGACAGCTATTACCTGCGTCTTGACGAGTCATTTTTCGAACTTCATACCTAACTCCCGTTGTTTTGATACTTGATACGCAATTGACAATAAATTATTTCATTTCATATCTGTACAAGTATAAATTAAAAATTTAGAAAACTCCCATAAAAACAAACGATTACATCACCCAGATTTCATCTGACTCGTGTACCAAGCCATGTGTTAAAAGCTAAATATCTTCGAAACGGCTTAACCGATTTTCATCAAACATAGCTAAGAACCTGTCCCCTTGTTAGTCTTTAATTTAAAAAATACCGCACTCAAACCGGACCACGTTTTACTGAGATATGTCCGGTTAAAGACTGATCGTCCACCTGCACACGCAACGCCCTCAAAGATCCGTTGTTTCCGTTTGAAAAGACCCTCGAAATCATTGAATGACGTCCCATATCAAACTACTGAAATAATCATCAATAGGTACATAAATTATTTTAGTCGTAACAATTCACTGTGGAAGAGCGAGGATCCCTGGCACAGGTATTAATTTACTTAATAGGGGTTCTCAACTGACAACTGTATTGTAATATAAGTTGTTTTGAATAAAAAAAAAAAAAAAATTCGTTGGGCAATAGCTGGAAATCAGTGCTTTACCCGAAGGTGAAGTTCCACAGCGACGGCTCATTTGTGGACAGACACGTACACAACACTATTGTAAGTTCTAACCGCTATTTGGCTTAAATCTGTTTTTGTGAATAATGCCATATTTCGTCAACAATAACAGTTAACTATGATCAAAGTTCATATCCCGATAACGAAGTTATTTAGATGTCTTTCTAAAATGGGGCAGCGCAGATGACGGACTTTTAGTCGGCCGCACATTTTGTTCTCCGTGTGTGATTATTGCATAGAATACATTACATTCCATTCTCGTGGACAAAATTATCCGATTTGGATTTATTTCTGGTTCTATTCTTTTACATGCAGAAATCACAAATCACAATTATCTTTAAACAAATATAAACAATGTTTATTACCTCCTAATAGAAACTTCATGTAATATTTGTAATATCAGCAGTAAACTGATTGTGGTTTCTGGACCACACGAATTCTATTTCTACTAGTACTATATAGGTACTTCCTAATAAAGGTCTTCGGAAATTGAAACAAAACAAATAAAATCTGTGACGCTTCTAAAAACGCCCTTGTTACGTCTCCAGCCTACCAACATGGCGTCGCTCAAACTTTGTGTACACCTACACCTAAAATAGCCTTACCAGATGCTCCCGGTGCCGCCTCGCCGGGTAACTTCAGAAAGAAATTCGCTTCAAAGACAGTGGAATTCTAAAGCTTTGGATATCATGCTCTTACTTATTAAAGAGCCATGTGAAACGAGATGGAAGACCCGCTGCACTTTGTGCGCTTATAAGCCGGAAAATGTTTCATTAAGACGTTAATCTACATACCGTAACTCCCCTGGTACTAGTACCTACCACTCCATTAACAGGGTGATGTTATGAGAAAGGTCGAGTCCTGAGGGTTCCTAGATAAACGGATACATTGAGTTGGGTCATATTAGGAACACCGGTCAAGTGCGAAAAAGACTCATGCCCTGAGGGTTCCATACATAACATCACTATTGATAAACTTTTGATAGCCCCCTTTTCTCAGAAACGGCTGAAGTTATCAACGTAAAATTAATATCTAAAACTAAGGGTCTACGGCGGAAAAATGTATTGTTTCTAGTGTAACGAAATGAAAATATACAGGTTTTCAAAAGGTATAGTTTCATACTAAAAGTTCAGTTACTGACAAACCAACACAAGTTTTAGAGTAGGTACTTCCCCGTGACGTATCGTGAAATTAGCCACGAGGGAGATCACTTGGCACAAGTGAAAAAAGAAAGCGCACTTGACTTCAATCCTTCCTGATGTTAAGTTAAGATGAGGCCGAAGATGGAAGCGTACTGACCCGGAAACCCAAATATTTGGGGAACTGGCTATCTTATCTCTGACAAATATGCCCTTTTTTGTTCCTTACGTTAAAAAAACTTACCGGTATATTTTCAGTAAGGCACTCTACTGCGCTTGATTCAACTCCGACGTTTTCCGATTTTGTCCGGAAACTCGTGATTTAATAAACCCATAATTACTCGTAAGTAATACGATTTACATGGAAGTTCCAAGTTTGGCGACTGGGTACGTACTTAGTATCGCACTTAGTTACTGTCCATAAACTTGTCCAAACGACAATTTAAGAACTTTAACACACCGGATTTGCCACTTAACTGGCTACCTAACTGAACTAAATGTGGCCAACTCAATTCAATCTCAACCTTAAACCCAAAGAATAGGATGCTAACGTCTATTTCCACGTGGTCTAAATTGCTCATCGAGGGCTTTTGGTTTAAACGTCTAAGAATATACACGTCCCCACTTGTACCAGCAGGTGAATTGTGAAAACTATTCATTATCATATCAGCGACAGGACGTTCGCTGCTGAACATAGGTCTCCCTCAGAGATTTCCTGAGTGACCAGTTGGAACCGGCCCGCATCCAGCGACTTCCCGCAACCTTCATCAGGTCGCCCCTCCACCTTGTGGTTCAACTTGGCCGTATGATTTTCGCCGCCATAAAACGAAGCCAGACTAAATAGTGGCAACTAATTGATAGTTTTTCAATAAACTCCCACTTTGCATAAGATTTACTTTCTAAATTTTCAAATTCAAATTCAAATTATTTATTTTGCCAGAATATAGGTATACAAGGGTGTTTTCATATTAAAAATAATGCCCATTACATTCTGCCTTTTGAGCATGCAAAATTTAACGAATTATATCTAATTATAACTACCTATTATTATAAATTTAATATAAATGAGCTGATTAGATTAGATTAGATTAAATTATTAAATTAATAAGTACCTAATAATAGATTATTTTAAGTGTGTACCACTTCGGATAATATCATTTGGAAGAATCTAGTATCTAAGATACAGGCTAGGCCTAGTTTAGATACTAGCATTACTTACGATAATTAGAAAGTACACTACTAATTAAATAAGTTCACAGTTTAAGTGGTCGCATCAATTTCTCATGCATGATGTAAGATTTTAGTTCTACCCACTTTAGTTTTAAATATATATTACAATTGTGTTAACTGTGTACCATTAAGCATTAACTGTGTACCATTAAGAATGAATAAATAAATAAATAAACTAATGATACAATTTTAAATAACCCAACTTGAAAGGAATGTTCAAAAATTACCGAATTAATCTCAAATCTTCAAATGAATGTCAAAATTAGAGAGAATTAAAAAGAATGTAAAAAAAAAAACTACAATGAGTATTGAATTGTCAAAGTCAAACTGATTTTATATCAATTTATTTAGTTGTGCTTCCCGTTTTCTTTCCTAAGTTTCAAAAAAGTATCCTTACTGTCCATTACGCATGTGTAATTGTGGGTAGCATTTTTCATCGGTTCCAGAAGCATTGAATTTGCGTTTCAGTTTTGGTATTATTTTGCTTGTATTTTGACACGTCGCCATGCGTTGCCAGGCGCCGAGGCCTTGGCAACGTACACAGTCGCCTAGCATCCGCCAATCACAGGACAATCTTTGACACAAGCCTGCCTGCTATATGTCAGCGTTTAGCAACCAACCTGTATGTTTTATAAAGTGAAGTGCCTGTGACTATTATTGTAAAAAACCTAGGTATTGTGTAAATTTAGTATTGGTATTAGTGTTGTAAAATAATTTGATTTCTATTTACATTTATAACAATTTAGTTTTAGGTTCTCCTTTTGTGATTATTTCTATTCATTTATTAGTTTTTAATAATCTATGCTACTCCACGTCCCTGGAAACGCAGAGCTATCCAGTAGCGAACCAACGGAAAATTATATACAGTGCCCCAGATGCCCCCAGCCTCGCTTCTTCAAAGGACGAAGGGGTTTAAATATACATTTAGGCAAATTGCATCAAAATCGTTCTGAAATCCCGTCCTCAGCGCCAAATTTTACGTCTACCGATCCACATTTAGTACCTGACACCCCCTTTTGGAAATCATTAAGCTGTTTAAAACGATCTGCACCAATCCTTAAACGCATTCCGAGAGGTGCGAGGATTGTTGTAGCCCAAACTCTGACAGATTGCATTAAAAAAGTAACCCGGGAAAATACAATTAAAGCCTGGGAGCATCTGCTCACCTTCCCTTACCGAATCCTACATATTGAAAAAAAAATTGACAACACTAAAAAAACCCTAACTTCCCGCCTAAAACAAAATTGTAATAATCCTATTTCTTTAGCGCATGGACATTCACGCTCACAATCTAACTACAACATTTTTAAACATGTGGAAGGTAAAGTAAGTGATGGTGACATTAGGGGCGCCGCACGAATTCTTTTTTCTTCTGATGCAGTTGCGCCTGATTCTGCCGAAACACTTGCTGCCCTACGTAGCAAACATCCTCAGCCTTCAGCGGATCTTCTCTTGCCCAATGCCCCCAACAGTGCGGATGCCGCTCTTGTAGTCTCGACCGATGCGGTTCGTAAAGCTGTTTTCACATTTAATACTGGCTCTGCTGGGGGCATTGATGGCCTGACGCCACAGCACCTTAAGGACCTACTCGGTAGTGGTTGTGGGGATACCGGAGATATCCTGCTAAAAGAGCTAACGGCATTAATAAATCTAATGTTGACAGGCTCGGTCGCAGATGCCGTCACCGATATCTTGTATGGGGCGAACCTCATAGCCTTGAACAAAAAAGGCGGTGGCGTCAGACCGATTGCCGTTGGCACTACGTATCGTCGCCTGACAGCCAAACTTTGCTGCAGGAGCGCGGCTGAACAACTAGCCAATTATTTTCAACCAATTCAGTTAGGTTTTGGCTCGAAGGGTGGCTGTGAGGCGTCGGTACATGCTCTTCGAACCTATCTAATGGGTCAGGATTGTGAAGTGCTGCTGAAAGTTGACGTAAGGAATGCCTTTAATTCAGTCGATAGAGGTGCCTTACTGACCCAAGTGCAATCAAAGCTGCCCTTTGCTTATAAGTTTTTATGGCAATGTTATAAAGAGCCATCCAAACTAATTTACAAAGATAATTTATTACATTCGTCCGTTGGGTGTCAGCAAGGTGACCCGCTCGGGCCGGCTGTCTTTGGTCTAGCGATCCATCCCATTTTAGAGAAATTGAGATCAAAATTTAATGTTTGGTACCTTGATGATGGAACTATTGGTGGTGAAGCGTCAACGGTGTTGGAGGATTTGCGGGTCATGATTCGCGAATTTGGCGCCATTGGTTTGGAACTAAATTCAGCTAAATGTGAGCTGTATATCCCAGAGTCATGCCCGGATAAATCAACAATAGCATCATATTTTAATGCTCTGGCGCCAAATATTAACATTGTCGACAAGAGCACGCTTCATCTTCTAGGGGCACCAATTTTTGATGAATCTTTTCCCTCCTTTATAGACCACAAAATTCAAAATTTTATAGAAGCGTCAGATCGCATTCAGCACATCAGTACCCATATAGCTTATACCATCCTCCGTTACTGTCTCTTCGTACCACAATTTACGTATGTTTTACGGTGCTGTCAGTTATGGAAACACGATGATTTACTTTATCGACTCGATAACACCATTAAACAGTCGCTAGTTACCATGCTCAATACGAATTTCGAAATCAATACATGGACCCAGGCCTCCCTACCGATCAGGTTTGGGGGTCTCGGAATCCGCAAAATTTCCAGTGTTTCATTACCTGCATTCCTATCCTCTGTTCACAGCACGCAAACGTTGGTAAGTAAAATCTTGAGCTCAGGTCCCAACGTTTGCGAGGTGGCATACTTATTTGAGGCCAGGAATGCATGGACGTTGGCCTGCCCGAGGACTGAGTTTCCGACTGTTCCTTCGTCACAGAAAATGTGGGACGAGCCGCTCTGCAGGTTGGTGCGGGATAACCTTATTAACACGTCAACCAACCCCGCAGAACGCGCTCGCCTCCTAGCTGTCGGCGAATGGGAGTCCGGTTTATGGCTTCAGGCCCTTCCATCGACTAATATCGGTACGCTACTGGATCGCTCCACGTTTAGAGTCGCCACGGCCCTTCGCTTAGGCGCCCCCTGCGTGACCCCTCATGAGTGCAGCTGTGGACATGCGGTGTCGCAACTCGGCCACCACGGTTTGTCATGCTGCAGGAGCGCTGGGCGTTTTCCACGTCATGCGGAATTAAACGACGTTATCCGCCGGGCCTTTACCACGGCTGGGTCCCCCGCAATCCTGGAACCTAATGGACTGGCGAGGGATGACGGCAAAAGGCCGGACGGTATGACCCTCGTGCCTTGGAAACTGGGAAGGTCTTTGGTATGGGATGCAACCTGCGTCGATACCCTTGCTCCTTCCCATCTTCCAAGTACAAGCGGTACAGCTGGTTCCGCTGCCGCCTTGGCAGAAAGCGTTAAACGACGCAAATATGCCGGTCTCAGTGGAGACCACCTATTTGCGCCGTTTGGTGTAGAAACGCTTGGGCCGTGGGGACCGGGTGCTCACACTCTTTTTAGGGAGTTATCTGAGCGTCTGGTTGATGCATCCCACGATCGGAGGGCTGGCCTATATTTTGGTCAAAGAATCAGCCTCGCTATACAGCGAGGCAATGCGGCCAGCCTTCTGGGTACCTTTCCATCAACCAGAGACTTGGGGCTAGTTTTTTATTTGTGATATTTTAATAATAAATTGTATATATATTGTATTGTATTAACATCATGATAAAACCTTAAAAAAAAAAAAAAAAGAATGTCAAAATCAATAAAAAGAAAGAAAGAAAACTTCTTGACACACCTTACTTTACGGTTTACATCTAGGTAGTTTGAAATCAAAGTCCAGTTTTAAATCAATGTCAGAAATATACATAAAGAAATTAATGATTAATTTCGTTCTACTAAATGTGTTTTTGAGCTTAAAATTGGCTGTGTAACTAACCTCGCATTACAATTACTTTGCCTAAGATTGATTTGAGATTTACTGTGCGGTTTCGGCATGCAAAAAGTATAAACCAACCTGTGTCTTCACGTAGGTGTCGTCAAAAGCGACCAAGGAACTTTTCACCAAAAATCATCATATAGACTTGCAAGTTATAACGGTGGCGATGGGCTCCCTTGATTTTACAAGCATCACAGCCAAACGCTAATGTTTGGGATATACCTGACTGTAAGCTCTAGAATTTGCGGAGTGAATCTTAAGTAAATGCAATAAAACGCGAGTTTTTATAAAATCTGGATCTGGTATTAGGTAACTCGATCTATGTACAGACAAGCCCCTGCTAAAACAAAAACTAACAAAATTACGACACTCATATTACTATTAAAAAGCTATTGCACCGGCCATTTGCTAATATGAACAATTTTTTTTTTTTTTTTTATGCACGACGGGTTCGTACTTGACCTCAATCACACCTGATGTTCAGTAAAGATGAGGTCGAAGGTGGAAGCGTACTAACCCGGAAACCCCAACACATTTGGGGGACTGGCTATCTTATCTCTGACAACCGGAACACAACAATGCTATTAACATTGCTGCTTGGCGGCAGATTTAGATAAGATGGTGGTAGCTAGCCAGGCGGACATTTTAATATGCCCTATACCACCAACCAAACCGAGTACTTAACACGTACCCCGCTGGGGATCGAACCCGCGACCTCCGAATCGTAAACTCAGTGTTGTTTACATTGAGCCACGGAGGCGGTTAGATTATCAAACGAACTTGCAAAGTGAAGTTCGATCGATATTATATGAAGACGTTTCATTCGTTCCCACCCTCCCAAACCCTGAGAAATTTGTTGCTATTTTCAAGACAATGAGTAGCTAAGATAGGGGCGCTGACAGGTCAATATGGCGGATACTGAAGTATTCTTTTTATATTTTTCTCTAAAACGTTGCGAAGTTACCAGTACAATAAATCTACTACATATGATAGATATATCAAAGAATGAAGCGTACGAAATATAATTGGGATAATGTAATTAACGAAATGCGAAAGATCTTAAAATATCATCACAAAATCCAACGCAATGAAGTTCCTAATCGAGTCGTGGACTCCGACTCTCGACGAAGTTTTAATGGGCCTGAGGGGCCGGGACGGGAGTACTAAGCCGCAAAGTGCATTGGCTTTGGCAGAGTGCTGCGTACAGGTGTGGAACTAGGTAGTTCAAATGTACAATATCTCAATGTGCCGTTCGATTAACTTCTAGTTCCTAGGAACTAGAAGTTAATCGAACGGCACATTGAGATATTGTACATTTTTGCAAAGACAAGATTACACTTTACTATACTTCCATATGCTATGTTATACTTTATAACTACAGGTGTTATACAGGTGTAAATTTAAGTGCCTCCTTTAACACGTTCCGGGATACAACCCGCTTCTCGACATTACAACAATAAAACTTCTATTGCGTCCGGTGATGGTCCCGGAACGTGTTCAGGGTACTGAACTTAGGGTACTAAGTCCTATGGTGTTCTTCTATGGGGATAGATGAGGGGATAGCTGATATTGACGTAATTCTTATACTGCAAAAACGGGTAATTCGAGCAATGTACGGTCTGAAGTCGTAGGCTAAACAAATATTATGATATTACCATCGCTCTAATCTATGAAAATATTAAGTGCACTCGTAAAAATATTTACCTGTACTCTAAGAATAGTGATTTAACTGAAACAAATCGTATCTGAGAAATTGTGTACGATTTTATAAAAAAGTCCTCATAATACACTGGAGTTTACTGAGCCCTAATTTAAAAATTAAATTAAAAATACCCTTGTTGGAAAAGCCTATGAGACACAAGCCAATAAAATGATAGGCCCAAATACGTTATTGTAAACATGACAATGCCCGTTTAAAATAAGCTTAATATATACGTAAGTTTGACAACGCCTAAACAGCAGCTATTTATAATAATATATTGTACTTACTTGACAATGCCTGTCTACAGCAGCTGAATAGCTTTTAAGATTGTAGGGATACAATGTATGTGACGTAATGCGTACTCCAATGTCATCAGTAGGTTAGCGAACGATTCGATCCGTCGCGCTCCTCGCTAACCCGCCCTCGTGTGCTGTATTCTATGTAAAACTGTTTCGTATAATTTAGAGTCAGATAAATAAACAATGTAAAGGTAATGTGGGCACCACAGATGGATAAGTCTCTTGCTCTACGTCAATCAGACGTGTGCAGTGTATCGATAAGGAAAACGAGGTTAGCGAGGAGCGCGACGGGGAACGACTCGCGAGCCCACGCGGTGCAACTGATGACATTTGAGTACGCATTACGTCACATACATTGTGTCCCTACAAGATAATTGACAATGACCATTTACAGTAGCTTCTGTCGATTCTTTTTAAGTACCTTATACATTGAATGAACTATTAAGTTATCCACATACCTACCTAATTATCATCACTTGTATTTATGAATGTTGACGTGTCCAAGTGATCTTATTGAAGTTTATGTTTATATAGAATTATGAGTATGATCAGAAATTTCGTATCTCACTTTTCTTATTTCATAATTTTGTTTTTTTATGACCTGGTAACCTGTCCCATATTAAATTGCTGTAACTGATAATAAAAAATAACAAAATAAATAAACACAGTTACACGTCGGAAACGGATAACGTTAACTATTATCGTAAAGGGGTAGCTGGTGATAGGATATTTATAGTGCCAGGGCGTATTGGAAAAACAACGAATAGAATGGTCTGCAATTTCTGAGCTTGCACACGTGATCACATGACGTAAATTTAATATTGGAAACACACAACTATATACTTGCTTTTTTTTCTTATGAAGCGGGGTAAGTGATGAGAGTTGTGCTGTGTATACAAGTAGAAATGCTAATAAAAATTGCTACAACAAGATCTCACAAGTTATAGGAATTACAAATATTTTAAGTAGAATTGTAATTGTTAATACAGGCTGAAATTCCGATAAAACACACGCTGTAACTGTTGGTTACAGGTTACTCCTGCCCGACAGACACGATAAATATATAAATCGCGCGAGATATTTGTCCCGCTCATTCGCTTAGACGAAATATACAACTATCCTAATTTCACTCCTACGTCGCGCGCGATATACTATGTCATGCTACGCAGGCTGCTACAGTCAACGGTACGATGAAAGTTACATTATCAGTAAAAGCTGGCCGCGCGACGCTACCGGGGATGTGAATCCTGCGAGACCTGTAGTCAAACCGAAATTAATTGCTTTGGGAATTGTAATAGTTTATGACGTCAATGCATTGTCCGTTTTTGTCATATCGTAACACAATGATAAGGACGGACAGTCTAAAGCTTTGAGTTAAGAGCCCAATTCTACGTGTGACTTTGATTTCTATTTTTTTATCGTATTTATTAATAAAGCTCTATTGCCCATTTCATCAAAAAGTCAAATATTATCCTTCATACGCAAAACATTTTAGCAAGAGCGAAGACAAAAATCAAAAAGCGGTAAGTTTTAAATATGAAACGGAACGTCACTCACTATAATAACCAACGGTGAATCGATGTTGAACTTAGGATTATTCGGATTGGATGGAATCGATGTGACTTTTCAAAATACGGACTTTTGAAATGCGAATGTGACATCTGTAACATCTGTCTAAGTGAGTCAATAGCTCAGACTGTTGATATACCGGCTACTCAGTGCTAATATGTAACATCTGTAATGTGAACGGCTCACAAATCGCACATGTACTCATATTGAAAGTCGTTGTGCGTCTACATGTGACTTTTTGGAATGACACGATTTAGATATTGTCCCAATAAGATGACAACATCAGCTTAATGGAAGTAAATAATTTATTATTACCCGACCCGGCTTTCATTTATCTCGCTGTGTATTAAATTGTCACGCAGCATCTTGAACTGTCAAAAATGACAGCTCCCGTAAAATGACATCGCTTATCGCGCGACAAACGCGACCTGCGAGTGGGATAGTTTTAGATTTCGTCCAAAAGAATGAGCAGGACAAATATTATCGCGCCAGTCATGCTACTAGTGCTGATGTTTTCAGGATAAGCTTTATGTAAGGGTTTTACAATTCGAATACCATATACACTAATAGGTAATGTTGTTCATGTGACCTCTGTTCCAATTCTTGACTCTACATCATTCTCGAGTGATAATAAGCTTTGTAGATCCACGCGGACGATGTCGCAGGCAGAATTCTAGTATTATTTATAATATCCCTAAATAGAAATAAAAAAGCAACAAAGCAATGACGTCAAAATAATTTTCCGCTTTAGAAAAATAACCTTGATTGACATTAGGTTTTGTTCCGATATTTCGTACAGACTTCTCGCGTCTATTATATTTTTTTAAATAAAATTCGCGACAAAGAGAAATATTCTTTTGTGAGATCTTATTATAGCGTTTATTTTATAAAAAGATAAACGTACTTGGAAGCTTAGTAGGCGAGGGGTCAGCGAGCGTGTCGTGACTCGAGAGCTCCGTAGTCTCTCCCGCGAGCACTGCACAGAAATAACAATCAGTTATAGCTGCGGCCTTATGCAGGGTGCCCAAGATCTATGGGACATGAAAGAAAGTACCTTCATATCACACATCACATTAACATAAAATCCACCACTGGACATAAGCCTTTCCCGTGTATTTCATTGCTTTTCATGGGGAGATTTGCTCACATCGTCAGGTTGCCTGGCGGGTTGGCGTTCGCAGATTTTTTTGGGAGCTCCACGCCAAATGATTTTAAATACCCAGTGGTCTATACTGTTATGCTCACGATCATTTAGCCACCTTTTGCGCCACCTTTACCTGGGTTGATTGGAAGACATCCCTATTTGGGCTAAACCCGCCTTTGTACTTAATTTTAATTTAGGTAGAATAACTTTGTAAATTTTATAAAGTACAATAAAGCGTTTACAAACAAACAAATCCTATTCTACTTTGCTGGCACCACACGGCCAAGGAAAAGTACCTTTAATTGAGAATAGCAAATTTTACCAACAGTAAATCTAATATTGTTTTTATTTTATGTCAGATTTAGTGGTCGCTTCCTTTAAGTTGATCGGTATAGCGTGATTATCTCGGCTATGTTAAGTTATCCCATGGCAGATTTCTTTGTACAATCGCCTGCAGCTAAAAATTGTTGTTCCCTAGCACGCTAGATCTTTGGGTCTATCATGTGTATCAAAATTTCACGTTCTGACAACACTTTTTTTTTATGCACGACGGTTTCGTACTTGACCTCAATCACACCTGATGTTAAGTGAAGATGAGGCCAAAGGTGGAAGCGGACTGACCCGGAAACCCCAACACATTTGGGGGACCGGCTATTTTATCTCTGACAACCGGAACACAACAATGCTATTAACATTGCTGCTTGGCGGCAGATTTAGATAAGATGGTGGTAGCTAGCCAGGCGGACATTTAAAATGCCCTACCACCAACCAAAAACACTGCCCATGCTTTGTTTTCCTTGCACGACATAGTTATAATGAATGCCATAGATTTAGCGTGCTAGGGAACATGTAAGTGTACTTTTAGCTGCTGCATGTAACTATACGAAACCCAACATACTGCCATGCATACTTATCACCACCGTTTCAGTAACATTGCCTCATCTAAATGTCCACAGACCAACCGCGGTTACAGCGCACGATTCTCATACAGATTTTTCAATTCATTCCCTGCGTTGATTGCGGTTTGACCAAGATAGCTAACCGTCAAGTCAACTCGTTGACGCCTTAACGAAGACAGGTTATAACTTGGCTGTCGTTGAGGCGGTCGCCGCGGTTATGATTTTATGCCGAGTCGATACCTATGCTATGGCCTGGCTACTTTTTAAAATAGTTTTTCTTATTATCAAAAATTTTCTTTAAGGGGTGATAGGTCGTCTGAGGTCTATCCTATCCTGCTCCTTCGCACGCATGTTTGCATAAGTCTATACTGCTCATTCTGCTGTATATATGTATATTTCGAAAATCTAAAACATATGACAGCACTAGACCATTATTGGTTGAGTTGTCACGCAAAGTTTCGTGATTCTATCTAAAGTGTTTAGGTCAATGTCAGCCGTTTATTTGTACTTTTAAAAATATCCTGCTAATTATAACAATATGACTATAAATTTAAAGTGTAGAAAACAGAAAACCCCCGAGAGAAGAAATAATTATACCATCCACACAACTCCAACCATCTTCGAAACGGCTGAACTGATTTCCATCAAATATGTCTAAGAACCTATAATCCAGTTTAATCTTAAATATAAAAAAAAATAACATTTAGAAAACATGATATCATCGAAATAATCCACAAAAATGTGTTAAGCTAAATTATTCGAAACGGCTTAAATGATTTTCTTCAAACCTGCCCCCTAATCTAATATAAAAAAAACTGCACGAGACTGGACACACACACATACAACACTCTCGTATTTTTTTGTTAAAATCGTCATCAACATAGGTTCTGCAATATACCACTACCTTCGCCTTCAATATTGAGGTCAAAAAAAAGAAACAATTCTAAAAAGCTTCCGCGCCAAAAGTGCAGTTCCGTTTAAAAACGCGCCTCAACTATTCTCGCGCCATTAACTCTGTGAATAATTAACA
Organism: Oegoconia quadripuncta; assembly: GCA_949316235.1. Classification (NCBI taxonomy): domain Eukaryota; kingdom Metazoa; phylum Arthropoda; class Insecta; order Lepidoptera; family Autostichidae; genus Oegoconia; species Oegoconia quadripuncta. Next base: position 18,791,547 of record OX438754.1, on the reverse strand, counting down.
CGAGCTCGCTGAGTCGGCTACAATTAATTCACATAACTCCGCGAAGAATCTCCAACGTCGCGTGAACTTCATCAGCGCTCTAGAATTTACAAATAACGAAACAAACTTGTTAGACTTCGTGGGGAGTTTCGTTCGGAAATTCCGGTGTATTTTAGTCAAGGTGTTATGATGGGAATTTCAGATAAGAGTCGAGCCCTTGGTAAAAGTCGAATGTATTTGAATTTTCGGAACATCAATATTTGAATCTCCAAGTTTTATGTGTCTACTCGTACGTTGAGTTTATCAAAGTAAATAAATACCCATTTCCCAAAATTTTGCGTTTTAGTTAGATATAACATCTAGATATGTGTAACGAAATGTTAAGTGTAAGTCATAGATTTATCCGCTATATATATGGTCGGGCGAACAAATATTTTTCAAGCTTTCTTAGTAGATAAAACAGCGCCATCTCTTAGAATTTTCACGAACCAATATGTCGGACGGCTGAGAAAATAACTTTTCTGTAGTAAGATGCAATTTTTACAATATAAATCAGCATTTGATACGATAGTTCGCGAACGAAGTCGGTGTATGACTGAGTTCCTATTGGTTCCAAACTCCTGTTTTAGCATCAATAAAGTGGTGCCATTTTGATTATTTCAACGACTCGGTCCATACGCTGTAATGTATAAAGTCTATAGTGCGGGTAAGTGTTCTAATGCATTAAAATAATCACATTGAGTAGGAAATCAAGAAAATAGCTTTCTTCTATTCTTCAACAAGAAGATTTAAATCACAATTTAACTATAACTAAACATAATTAGATCTACATTCGACCAAAAAACTCGACTGTACATTTTGTATGGTGCCATGTTTGATTTTTTTATCATAAAATGTATCCTAACACTCTATGGGGATCAAGTCGCCGTTTAGACTACAGGAGCGGGACATAGAAATCTATACGTTCACATCTAAATGCCATTATAATCATTGCCCTCCACCGTTCTCAAGATTGAGATGACCTTAAACCGACTATTGAGAATCTGTTGTATAAAAAAATAGCATTGACGCGATCTAAATCTCAAGATCGATTTTGATTGACTTCGCTAAACCAAGTGTACTGATAGGTAAAGAGAGTAAATAAAGCGTAAAGGTAAAGTAAATAAATAAAGTAAACGCGAAACCAGTTTTTAATAAAAAAAAAAAAAAAAAAAAAAAAGACACTGGAATTTAGCTAGATCGCTATGATTTAAAATAACGTAATTTTTTTTATGCACGTTGGGTTCGTACTTGACCTCAATCACACCTGATGTTAAGTGAAGATGAGGTCGAAGGTGGAAACGTACTGACCCGGAAACCCCAACACATTTGGGGGACTACAACTCTTATACAAATTAAATACAGAGCTCTTTATATTGAAGGGTACGACGGACGATATGGCGAGTGGGGTGCACCTACCGGCCAATACAAGAGTTCTACTAGCCCAGGGAAAATACGTTTAGACCTCGGAAAACGAATATCCGCGATTTTCTTGAAACATTTAATAAAGTATTGTAAATGTAGTAACATTGCTAAAAGTTAGGCATTTGTAAAAAAACGCAAGTATCTATATATTTTTCCAAATAAGTTAAAGTTGAAAAATGTATTTAAAAAAAAATGCTCAATTTATGTGTATTTCTTTTAATGCAAGATATTTAGGGAAATTATTGTTACAAAATATAAGTTCTCATTTTTAATTCTTAAGCAATGCCGCTCGACGACATTTTCAGCTAAAACACATGCATGCCTATAACATGCTTAGGTTTTTATCGATCAATAAGTTAACTGTGTTTAACCAAAGTCTACCTAATTAAGTATCAGTTAGTATTTAATGTTATTAAGATACAAATTAATAATAGGGCTTTCTAAAAAAATCTAGACTAAGCTTTGTAGCTAAGTTTTTTTTTAGGCTTATAGTTCTTCAAAATTACATCTCTAATACACCTCTATAAGATTATGTCTAGCTAATTAATTTTTTACCGTATTTTCTCTGGGCTATACGTCATGCTTAAGGAAGTGTGATTGGATGTGTGAATGTGTGTGTGCCCAACAGTCGACCTGTACAGTATGTATGCATGTGTGTGTGCAGTAAGGTTGCCTGTTGTTGTTGTTGTTTTAATTTATCCCAGCAAAGGATAGGCAATGGGACTGAGCCATACATCCTGTTCTTAAGTTTATTTTTGTATAACATTTATTATTTATTTTGTTTTTATTTTTTATGCCTATGCAAATAATTATAATGCTATCCTACATGTAAATTAAATAAAGCAAAAAAACTATGTAAAATAAAATAATTTTTATGTAATTTTAAAATAAAATTATTGTCTTATGTAAGGCTAAAAGCCAAATCTTTTATAATTATTTCGGTATTTTTCCCATTAAAATCCGAGCATCATGTCAATTCCGAGTATGATGTCAATTCCGAGCAATTTTATTTTGTTATCCCATGTTGTACTGTTACATATCTCGAAGTACTAGCGTAGACACCAAGGTATCCGTCAATTGAGGCTCGCTGACAATAATTGTCAGCATTTAGATGGAGAAAGAAGTTTGGTATAGAACAATTATTGTGAGAACATATCTAAATGCCATTGTAATAATTGCCCTACTTAAATTGGCTTCGCTAAGGAGGAGGCTCACTAACGATTGTTCTATACTAATTTCCCTTATCGGAGTTCGAAGGTGTTGAATGTTGGGTCATTATTACCCACTAAACGGATTACGCTGCTCTTCAGGAACATGGTAGCATCCATTACTGTGTAGCCGGCTTATCGGCCTACGCAAATGGAAATGCGAGAGAAAACAATTCTGGTAGAATCCAATTCTCCCAGCTACGCACCGATGCTACGCCGTGTGTAGCAAGTAACTACGAGTATAACTGGAATGTTCGTTCGAGTTAAGTCCATTATTCACCTATTTAGTAAAACTGCACTCAAATCGGACTATGCATTATTGAAATACGTTCGGACAAAAATTTGGAACACACACAAAGGTGTCAATCCGTCTAGGTTTAGAATGTCCAATTCCAAAAATGACCAACGGGTGCAAAATATCCATTTTCCGACACGCCCATTTCATAGATTGTCCATTTCCCAGAATGTCCATTTCTCGGAATGTCCAATTCTCAGAAACTAACATAAACCGTATTGTCAATAACGTTGTTTTTCGTACGTAGGTACATACGTATTTTCTTTTGTACAATAATGTGTTTTTAAATTTTATTTTATTTATTTAGGATTATCAACATTAGTTCAATTGCACTTAATCTAATAATAGGTTTATTGCTTAATGTTACGACTAATTATAGGTAACCTCCGCTTACCTGTATCTCTGTGGAGTACAGTTTTAAATTACTAGAACACGCATTACTTGAAACATGCAGGAGAACAATACAAACATATTATACACTAGTCTCCGCCCGCGACTTCGCCTGCATGGAACAACTTTATCGCGGAAATTTGTTTATCCCGCGGGAACTACTCACTTTATCGGGATATAACAAATTTCATCCAAATCCGTGTATCCGTTTCGCCGTAATTGAGCAACAAACAAATAAACAAACAAACACACATCCAAACTTTTGCATTTATAATATTAGTTACATGAACTAGAGAAAAAAAGAAGAAATTAACGCTAAGCATTAATTGGTGATGCCAGGAAGTTTAAAACCACTCTATACATATTATATTCGACCATCACGATCAAAAATCTAAAAGGTCACTAAATTTACTATGTTATATAATACTATTTTACAGAAATAAACAAATAGTTATAAAAAATATTTCAGTTATTGTGACTGTGTATAGTAATTATTAGGTCCTAACATATGAAACGAACGAAACGAAAACGTTGGAACCAAAAACGCACTGTGTTTTTTGCGACACCACCGCCATACACATCATTAATCCTTCAAGCCGTATCTGCAGCACTGGTGCCACGGCGAAACTCGTACTCATAAATGACGCGATATTTTAAGTTTTCCATTTTGTAAACTGAGTGACGCAAAGAAAAAACCAAAGATGGACAAACCATATGGATTACGGTTTTCGAAAAACAAATGCATGAGTAAATAGCTCAATAAATTTGAAATTGGAATTCCTAACCAAAGAGGAGATATTTGAGATCAAAGTGGCCAGTACGACAAAACGCCAATGTCATAGGACCTAATTAATATCAACCCCGACTAGGATTATAAAGAAGCAAATTTAGCTCAACACATCAAACACGAAGTTCTCAAAAAAAAAATTATATACGAGGAAACTCATGGAGGTCTCCGACTCCGGCCTAAATGGATTATTTCTATTTGACTTATATCGATTTAAAAAGGAATTGACGAATAGTGTGAAACAATACTTAGATTCGTATTATATTGCATTCTCTACCTACTCAATGACAATAATATATTTATAATTTGAAATTGGAATTCCTAACCAAAGAGGAGATATTTGAGATCAAAGTGGCCAGTACGACAAAACGCCAATTTCATATGTAAGGACCTAATATTACGTTGTAGAAGCAACGATGATGTAGTATGCGACTGAACAGTTTCCCAACACGAAGTTCGCAAACCTCTATCCCAAAGTTGGCGCGGTTCCGTTAAAGTTGCGGCAAATTAAGAGATTCCAGTTAGAAAAGCTCCAATTGATCGATAGAGGTTGCCGAGCCGAGGGGTTGTCCCTCTTATCTCATGTAGAATGCATTATATTCAAATCCAAATCATTTATTCAGGAAATAAACTCGCGAGGAGATACTATAGTAACGACGTTATAAAAAAGACTCATAGAACTGCGAAAGCTTCTCGCCAGATTTATATATTGTGTAATCTTTAAAAAAAACGGAGTAAGTACATAATGGTACACATAGTTTGTGGAAAGGTACCATCTAAACAATTTATTTTCAGTCACAGAAAACAACATACAATAAATCAAAATAGAGGTGACTATGACTATCTAGGTAATACTCGTACAATGATTGCTGTAGTGGATAGTGACCTTGTCAGCGAAACGACGGGTAAATGTTTGTGAGATGAATATGAACATTTATTCCTGAGTCATGGATGTTTATATAAATATTTATGTATGTTTATCCGTTATCTAGTATCCATAGTACAAGCTTTGCTTAGTTTGGGACTAGAGGATGGGTGTAAGTGTCCGATATATATAAAAAAAAAAAGAAATGGGTGCGTGTCTGCCCTCGACATATGTTACAATTACATCTTTGTATTGCGGGCTTGTTACGCCAGTTAAGCAATAACCAAGGGATTGTAGATGATAACACTGTTTTTTTGTTCACAAGAAGTATTAGTATATTTTCATTGATTTATTCAAAATTATGTTGTTAAAATCCCTTATGTTGTAAAGTTCATGCTGTATCTATCCTTCCCGACGTCATTGATCGACCCTATTTTAAAAACCTACCAAGAGCGTATCAAAATTTACGTTTCGAGTATGTTTTCGATATAAAATAACTATTTGAAAATTTAGAAAACCCTTGAAAAGTATTTCATCTAAATACCGTACAATTCGTTGGGGTTTAAAAATTGTTGCAAACCTGGGGCTCTATTAGGTAATTTCATCGATATGATCATCGATTAGGTACGTGGTGTTGATTCTGTAAATTTGTTTTTTGCGGCTGATCCGCGGTGAGATTTCCAAATGGACTTTAAGCTATGATCGTAAAGTTCGTATTCGTCTCACCGCGAATTCCGACGCGAGTTTACGTAATAATATCATATAGCTTATATATAGTATTAAGATTGCAGGTCTTATTTATATATGTAGGAGAAAGTCTTGAGCGTCGGTAGCTCAGCGGATAAGACGCGGTCTCCCAATTTGGGAGGTCCGGGTTCGATTCGCAGGCAGGCCATTTACCAATGACTTTTTAAATTAAATTTAATTAGTTATGTGTATTTATCAAACTGCTCCTAAACAGAGGAGGAAAATATCGTGAGAAAACCTGCATGCCTAAGAAATACAAATTCAAAGGCATGTGATGTCACCAACCCGCATTGGGCCCGCGTGGTGGACTACGGCCCATACTTCCTCAAAGCGAAGTCAGTGGGATGTTTGCGGGCTGATGATATAGGAGACAGTCTAAAGGGAAATTGTTATTCAAGTTTCACTGAAATCTATCTATCACATGAGCAAAACTGAGCAACGAACTGCAGGTTAGAGGCGTTCCCAATAGATCGGCGATGGTCACAGTGATACAGGTCTCCGAGGACCTGCAACAGCCACATATACAACCAATACCAACCAATCACATGATGACATGATAGGTGTAAAGGGAAATATAACAAAATCCAACCAAGACCCTCCTAACAATATTATAAAAATTAAGCCTTCTACTTGTGTTGGCGACTGTACTTAGAACGACGTAGCTAGACCGGTTTCCTTCAAAAGGTAAATTCTACCGTATTTCTCGTATTCAAAGTTGATAAAAAAATTTTTATTCACATATATCATATTATACGACAGAGGACTACGGCCTTGTTTCCTGAAGAAGGATCTTGATCCACTTTGGGTCGCTTAGACGTTGGAATGAATAAATGAGTAGTCAAATATCGATTCGCTTTATTGTCCTTTTATTTATTGACAGAAGGAAGTGAAAGTCCCTTTTTGTCTGACATCTGACCTTATCCTCAATTTTTTTTCCTACTAGCGTCTTTGTATTTGGGTGGATTAAATTAATGGGAAAATTGCGATATATTTCTATATATTATTAGATTCGATATATTATTGGAGCAGATTTCACCAGTGATGCCATATTGGAGGGATTACCGCCAAACTTGGGGGCCTTTATAGCATTGGGACAAACTTGTGGGGGTTTAGACAACTATTGCTAAATAAATTGGAATACTATTGCCGTAACTTTCTTTAATAAATAAATATCCTTAGACATCCACACAGCGCCATCTAATTCCACAGTAAGCAACTATAGGCTTGTGTTGTGGATACCAGATGGTTGATATACTACATATAATACATTTTTTTTTGTAAATAAATACTTATTCTAAATGAAAATATCCATAACTCGGGTACACATGTCCGTATTCATTATACAAACATATGCCCCTAGCGGGATTCGAACCCGCAACCTTTTGGTATAGTGGTTAGAGTTGCTAACCACTACACCAAACAGGTCGTCACAACGACACGTCGTCTTTCACAACATACTGTCTGTATTTCTGTAATTTCTAATTTATAGTTTGGGCATACATTAATTTAAGAAGTAAATATTTTATTTTAAATTTTAAATGTCCGCCTGGCTAGCTACCACCATCTTATCTAAATCTGCCGCCAAGCAGCAATGTTAATAGCATTGTTGTGTTCCGGTTGTCAAAGATAGGATAGCCAGTCCCCCAAATGTGTTGGGGTGTCCGGGTCAGTACGCTTCCACCTTCGACCTCATCTTCACTTAACATCAGGTGTGATTGAGGTCAAGTACCAACCCGTTGTGCATAAAAAAAAAAGCATGTTTTTTTTAATCAATAGATGGATAATACTTACCAATAAGAATTTAGATAGTTATTCTCTATATTATTGTATATCGTTGAGTTTAATGTTTAATAAAAAAAACACACTTAAAAATCGGACTACGCATTTCTAAGGTGCGTCCGGCCGGACAAACACTGGACACATACATACACACACACAACATCCTCAAACACGTAACACTCGTCGGTTTTCGTCGGGGGTAAAAAACTGCTATATAATCTAAGATTATCAAGAACTTAAGCAATGATTGCTATTTAATGAATGATTAAAAAAAATTGTTATACCTGTTACTCACTTATACCGGATGAGTTTTTTTACCGTAAGGAAAAAATAGGGCATATTAGCTAAGTGAAATAGAAGGTAATGGCTTAGGTAGTTTTTTTTTTTTTTCAAAAAGCCGCCTACGGCCATTGATTCATATGCGACTGGCGTGATTTCTAGGGTTCCTATGTTTCGAAATTTATTTTCTCCAAGTTTTCTTTATTTTATTTCTTTATTTACCAAGCCAAGTACCATCTAGCTGCACTCGATTCTGTGGAACGACGTGCCATGAGACTTATAGGTGATAGTTCGATCACTGCTAAATTGCAGAGCCTTGAACACGGTCGCAAAGTCGCCTGTCTCTCAGTTTTTTACAGGATACATTTCGGGGAGTGTACGTTGGAATTACATAATCTTATTCCACCGTCACCCTTCCATCTTCGGACCACTAGGCGTGGGGAGGGATTCCACCCGTATATAGTTAATATACCGAACATTCGCACTAAGAAGTTCGATTCTTCATTCATCATCCGAACAGCCAAGGCATGGAACTCCCTTCCGGAGTCAGTCTTTCCTGAATCCTACAACCTTGGGATCTTCAAGAGCAGAGTGAATAGGCATTTACTGAGATCGCGTGCTTCATCTCCGACCACATCGTCACTTTCCATCAGGTGAGATTGTGGTCAAAAGCGAATCCAGTCGATCATAAAAAAAAAAAAAAAAAATTATGTGGAATAAGCTACAACGCGACATTTATTACAACGCGTTAAATGACATAATTAATATGGACAAAATTAATATAACCATGATGGTTTTGAAAACATAAATAAACTACCTATGCCAACTTTTTTCAACAAATTGAACGTTCCATTTTTCAATTTTTTCCATACAATTTTTTTTGGTGAGTTTATTTCCTAACGGTAAAAAAACTCACCCAGTGTATTATTTTCTTTACAATTTTATGTTGATACGAGTAGGATATTCGTTTAAGATAGAAGACACTTTAAATCCTACGAGGATCGAGTTCGCTCATAAAAACGGTCAATAACGCTGACTAGGCTATCTAGACTTGATGCTAGTAAACTTAGTAAGTACGTCGGTTCTTGAAAACAATAAACGGGTCTCTAAAAGGGAGTTGCCCAACGCGATTATTCATTTGTGAAATAGGAGGATTCGAAACCAGCCACAAAGGGTCACAGTAAGTGGGAGATTTAGATAAACCAGTATTTCTTTTTTACACATGACGTAGCCTTGACGTCTATCATATCTGATGTTAAGTGCAGATGAGGCCGAAAGTTCAACGCGCTCACCACTTCCAATTTATTTTGGGTAACTGGCTATCTTATTTCAAATAGACGGAACACAACAATGCTATCCACACTGTTGCTTGGATAACATGTTGGGAGCTACCCAAGCGGATCGAACCGCCCTCTTGACTATTACAAAAAAATCTAACAAATATTAAGTTTTTGACTTATTTGATATTTTTGACATTTCTGACATTAGAAATGTACCGGTACTAAACATGTACAGTCAGGTTCACAATTGCAGTTATAGCCAATTTTTTTAGGTCCGGGTTCGATTCCCTGGCAGACCATGTACCAATGAGTTTTTAAATTTAATTTAATTACTTATATGCATTTATGCGACTGCTCTTAAACGGTGAAGGAAAACATTGTGAGGAAACACTACATGCCTGAGAAATAAATTCAAAGGCATGTGAAGTCCCCATCCCCCCTTCGGGTCAGCGTGATGGACTATGGCCCATACCCTCTCATATACGAGGGAAGGCCCATATCCCTGCAGTGGGATGTTTACGGGCTGATGATGGTGATATGTTTAATTATTGTGCAGTACGCACTACTTATATTTATATTCCTATACTACTAATACTTACATACTTGATATTTGCCTTAACTACAAAGGTTTTTGAACTTTGACAATGACTGCAATTTTCAACCCGAGTGTACCTCGCTGTTGTTTAGTTAGCCGTCCATTTTTATACAACGTTGATGATTCAATTCTGTAAACATAATTCATGTACAGAAGTAAATCTAACCGCAAATCAGATGATTACTTTGCCATGCAAAGTCGAGGGTCTACATGGTGCCTAACGAGGCACTTGATCTCCCCTCCGACTGATCCATCACCCGCCTTGATCGAGGGCCTCCCCTTTAGTCCACGACTATTTAGATCGACGCCGTAAACATTGGGATCGCTTATTTATCGCGCGGCTTTTTATACCTAAGCTCTTTTCTGGTTTAACAAGTTCAAATTTATTGCGTCTTCAATAAACTAGTCGAAGTGCTCGGGCTATCTTGTTTTTACTAGCTATATCCAGTTCAACCGCAAAGGACAATGGATACGCAAATATTTTTTTTATTATCGAAGAGAAGTACGGATAGCAATATCCAAATTACAAAGCGTACGAGTCCGAATCATGGAATGAGGAAATTTGTAGTCAATTCAAAATCAAAAATGCTTTATATTCTAGATACACAGGGTACACTTAATATAATAAATTTGAAATTTTTAATCTACTGCTTGTTCAAAATGCAAAATTCCCCTGACATCCACAACACAAGCCTATAGTTGCTTAAAGTGGAACTAGATGGTATTGTGTGCATGTCCAAGGTTATTTATTATTATTTATTTATTTGTTATTTTTCACATTTGTACCTACATTATATGTGTGTGTCGCTAATTGGGTCAAATCAACTATTCTTATTCTTATAATCTATAAATAACTTTCATTATGGGGGCAGTGGTTATAATTAGAGGTAAGTATTAACAATAACAATAAATCAGTGTTTTGCTCAATGAGCAATCTAATACACTGAGCTATGACCCATTTGTACTGCTGCAGCACACACATGCGTTAGTGTTACAATATTATGTTATTGTTGTTGATGTATTACCTTATCTGTGTATCAATATGTATAAGCTAAATGTATGTGTGTGACTGTGGAAACAAATAAAGGCTTTATCTATCTATCTGTCTATCTAATAACAATAACAATTATTGATCAAAGTGATGATTATTCATCTCTCCTTTCTTTTTCTCTCCTTATGGAGAGAAAAATCACTTTTTTCGTTTCAGTTTCGACAGTGCCGTGTGGTTTCGGTAGAGTCATGTGGTTTGAAAAAAAAATCCGTTTTTGCAGGGTGGTACGCACTCAAATAATACCAACGTCAATCCTTACTTTGCGTGTATTATAGGATCACGGACGTGTTCTCATATAGTGTTTATTTATTGGGCTACGGCCGCTCGGGAAGGGAATTATTTCCGTTCGGGTATACAACTTCGTTACTCCATCGATATTGGACAGAACGTACCGAAATCAAATTACGGAACAAAATAGAGTGTATAAAAATGGAACAGTGGAAAAAATATTTAATTATGGTGGAATAAAGTCATACATGAACCTTGAAACATAATACTCATTCTTATCAACTTCAACAGTCAACTTATAAAATATCAGACTATTTAGATGATGACCATCCCTGGACATGATCAGATCCTTCGCATGCCAGGCTATTTCACAGTTAATAATGAAATATAAAAACCTTTATGCAAAATCAAAGCCTGATTTTAAAAGAGCAAACCCTTCGAGTTTCTTGCTTGTTCTTGTCAGGGGAAAATTGCATTTTGAACAAGCAGTAGCTTAAAAAATGTAAAATTAACTATTTTAAGTTTACTTTGACATTTTTTAGGAAATCCCGCCTCCACCCTAAGAGTGGTATCCCACACTAAAGCCCGACCCGTGCTTCAAGGAATCAAGGACATTCAATTTGGTCACTTTCTGTTGTCCCGTAATATACCATTCGGTTCAAGAACACCTGCAGGCGTACCACGTAAGAAATGTTTAAGGTTCAACCTTAAAGTTTAAGGTTTAGCTCGCTTGCGGTCGACCGCAAATTTGGTACCACGTAAGCTCCTAGAAGTAAATTAAGGTTTATCGAGTTACCATTCGAAAAAAATACAAATGAACCAACTTCTAAACGACGTATCAATAAGTGTATTATTTATAAACGACTGTATACAAGTCATTGATAATCCAAAAATATATATTTCTTCCCAAAAGTATTATAACATTAAAAAAAACACGAAATACGTTATAGTAAAAAAAAATAATTCTTAACTAGCAACACTCACATATTCAATACTCACAATTGTTCCTTTTTACGCAATAGTGTGGAGATACTTAATTTATATTTTATTTTATCAATTGAATTAAAAAAGCCAATTGTTAGATATCGACATTTCCTAAGTTGAAAATGAAAATGTCGTATTAATTAGACTTGTTAAGTCAATAATTAGAATTTCATTTAACAATATTTTATTCACGTACGCGGAACGGAACGGATAATATTATTATTGTTTGTTGTAAAGTTTTTGGAGCGTTTGATAATTTAATACATTTTAGCTTACTTTGGACTTTGTTTATATATATATACATATAAACTATCATTTGGCGTTTGCAATGGGTAAGTAAGAGTGTTTAAAGAATCATCGAAATAAACCAAACAACAAAATACTAAATAGTTAAACATTTATTTTTCAGCTACGCTCCATGTACCCCGTTTTCCTTGAGGCCCTAGGACACGAGTGTACGCTGCTCGGACGGGACGGGGAGACGTTACTCCCGTCTTACATTAACACCCCGACTTGGTCGCCGGCGCATCCAATAACTCTGGGAAGACTTAGGAAGCGTGATGAATGCCCATTATGACGGGACAGTGATGTTTTTGCCATCAACTCGCTAAGAAGAAGAATGAAAACGGGAAGAGAGTAAGTAAAACGTAAAGGGTTAGTGCATGTGGTTACCGACGCGTTATAAGAATTGAACCAACCTCTAAAGGATAACACTTCATACCAAAAACTTTTATAAATTATAAACAAACTCAGAATATTAGAGCAGACCGAACATAAGGCTTAAATAGTGTGACCACTTTTCATACAAAGTAATAAGCTGCATTTAGAGTTGACCTACATATAGAAATTGGTTATTTTGTCTGGTTTATTAGATTACTATTTTGTTTATATCTAATACCACATGAGTTTATTATTTGGATACAAGCAATATGTTTATAACACACTAACCCTTATGTATAGGGATTATCACATTTGAGATAAATGTAGCAAACCTATGTATGAGAAATTATGTATGTGTATAATGAATGTATGGGAAAGAGGTTGACTTCTCTTTAATGATAGCATTCCTCCCACCCCCCTCAATTAACTTCTGAATTCCCAATATGGTTTTCAAGTTTATTATATCTTTTCTGTATTACAATGATTTGAAATGTAATCTTCAGCTATAAAGCGGCACCAGTGTGAGACTGGGGTGGATCATCTCTAAAAAGCTGTTATGATATCAAGGAGGGTTTACTCTACATCGTTGGGGATGGTTTTGGTGATTACTAACAGTCTACTTTTGATTTGCAGGGGCAGTGCTGACGAGGCCATCTACTTTTTTAATTAGTTTTAAGATATTTGTGTTATTTGATTAAGTATTTCTTAATTTGTAAATATCATATCATTTGTATTTTCTTAAATAAATTTACATATTATTTTTTTAGGCTGTGTATTTGATTTTATGTTCTTGAAAAAGGTCGGGTTTTCTTATGGTGCTTCTTTTTCCTGACCTTGTGATCCTTGAAGCATCATTATTTCACATGAGACAAGTACTCAAAGTCTATACTTAAGTTCGACACTCACATAGTGTAAAATATATATAGTACATCTTCACCTGAAATAAGCTGCGATGGATTCTTATATGTATATTCAATTATCAAAATACCACAATGTACATGTACAGGGTGGGTTTAACAATCCACAAGGTGAAAAAATATTAGTATATATCCATCATCTAAAAGTATAGTGTAAAACTTTTTAATTAATAGACAATAGAATAGAAGATGGGAATATTTAGGAGATTAGGGTGAGAAGATTCTCTAGTAAAGTGACAGCTGTCTAAATTCACATACTCCTACAAACTCAACTTTACAGTTATGTGCCTTACGGCTGTTACATATTTTTTTAGGGCCGACTTTTACATACAAGGATTATTGAAAAAAATAATGCTTTTATACCAGGATAACATACTTTTTTTATTATTCAGATACATCCTAAACCAAAGGTAATACAATAACAAAATTAAATGTTTTATCAAATCATATTAACAAATTAAGAAAATACAAATTACATTACATCAATTACAAATGTATCTACCTACACAGCATAATATTTACAAATACCAATTATATTGATAAATAATTGAAGTAGCTTAAACTCATAATGAAATATGTAGCTTCTCTGCCAGAGCGCTGTCCCTGAAAATCAAAAATAGGTCATTAATAATGTGAATAACAAATAAAAGCATAACTATTTCAATCGAAATACTCAGCTTTTCACTGGTGAAGGTGGTTCTAGGACAGCATATAGTTTCAAGCATCCTGTGTGGCCTCTACACTCGACATTGGCTGCTGCTGGAAGTAAATAAATAAATATAAAAGTTGCAATGTTATGTTCATAAATAAAGCCAGTTTTAATCTGATTTAGGTACTTATGTACTTTTTTCGCATCTATGCCTTTTGTATTCTTTCAAGATATCATAGCAGTATTAATTAGTATGGCTTACCTGCTGCTTAATTTCACTCTTGCCATATTCTGTTCACCAAGAATTCTCTTATAGCACTTCCTCATGGAAGTTAGCTCATGCTAACTGACGATTTGTGGTGGGGTCTGCTTGTATCACTGCTTCATGTTCATTGTATGTTCTGAGGATCTGCAATTCATGATCACGCTGTTCCTCATCATATAATTCTGGAACAGATAATCAAGCAGCGTTGGTAATATTGTATAATATAACACAAGCATGGGTGATCATGCCAGCAGTGATAGGATCATAGTGAAGCACACGATGATGTAATAAGCATCACCAGTGTGCTTTGAGAACGCCAATAACAATAAAAATGACTTCCAAAATACCTATATCTATTGTCTAAATGTATTTCACTCACCTAAAAACCAGACAGACTTTGACTACTACAACTGTTCCATATAGTGTCTAAGTGGATGATGTCCCCAAATAAAGAATCATGTCTATCGTGACACGTTCTAAGGTGCCTCCGGAGTTCCTGGCGTTGAAGACCATCATAGGCTTCTGCCGATTCTAACTCATTTAGAAAGAATCCCAGTCGTGCCATTTCGTACAACTTAAGAAAATACACTTCACTCAGATTTTCACTTTACATGCACTTAATTGTATTGGATCACGTTTCTATACTTTATGTCGAAGCTAACAACACGAAATTTCAAGTTTTTTGGCTATATTATCAACAAACACACGTAGGAAAACTTCGCGGCTCGAGTTGTCAATGTCAAAATTTTTAGGTTAGAAGATAAACTGCAAACCGAGTTCAACCGCAAAAAATATGCAGTTTATGTCACGTGACCGTAGTTGAACGTCAAAACTTTGCGGTTGAACCTTAAACGCTTCTTACGTGGTACGCCTGCTGGTACGTTGACGGAAGCATGAGAAGGGCTGATAATGTCATCTCTATAACAAATTCTTATACGTCTCAACTTTACGACAGTAAATCATTCGAAATCAAAGCAAAAATAACTAAACGTAATTCGATAATTAAAAAGGGAACAAATAAGATTTCAGATATTTTGAAACTTTATTATTAAAAAAGCGTATAAAATTGTAAACGACTAACACGAGCGCAAGGTTATTTTTATCCGACTGTCCAAACTTCAAACTTCAAGCATTTATTTCAACGTAAGATACATGATTGTTGAATGTCAATTTAAATCTACTGGAAATAAAAAAAGTTTATTGCATTTACCTGCAGTCAGTATGTCCAAGCTACTACCGCTTCGGAAAGGGAATTCATCTGTGGGAAAAGAAGCGGCGCAAGAAACTCACAGGATCACTGTTGTTCTTTTTTTTTTAAATAAAGTATATAACTAATACAATTTTATAATTTTGGGGAGCTGATCGAAGTACACCAAGCATGTTTGTCATTGAGGTAGTCACAAATTTTATAATAACCCTTTTTTGCTAATGTTATTTTGACATAATGTTTAAATTTTTTCTCAAAATCAAAATCAAAATCAAAATCAAAATATTTTTATTTCATAGGATAAAATTATCACTTGAAAACGTCACTATTAATATTAATATTACATTATAGTTTAAATTTACTGCTCATTCACAAAGCTGACTCCCCAGAGAAGAACGAGCAAGAAACTCTAGGGTTGCTCTTTTAAACAGATTATAGGTTGCGATTTGATAATTATATGAATAGACAGCTATGTCCATGCTTGCTTATCATTCAAATAGTCAGTGATGTTATAATAGCCTTTTGTTAATAATTTCTGTTTTATGATTGCTTTAAATTTATTTAAAGGCATATTTTGAATGTCTACTGGAACCTTATTATAAAAGCGTATACATTGCCCTTTGAAGGATTTACTAACTTTGTGAAGTCGGCTAACATAAATAGATAACTGGTTCTTATTCCTTGTATTAACATTGTGCCTATCACTATTTTTAGCGAATAAGGTTATATTTTTTTTTGCATATAACAAATTCTCATAAATGTATTGAGATGCCATTGTTAAGATATTAATTTCCTTAAACTTATCTCTAAGAGACTCTCTAGGTCCTAATTTATAAATGGCACGAATAGCACGCTTCTGCAGAACAAAAATCATATGTATGTCAGCAGCGTTTCCCCACAACAATATGCCATATGACATCAAACTGTGGAAATAGCTAAAGTAAACCAGTCTTGCGGTATGAACGTCTGTTAAATTTCTGATTTTTTTGACTGCATACGCAGCAGAAGCAAGCTTTTTCGCTAGTTTCTCAATATGAGGCCCCCACTGAAGCTTAGCATCCAATGTCAGTCCTAAAAAGACAGTAGTGTCTACAAGGTCCAATTTTTCACCTCGTACAAATATGTCAATAGGCATTTGTTTAACATTAGGTAAAGTAAATTTTAAGCATTTAGTTTTTTTTTCATTCAAAAGAAGATTATTTACTGTAAACCAGTTAACAAGTTCAAAAATAGCAGTGTTTACATCGTCACAAGATGATTGATATCTCTTAACTTTAAATAGCACAGAGGTGTCATCTGCAAACAATACTATTTCACATCTATTCCGGGCAAGATGAGGCAAGTCATTAATGTACACAAGAAACAAAAATGGTCCTAGAATTGAACCTTGTGGCACGCCCATATGGACCTCAGACCCAGAGGACTTAGTGCCATTAACATCTACCCTCTGAATTCTATTATACAAGTATGATTTTAAAAGATTCAAAGCCTGACCTTGTATGCCGTAATGGTGTAATTTCCTGATTAATATATCATAATGAACACAATCAAAAGCCTTTGACAAATCGCAGAAGACGCCAATTGCATCCCGCGAATTCTCCCAGGCATCAAAAATATGTTGAACTAGCTCAACACCTGCATCGGTTGTTGAGCGACCCCGTGTGAATCCAAATTGTTTGGGATGCATGATATTGTTTTGATAAAAATGAGACATTAACTGGTTTAAAATCAATTTCTCAAAAATTTTACTAAATGTGGGTAGTACTGATATAGGTCTAAAGTTAGTGGGATCTGATGTACTACCTGCTTTAAATAATGGAATGACTTTACTTAGTTTCATTAAATCAGGAAACACTCCACGATCAACACATTTGTTAAATATAGTAGCCAAGTGGGGTGCAATACAATCAATTATGGAATTAATAATTTTAACTGATAGGCCGTGAACGTCAGTCAGATTAATTAGTCAGTCAGTCAGTTAGATTAATGATATTCTCAGGTATAATCCCAGGAATCAAGGAGTCCATGTATGTGTGTACTTTTATGTTGCCTCCTGTAGCCTAAACGGTTGGACAGATTTTGAAGTGTAAGGTGTCATTTGAAAATTTAACATGGCATCCACAAAATACAAAACAATTATTTTCAAAAAAATCGATCAATAACTTCTTCATACATCATACATACATTATGTCAACCTCTATCCCAAGTGGGGTGGTCAAAGATATCCCAAACAATATAGTGTGCGGATATTCCAAACATTAAGAGTTTAATGATTGAAACAACATCCACGGTTCACCTTAAGAAATCTATAGATGTTTTTGGTGGAAAGTCCCTTAGTCGCCTTTCACGACAACCACGGGACATGAGGGGTTGGTAGAATATTATTTGAGTGCCGAAATGTTATTTATAAAAAAGTTCACCGAAGGCAAATATTATGACTCAATAAATTATTTTTAGAAAATATTAAGTAGCCATTGATTTCATTTATCTAGTACAGTATAAATAATATTATTTTACAATAGACGGTATGAAGAAGAAAGTAAACATACATTTGTCGGGTCCAATACTTTGTTATTGTATAGCAATTCTCCTATTCATAGTATGTGTTAATAAATTATTACAACGTCTCGGTCACAAAATATTACATGGGCTAGGGCATGACCTCCACGTAACAGGAGAAAGTCAGTGCCCAAGTCCACCACGAGAGTCGTGTCAAACTACTGGCCAGCTGACACTCCGTGTTTTGAAGTCACTACGCCTCCGACTGCCTTCAAACAATTGGGGCAGCAGAATTAACAGCACTTTTCAAGCACGGTCCGACGAATTTATAACCTCTAAGGTTTAACACTGGTACAAAAACGTTCCCAGTGGTCACCCATCCAAGGACTAATGTGCAAAACGTTATAGTACCATTCGTAAATAATAATAACATGTTCCGTGCTGAACAGCCGATCTCAAAATACAAAATCCGAATACTCGACTGATAATATGGTTATAGGTTGACCTACATTTCGCCCAAACATAAAATCCATTGGAGAGTGATTGGTATAAAATTTTAAAACACATTTCTGTGTCATTGTTTCGTAAATAAAATTTTCCACAACAAGTGAGGCGAAATGATAAGAGTTTATTGTCACAATGAGAGTCGAATATTGAGAGTTGCATAAAATTTTACAGCAGTTTCCTTCGTGAGTGTGTGATTATTTAGTAACAGGTACGTTGAAATATCAATTACTTGCTACTTTATTGTGTCTAAAGTATTCTTTTACATTTTTAGATTATTGCGAATGTGTTGCCACAACTCGTTCATACCCCGTTTTTTACCTTTCATTCAATTCACGATATGACGCCGCATCTGATATGATTCATGCATAAAACTCATAAAACAGAATAACGCCTGTTACTGGCCTGAGGTATGAGGATTGATTTCGAGTAGGTTTTATTGATAATCGAGACGGATGATTAAATTGATTTTATAGGTACCTTCTTATCCGACAGCCCTAAAAGGAGGGTAATGTTTTGGGAAGTATGTATGTATGTGTACATTTCTATGTTCGATTCGTCTTGATCCCTAAACTGTCATAGGATACATTTTATGGTAAAAAATCCAATATGGCGCCCGCAAAATACAATGTCGGGATGTTTGGTTTTTAAATACTTTAATAATTATTTAATAAAGGAATGGAAACGCGTTTGACAACAATCTCACCTGGTGAAAACTGACGATGTATTGTATACGCACAATACCTACTATCTAAATTAAACGAATTGAATTTTAATAAACATATGCACGTCCTAATTATGAGTATTTAAAAATAATACTTTTGAATGTTTCCTAGCACACACACAAACTTTACATGCACACGCAACACATACGCTTTCCTACACACAAATAGGTACGCACACCTAAATATTTTCAAATAATCGATACATTGCTCTTACATGACCACCTATTTTATTTTCTGTTGATAAATGAGGTCTTCTGACAAATGCATTCTTTACTTACAAGAAAATCACAATAACCGAAGTAAATATTGATATAATAGTAATGCATATCATCTGCAAGTCTGCAACAAGCTTTAATGTTTTATAATTTTTCGCTTCAGCAACATGAGGTTTCTACTCATCCTCCTGTCCGTCGTGAGCGCACTCAGCAAAACGTTTCGATACCCACGATTTATCCAGCTCATCCTAAACGACGACAATCAAATTCAGGACATCATCATTCCAGATTATATACCTAATATTATGCAGGAAACAGAGGATGATATAAGACCTATCAACGACGGACAAATGGCTGCAGAAGTAACAACAACATTACCCGAGACATCGGAGACACCTGAAGACCAGTCAGAAATTGTAGAACAAGAGTCTGAACCAGAGGAACCCATTAAAGAGCCTTCATTTAGTCTAGAACCTCAGCTCAGCGAACCTGAAGTGAATCAAGAAACTGATACTTCTGACGAGTTAGAAGCGACCCCGTACCCCATAACTATTGATGAAGATATTACAAACAATGAATTTGAGGCCAATGTAGAACCTAAACCCATTGGTGAGACCGAGGATATCGGAGAAGATAGACCGCTGCATAGTAATAGGAGGGTTCAAAAATTTATGCCTTCAGAATAGGCACGAAGGCAGGTGATGTTAACGGGACCCCATGTCCACCAAGATAATGTATTCAATGTTCTGCATTATTAAATTCTGAGCAATATTTTTCGTTTGTATCAAAAAATCTTAGCGGTTACATACAAATCTATGGGTAGAACAATATTCAGCAGAGGGCGTCATGTGGTTGATAAGATAATGACGAATCTAACATATTTCCTGTATAAAACGTCTTTATTCAAGCCTTGCCTTGTACGCATTAATCCAATCAAGTATGTGTGTAGTTGATTTACTGCTTCAGAAGTTGTTGGACTATTGTTCTGTTGTGTGCACACTGGCTCCAACTTTGTGGGAGTTGCGGACGTGGACCTGCTTCCGGAACTGACTATAACACTCGTAACATTCACTCCGATATAAACTTGCAGACTGGCGCAATGTGCGGCGGGTACTCAGGCAGATTGCATGTTTATGGCCTTAACAGTACCTTTTGGAAAATTTATGATACTCGATGGAATTACATACTCTTTGTGCAGGATTGAATCGAACGGTTTTGTGTACACAAAATAATACTGCGCCATCAATGTAGTGAACATTCTTCACTTATCTTCTCATAGACCGTTACTCGCATAATTAATTTCATTAAAGTAGTTATAATATGTCAGACCGTGTGGTCATACCTTTAATCGGTTGTGGTAACGCTGTCTTTTTATTAACTATAGATAATTCTGTATGACAGCTTTTCCTTTACATTCCGTCTGTGAGCTCTGCTGCTGTGTTAAATAAAAATTAATTTTGTCCATCCATCTATTCCATCTGCCTCAACTTGAAAAGATCAATTGTTGGACCATGTTCTTGTGAATAAATATTTCAATTCATTTTCATTTCAAGTTTTACATACAAATACAAAATACAGTTTTGTGCAATATTGCCGCTCCTCTCGGGATATAGAGCTGCCGGACAGACAGAACTTCGGATTCCCTATATAAGGATTAAGTTGAATAAAGAAACGGCTTCCCAAGCATTATTTCCAGATTGATTGTTGGGCTCTTTCCACTGTGATTAAGATCGTTTTAGTTTCGCTTCCCCTGGCTGAGGGGACAATAGAGCCATGATGATTAACGAAGGCTCGATAGACCTCACAGAGAATGTATTTTTGTGCTCCCTTTCTAAGTAACTTAAAGATATCTATTAGTTTCCTTATATTCCCAGATAGATCCACAATGTGCCGACTGACATTAAACCGCTCATCCAGAACCACTCCCAAACCCCGAACGAGTACGAGATTGGAACCTTCAAGAAACGAGCCTACACCTTCCTCAAAGGCCGGCAACGCATCTGTGACCCTTTTGGTGTTGCGGGTGTCCATGGGCGGCGGTGATTGCTTTCCATCAGGTGACCCGCATGCTCGTTTGCCGCCCTCTCATATAAAAAAATAAATATTTAATATACTCGTATCAATCTCTGCTCCTGAGAAAGATTATACTCACAAGTATGAATTGTTATTCTAGAGTTTTATTGTTTAAGGAAAATAGTGAAATACGGTTGTAAATAGAAGATATGAAAGTAAACTTTTTGGTTGGTGATAGGGCATTTTATATGTCCGCCTGGCTAGCTACCATCATCTTATCTAAATCTGCCGCCAAGCAGCAATGTTAATAGCATTGTTGTGTTCCTGTTGTCAGAGATAAGATAGCCAGTCCCCCAAATGTGTTGGGGTTTCCAGGTCAGTACGCTTCCACCTTCGACCTCATCTTCACTTAAACTTGCTCTACAAATCAGTCGCCTACACAAAGTCACTAAATCGTTCAAGTGACAATGTATACGATTTTATAATAATGTTCCGGTAGAAATTCAAAATTTGCTTATAAACAAATCTTAATAAATAAATAAATAAATAAAAAACCACAATTAAACGAACTATTATATTGACTATCTCGATGATAAGAATGCATGGACACGAACCACTGACGATGTCCACTATAGAGTGGACATCGCCATTTTCTTTTTTTTTAACGAATCATAAATTGACAAATACTTATTTAAAAAGAGCAATCCCTGAGTTTCCTAATCATTCTTCCCCGGCGAGTCCTACTTTGCGAATGAGTGATAATTGTATGTCATGACGTTTTCAAATCTTATTTTTCTTAAAAATAAAACTTTAGTCATTTGATATGTGAAATTAGTATTATACTCGTTTATGCTAAATAATAATATTTGATTCAGAAAGCACTCCGAAGCAATTCTAAAAGTTTTAATACATATAACAAAATGTGAATAATAACTAATTACTTAGTGGCAAACTTTCTGTCATTAGCAATGAAGGAAGCCATTCATCATAAGTTTGAGATTCTGATTTTACTCAAAGTGGCAACATTAACTCGCCATCTCTGAGCAATTACAGCTAAGCTATTACAGAGTATCAAACAAGGGAAAATTGCAGTAAATTAAAACGGAGAGTTATTTAAGGCGTTCTTAGACGGGCAATTTCAGAATTTAATGATGAATAGTATGATTGGCGACGTAAACAGATGAGGATTTATTTATATGACTAAAGATCAATAGATTGGGTGGTGTTATGTGAGAATGTGAGAGGTTAGGGAGAGGGCCGATCCCGCTCGCAGGAGGCGACGTTGGGAGGGCGGCAACGCTCGCTGCACGTCGCCTGAGGGTTGCGGGCGGCTACATCTCGGGGCGATGTAGTCGTCAGACGCGACCCGGGAGAGGATGACACCCCCGGTGCGACCGGGGGGTGTCGTCGCGCCTCATACAGCTCATTGATGCCCTCCGGGCAAGGGCCTCCCCGTGTGAGGGGGCAGGGCGGGGGGGGGGGGGGGACCTGGACCCGGTTATGCGTTAATTTAGTGCATTCTATTAAAATATTATAATACAGGTGACACTAGTAAGAATAGTTATCCTATTTAGCTACAGGCTTATGCACAAAGTAAAAGATATATGGAATAATGTCAGAAGCTATAAAAAGCCCTAAGGTAAGTACATGAAATCTTATACAATGCTGGCCTATCTTTGAGTCTGCTTCATCGGAAGCGAGGCATAAGATTAGTTCCCGCTACAATGCCGGACCACAATGCCTTCGTATCTAGATCTTGCTGGAACTCGTTTTTCTCATATAAAATCTTTCGTAGCTGAAAAGAAAGTTTCTTTTCGTCAACGTGAAAATATTAGTTCGCTAGACAAAATATTTGATTATCACGTACTTTTACTTCAGCTAGATACTGGTTCCTCAATTAGAATCAACTTTCGCATGAAAAGGGAAGTTTGATATTTAATACAAATTGTCATGGTGAGTATTGTTTAGTAAAAAATTCACTTAACATCAGGTGTAATTGAGGTAAAGTGCCTGCACTGTATAACTTTATTGCGGATATAAAATAGGGCATATTAGGTAAGTGACACTGAAGGTATTGGCATAGGTAGTGCGGCGGTTAGGGGCTGTCTTAGGGCGTTTAGCGCCCGTTTAGCCGCCAGCAGGTAGGTAGTGAAGGAAAATACGCATTGAGTTGGATATAGTGGGTTTATTGTTCATTTAGCTGCCCTGCACCCCTCGGCAAATCTCCCCGTATACGGTCACTGGCCTGAAGTTCTTGGAGCTGCAGTGGACGTAGCCCTCGAGTCCTCTCGTAGACGACACGACGAGGTCAAGGCTGGATCAGCGGTTTTCGGGGGAGGGTAGATCTACCCGAATGTCTCCCAGGTGCAGAACTGGATGTCGAAGCCGACAAGTAGTCACTTCGGACCTTGATCCTGTAGAGAACAGGCAGGCATTAGTCAGTGCCCGCAAGTATCCTCGTCCACTGCTGGTGTTCACGGCTCAGCAACCATAACAAACACCACGCAGTTGACAGGCACAAAAGCAGAAACAGCTTACATTAAAATTAGCCAGATTATTATGGAAACTCACCCTAGAGGGATCTTCCGTAGTTTACTTAAGAGGGTTCAGGTGGCAACCGAAGCAGTGTTCTCCCGGTAGCAAAGTCACGGTCAAACAGAGGACGATTCGGGTTCTCCCACTCTAATTAGAAATCGTCTTAACGACGTCATCGCAACCGGACAATTAGCGTACCGCAATACCGTGGTGAGACCCTTTTTAAATAAAATAATAATTTGAGGGTTCCGTAGGAAACTTTTATTATAAAGATGAAGTAGTGTGTGTGTGTGTGTGTGTGTGTGTGTGTGTGTGTGTGTGTGTGTGTGTGTGTGTGTGTGTGTGTGTGTGTGTGTGTGTAAACTAAAGGTAAAAGCGTAACGTCGCTAGACGCAATGTTACAGTAGTTTAATTTTTTTTTCAAACCTTCATCGCATAAACCGTTAACTGTGTAATTTGACAGTCGCGTTTGTAGTATATTCCACATAATTACATCATTAAATTAAATAAATAAAGAAAACGTGGAGAAAATATGAGTTACAAATAAATTTCGCAGATAGGAACCCTACGAATCCCACCAGTCGCATACCAATCTCCAGCCGGAGAGGACGTTTTTGAAAAAAACAATGGAACTACCTATGCCAATAACTTGTATTTCACTTACCTAATATGCTCTCTTTTTCCTTACGGTAAAAAAACTCATCCGGTATATTTATGAAGATCAGGTCGAAGGTGGAAGTGTACTGACTCGGAAACATCATCTTATTCAGAGAACACAACAATGCTATTAACATTGCTGTTTGGCGGCAGACTTAGATAAGACGGTGGTAGCTAGGCAGGCGGACGTTTAACAATTTAAATGTCCGCCTGGTTAGCATTAGTAAGGCATTCCTTACCACCAGCCAAACCCAGTACTAAACATGTATTGCTGGGGATCGAACCCACGACCATTTTCTACTACTATGACTTTCAAGTGTCTACATGAAATAGTATTAGAAATAAATGATTGTAACAGCCTACCGTTTTAACAATAACTGTACGGAACGCTAAAATAAAAACACGGCAGCTAGTCAATAAATCAGGTTACGTGACTAAACAGACCCACGTGCTACGACAATCGACATTTGTAATAAACAAAATACGTTTTGGGGTCTTGTAGGTCGTAAGGCGTACAGACCCTGACAGGCCACAATAGCCTGTGAGCAAACAGACCTGTCCAAACACTACGAATGTAACCAACAATAAAACGTAAGCATTATTTATGTACCCTATATGTAACAGGGTGTATCCCGAAAACTTTTCTGAAATTCGAAACCGAATGAGGGACGAAGAAACCAGCCGTAGCAATAGGCCGTATTCAGAATAATAAATTTTCGTAGGGGGGCACGTAACGTAACCAAAATTACCACTTTAAAGCTAAATATTTCATCGGCAAATTATTTCAGACCACCCGTAATATTTCTGAGAAACTTATTCAACGATACACACGAGTTATGCGAATATTTGTTTCAGAAATTTGTTGTAGAAAATTTATAAAGAAATAAATTGACAATAAATAAATATCACTTAGACATACCTACGCACATCGCCATATATTTCCACATTAAACAACTTAGGCTTATGTCCATAGTACTATAAATACCAGATGGTTGATATAGGTACTACACAAATCTTTCATTTATATGCTATATACAGCGTGAATTTGAATTCGTGTTAATCTCATTAATTGGTGACGCCCACTCTTGATTACGAACAAATTTCCCCGAGAAACAATCCAACAATTTTCGATTCATACAAAGTAAAACATTCTGAAACCATATTTACTGTGGAATTCTAACAGAGTAGAGTCACAACCGCCTCCGTGGCTCAATTTAAAAAACATTGGGTTAACGATTCGGAGGTCGCGGGTACGATCCCCAGCAGGGAATATGTTTAAGTACTCGGTTTGGTTGGTGGTAGGGCATTTTACATGTCCGCCTGGCGAGCTACCACCATCTTATCTAAATCGGCCGCCGAGCAGCGATGTTAATAGCATTGTTATGTTCCGGTTGTCAGAGATAAGATAGCAGTCCCCCAAATGTATTGGAGTTTCCGGGTCAGTACGCTTCCACCTTCGACCTCATCTTCAGTTAACATCAGGTGTGAAAAAAAAACTTAATGGGAATTACACATATTCAAAATCACCGTGTATAAAATATGTAGGTACCTTTTACGTTTGGTAGCACAATTGCAACATGGCACATGGCGTAGCAGGAAGCCCCGCCATCTAGATTGTGCCGAGCGGATATTGGAGATGCGCCGCTTCTGCCGTATAATTGGCGAGATATTGCCTCAACTTGTATCCTAAGTAGTCATATATTTACTTATATATATGTTATCTACATGTTTGCATCAATTGCGAAGGAAATCAATCTACCGATTTTACTAACTGTATATCCTAGGTACTAATATGTACCACTTGAGAAAATGCTTAGAATATCGTTTTTTTTTCTAATATAAGAAAGTAAATACTAAATGCAACACAATAAATAAAATGTTTTTTTAAGGGATTGGTACTTGACCTCAATCACACCTGATGTTAAGTGAAGATGAGGTCGAAGGTGGAAGCGTACTGACCCGGAAACCCCAACACATTTGGGGGACGGGCTATCTTATCTCTGACAACCGGAACACACCAATGCTGTTAACACTGCTGCTTGGCGGCTGATTTAGATAAGGTGGTGGTAGCTCGCCAGGCGGACATTTAAAATGCCCTACCACCAACCAAACCGAGTACTTAAACATATTCCCTGCTGGGGTTAAAAAAGGAAAACTTCACATTCTCCTGCTATACCTACAGATCCCTATACCACGACAGTTTCTCCCCATAACCGCAATTTAATTAGCACATTACATAAGCGAAATATGAAACAAGAATGCGAGAGCACCTTTATGTATAGGGTTATATAAGAAACCACGAAACTCCTAACAACATCCGTTTGCAGAATAACATTGAATTAGACATGTAATTAGACAAGTTACGAGAAAGAGCTAGTAAGTGTGACATTGAATATGTCATGGAATTTAAAAAGTATTGGCGTAACGTCGCAGATATTTGCACTCCATTTTCGACATAGCGAAGCTTCGCTATAATATACAGGGTGTTCGGCAGATCGTTGAACATACGAAAATGGGGGGTTGGTGGGGTAATCTCCTACCTTTCAGGCAATAAAAAAAAATCCTAGTCGTGAAAATTTTTTTATAGAATTTTTTATTTTTTTTTAGAAATTCTATCATTTTTATGCCCTTTTTGTTTTTTATAGCTAGGTCCATTTTTTTTTTCTTTATTAGAATCTTAGGGGATTGTAGGCTCTAATGAAATTGATATTTATTGCAATTTGTTACTAGGAACAAACTTGTGGGCCTACAAATATAAAAAAGGTGAAAAAAAAATTTTTTTTAAATATCTCTGCAATGTAGGTTTTCTAACGGTATGTAATTTGTTTTGATATCTTGTTCGGTACCAAAGTTATAATTTTTTTTTTCCGTGGATGGACCATTTCCAAAGAAGATTAAGCGTAAATGTCATTACTCATTATCAAATTATTAGTGCTTTTATACCCGACAGCCCCAAAAAGGAGGGTTATGTTTTTCGAGTGTATGTAAGTTAGTATTTAGATGTTTTGAAGTGCATGGTGTCGTTCGATTCGTCTCAATCCTTAGGCCCGTATTAATAAACCGTTCTCAAGATTGACATGGCCTCAAGTTGACGTTTGAGAATCTGTTGCATATTAAAACAGCATCAGAAAAAATGGTCTTGAGACTGAGACGCGATCTCAATCTCAAGAACGATTTATTAATACAGGCCTTAGAGTGTCATAGGATACATTTTATGATAAAAAATCCAAAACTGCGCCCGCAAAATACAAAATATGCTGGCGTGTTTTTTTTGGTTTTCATATAATTAAATAATCATTGTATGGTGAAACGGGGCCCTTAACTTCTGAAATAATTATACCTATTTAAAAACCGGACAGCATATTTTGTATTTTGCGGGCGCCATGTTGGATTTTTCACCATATATCGTATCGTATGATAACTCCGGGTACCAAGACGAATCGAACGACACCATGCACTACGAAATTGATTAAGCCGTTTATAGGCTACAGGATGCGCCAACATACATAAGTAAAGTAAAAGTAAAAGTTTATTTCCATTTACATCACTGCATGTTATCGGTCTTAAGTTATTAAAGATAGAACGTGAACAGATGAGTGCCACATCACTTACGTGGGTATGTTATTAGATAGACATCGTCATGTTTCGATCTTATTTAGATCCATTCCAAAGAGCCGAGAGGCCAAACACGTCAATAATTAGCACTCAACCGTCGGGTAAATACAAAATAATATGATTTAAGATTAATCCTTCCGCACATAAATTGAGATGTTATTAGCAGTGAAAAACAATGACAAACTAACCACCGCACTAGTAAAAATACTGTATTGCGGGAGGGTAGATATATACTCGAAAAACATTACCCTCCTTCTTTGGGCAGTCATGTAAAAACTTAAGAATTTCAAGAATTGAAGCTTGCATCACGCGCTGAATGCGCCTAACCTAAACATTATAATATTTATTTTTTTTCGTTTTATTTTCTCCTCAAGGAGAAGACAAAGGGATCTAAGCCCATAACAGCCATGTCTTATTTTTCTTATTTCTTCAGTTTATAAGTCAGTCTCAGTCAAAACAAGTAATTCGTCGTATACTTGGAGTATACAGAGTCTAGTCACGGTCAAGTCATTCTTCAGTAAACTGGCAGAATGCTTTACAAAAGATTTTGGCGGCTTCTTGTGGGAACCTGAAAGCTTCGTTACGCACTTTAATTTACACTTCCCTTCACTTGTACACCATCACTAACTTTGCTGCACAATATTTTGCCATTATTAAGCTTTAAAAGTCAGAATGCACAAATTACCAGAATTATAAAGAAAAATGCAAGTTCACTCGCCGAGATCCCGCCAAAAAGCCACATTATAGTAAGAATCATGTTTTTTTTTTGTATTTAGAGACCTAGTGAATGGAAACCATTTTTTCAGTGCCTATACTTGTTACGTACCGTCGCCCTTTTGTAGATATCTGGCCGAAAACAAGCAAGTACTACTAAACCTGTCACTGCCGAAAATCGTTATAATGCCAAGAGACAAAACGATTCGTCCAACAAAATTAATGGCGGGTGGTTTGCTTCGCACACAGTCCGTGTACGCGTGAAAAAAAAACAACAAATCTTTTGTACGACCTGGAGCACTTCGGAGATAAGCGGTAAACCCAGAATTTATTTGGAAATTAATAGCTGGAATTTCATTTTAAAGATTCCTTTATATACACAGTTACTTATAATGGCTGAGTTTTTTTATCGTAAGGAAAAAATATTAGGGTAAGTGAAATAGAAGGTATTGGGTATTGGCATAGGTACTTAGTGTAACGTTGCGTCTAGCGCCCCGTTACGCTTATACCTTTAAAGTTACAGATTATTGCACATATTATACATAATTATTATATTAAAACTTAAAATAAAAACTACAGACAAACCTTATAATAAAAGGTTCCTACGGAATCCTCAAATTATTATTTTATTTAAAAAGGGTCGCACCACGGTATTGCGGTACGCTAATCTGTCCGGTTGCGATGACGTCGTTATTTTTTTTTCTTAAAAACCATAAAATATAATAACACGTTGTGGCATTTGACGATCGCGTATGTAGCCTATTGCACATAATTACGTCATTAAATCAAATAAATTTAAAAAACTTGGAGAAAATATGAGTTCCAATTAAAATTCGCATGATAAGAACCCTGGGAATCCCGCCAGTAGGCGCGTGGTTCGATGATAGTTTTGAAAAAAAAAAAAATAACTTCTATTTCACTTACCTAATGTGCCCTATTTTTTTCCTTACGGTAAAAAAAACTCACCGGTATATATAGTATACACCTTTTTCCCAAGTACCCCCATGTCTCAAGACAAGACAAGACTTTCATCTTTGATCAGTGTGTGTTGCCTGTGATGACATATGGAACTGAAACGTGGTCACTATAGTCTCATAAGAAGGCTCAAGGTCACCCAAAGGGCAATGGAGAGAGCTATGCTTGGAGTCTTCTTGCGAGATCGATCAGTAATGAGGACTGGCTATCTTATCTCAAACAGCCGGTACTCTACCTTTAGTGCTCTACCAACCAAACCGGAGTAACAAGTACAATGCTGGGAATCAAACCTGCGACCTCCATTGGTAAACCTTGTGTTATTAGGTAGGTTGTTTCTTTTTGACAGACAGACAGAAAACAGACTTGTGTGATTCGGCGAGAAGTGTTTCTTTGTGCTTTAGAGGTCGCGGGTTCGATCCCCAGCGGGGTCATGTTTAAGTACTGGATTTGGTTGGTGGTAGGGCATTTTAAATGTCCGCCTGGCTAGCTACCACAGTCTTATCTAAATCTGCCGCCAAGCAGCAATGTTAATAGCATTGTTGTGTTCCGGTTGTCAGAGATAAGATAGCCAGTCCTCCAAATGTGTTGGGGTTTCAGGGTCAGTACGCTTCCACCTTCGACCTCATCTTCACTTAACATCAGGTGTGATTGAGGTCAAGTACCAACCCGTTGTGCA
The DNA here is from genome assembly GCA_949316235.1 of Oegoconia quadripuncta. NCBI lineage: Eukaryota > Metazoa > Arthropoda > Insecta > Lepidoptera > Autostichidae > Oegoconia > Oegoconia quadripuncta. The sequence continues at coordinate 18,760,790 of OX438754.1, read as the reverse complement.
TAAAAAAAAACACGTGGTTAGCTTTTACACATTTTGGGTTTGGTTTTACTTTGGTAGCATCAACGATATAATCGTTCACAAAAATAGCGCGACACCATATTTTATATCAGCTAAACTAAAGCTAAACCAAAAACGTTCCGTTCCAACCGTAAAACCTTTGTAAAATAGCGCGATTGGTCCCCAGGTTGTAGTCGAGAGGAAAAGTGACTACAATACTTAATTTTTGTGGTGTAAATTCCAATAATCTTAAAGTTGTAAAAATGGGCTATGGGGCCTAAGGTGAGATCACGGACGCCAATGGGGCACCTGGATAGTTTATACACATATATTTCTATTAGGTACCGTACCAACACGTTGTGCTTAAAAAAAATTTAAAAAAACATCCTGTAATATTTTTGCAACAAATTCAGAAGGTAAACAGAAAAAGGCGTCGACGGCTCGATTCGGAGTTCTAAATAGCTTAATCTTTATCCGGGGTCGTTCAAGCGAGATAATCCCGGGTCGGGCCGGCGGTCATTAATGCCCCCGTTTTTCGGACAAAAAGATCGGCAAGTGTATAGAAAGGTTTAATTTCAGGGTTACATTGGTGGTTTCATTTGTTTCCTTAAAAAATACTAATGCCGAGATGGGATTGTTTGGGGGAATATAAAGGTGAGGAGCTACATCACAAAGCCAAGAGACAGGGATCAAAGATTCAAAGTGCATTTAGTCTCAGTTCAAAAGACGGACGGAGATTTAACGTATACCTCGGTGGGAATCAAAACCTGTGGAATATTGCGACGGGTGGTTGGATTCCACCTAAGGTGCCGACAGTAGATAAATAAATAAATAAATATTTCGGACACTTACACCAATCATCTAGTCCCAAACTAAGTAATGCTTGTACTATGGATACTAAGCTAATGGATAAACGTACATAAATATTCATATAAACATCCATGACTAGGAATAAATGTTCATGACACAAACATTTACCCGCCGCGGATTCAAACCCGCAACCGTTGGTTTCGCTGACACGGTCACTAGGTATCCACTACACCAAACGGTCGTCAAGATGAAGGTCACGGGTGTAATATAAGTAGTTAGGCGCCGTAAGAAGTGTGGCAGGGTTGTGGTCGGTCCATCAGACTTGTACAGTCGGTGAATAAAATACAATATAATTGTAACCCAAACTTATTTAAAAGAGCAACCCTTGAGTTTCTTGCTCGTCCTTCTCTGGGGAATCTGCTTTGTGAAATAATGTCAAAAACTTTAATAATAAGATAAAAAATGTAACGTTTTCAAGTGATAATTTTTATCCTACGAAATAAATAGTTTTTTGAATTGATTTGATTGATTTAATAAACAATCCCGGGATAAGCTGAAGTCCAGTGTTTTATTTAGCACTCACACGTGTAGCTTGAAGCCATCTTCCAATGCAGCGGTGAACAGTTTCGGGGATATGACATCTCCCTGTTGACAACCTCGCTACAGTTGGATGGGATTCGAGTTCCGATCCTGAAGACGGACTGACATGGTGGCGCTTTCATATAAATCATTCATAGCAATCATTTTTTTAAATATTTGTACGCCCTAACAGGCAGATTTTTTTGGACTAATTACCTATCTACAAAATAAGACCTTTGTCTGTATACCCTAAATCAAACAAATAAATAATTTTCTTTTTTATATTTTTTTTTAAGCTTAATATTTTTAAGCTGTGTACAATAAAGAATTTTTTCTTTCTTTCTTTCTTTCTTTTCTTTATTTCTTTCTTTCTTTCTGCATTATTAAGAGTAAAATAGGAAACAATAGCCTTGACCCAATAAACCATAAATACAATTTACTTGCTAAAGTGCACCACTCACAGCTGAATATCATTTCATCTGAACTCGAGCATAAAATATAGGTCAGTATTGGTTTCGTTATCATAAATCAGTATGCAGTATTAATGTTTTAATTATTATTTTTGCATAGTCAATATTGCAGCATTGTAAGAAATAAATAAATATTTCGGACACTAGTCCCAAATTAAGCAATGCTTGTACTATAGATACTAGATAACGGATAAACATACATAAATATAAACATCCATGCCTCAGGAATAAATGTTCATATTCACCACATAAACAATACCCCTCGCGGGATTTGAACCTACAACCGTCCTATCCACTACACCAATCGGCCGTCAAACCGTTAGGTTTTTTTAGATTGGATAAAACCAAGTTCTATCGATTAGTCGAATATTTGATTTGATAGTACATAAGATCCAATATACCGGATAATAGTTTAATACACAACACGTTTCAAGATCAGAAAATATAATTGATACAGAAAGACAACCGGTGCTACGCTGACAAGAGAGCCCATGGTGGCCGAGCTGGTCTGGATACCGGATGAGTTTATTTGCGGTAAGGAAAAAATATATCTGGTAAGTGAAATAGAAGGTAATTAATTATCTTAAATATATACTTAATTTTTGTTTTTATTTTATTTACTGTGAAATAAGCCTACATTTTGTAACAATAACACTAAGCAGAATGATTGTTGCGTCGAATGTTTTTGTATGTGTTTCTGTAACATGCAAATAAACGCTTTATCTATCTATCTAAGGTATTGGCATAGGTAGTTTTTTTTTTTCAAAGTCACTCTTCTTACTCGTATAAAACATGAACAAAACAGCAAGCTTCTATCTCGCAAAAATGCTATGCTAGCTGTAGTATATCGTTTTTAATTTAAAAGAAATCGCACAACGTGACATTCGTATTGTTGACAATGATTTGTGAACATGAAAATTTCAAGGTTACGCTTTTTCCATGCAAAATTTAAAGATGTGTGTGGATATGGAGTGCAGTGCATGTCGACTAGCTTGTCCTGGTGTCCGTTTATAAATCTTACAAGTTAAATGTGACCCACTTCCCAGTGTTCAATTGTACAGTGTCGTAATTGTACAGTGTGTATGTATGTATATCTGCGTTGAGTGTGTCTATAATGTTAAATAAAAGATGAAAGATACTAGCTGAAAATGGCAGAAAACCGCGACAGTAACTAGTGCGGCCATTTTCTTGAGTAATATGAAATTAAGATGGCGATGGCGGGCGGTGCGGGCGGCCCTCTCATTAGTAACGTCGTTACTATAATTGCAAAGGTAGAAGCGCTGTGTTTCCTTTCAATTAAAACTTAGACCGACCTACATGAAAAAACGAAATGGAATAATGAATAAAGGTGATGATAAGTAGAGATACTTTTATATCGGGTTCGACAGATATTTTAGCAAAGCCCATTTCCCCAACGTCATATCATCGAAGAGTTATTTACCCGAAGAATTCAATCGATGGGCCATTTAACCAAAAAGCCAAATGTACGTAATCTCATTTCATGGATTGTACATTTCTTCTACTGTCATAATGTACGAAAGTCGAATTTACGAAATTCGTAATAAATAGCATGTGTGACTATGAATGAAAAATCCATAGTTTGTACTAGTGTTAGGCTTCCACTCTAAAAGATTTAATTTAGTTAGTAATATTCGTGATTGATGCCTCTTTTTACAAGCTTTTATTTAGTTTTTACAAGCTTGTCCTGGTGTCCGTTTATAAATTTTACAAGTTAAATGTGACCCACTTCCCAGTGTTCAATTGTACAGTGTCGTGTGTACAGTCAGCTCCATAATCAACCATACAGCACTATTTGACGTTACCGTAGATCTCTAGAATGATAGTATACCCGTATTGCTACTATCAGTGCAAACCTCCTTTACTGATAGCTTGTGTCTTTACTTTGATGTTGCATGGAAGAGATCGCTGTTAGCGATAAGGCCGCCTTTTTGTGCGATTAATTAATTAGATAGATAGATCGTTTATTTGTATCTCCAGTCACACACATACCATAAGTTCCAAAGCAATTGGATAAACATATGTTATAACAATTCATAAAAGTAACATCAGGATACACTAGAGTATGTGTGTGCTACAGCCGTACAAATGGGTCATAGCTCAGTGTATATAATTGCTCAGAGAGCAAAACACTGATTTTCAGCTATTACCCACTGTAATTACGCTGTAATCTTTATGTAGTTAAAGAGTATTTGCTTTGACGCTACCATTAATTACGTAAAACTATGACTCCAGCTGTACCTAAAATATGCATTAGAATCTACGGTAAATTAATAATGGAGTAGGTTTCGTAACTATGTCATTTTAAATTTTTTTGAGCTTTTCTGTTGTGGGGTTAATTTTATTTTCAGTCAAATTATGTATACCACCTACTTGTAATGGCAGGAACCTGGATCTTTTGATGCTTACCTGAAAAAAAAAACAAGAGCTTTAGAACACATTACGAAAGTTTTATAGCATAAATAAATAAATCATAATCTCTTATAGCAGAATTAGTTTAAGTGGCGATAAGCCGTCAGAGCTCCATCAGCAGGATGACATAATTATTTGCATAAGACTTTCTCGAGCATTCCGCTTCTCGCGACCACCAAAACTTAGATATTTCCTCTTTATTTCGAAACTAATGTATATTTCTAAAATATAAAATACATAATGAGAGCAGGCTGAAAACCAGTGCTGAGCGATTTATGTTACTCAGTGTTTACTGAGACTGTCGCCCACACACGCACTCATAGTCATAGAGCCGTGTTGATGGATCGATCTTGAGATTGGGATCGCGTCTTTTTTGTCTTTACTTTTATATCTATACTTTTCTTTTTCGTTTTTTTTTTGATACTGTTTTAATATGCAACAGATTCTCAAGCGTCAGCTTGTGGCCATCTCAGTCCCCAGAGCGGTTTGTGGGATACGGGCTTTAGTCACCTCTGTTTTGATTTGTTGTGGTTTTTGTTTTTTTTTCGGTGTGTTATCTAAATGGTTATTTAAATGGTTTAAATAATCTCTAGATCATATTTGGTTTAATTATCACTGAAAGTTTCGATTCATCTACGTAATGTAAATAAAGGCTAAGATCAAGAGTATCCTAAATCGACGAGCATATGAATGAAGCAAAAGAGGTGTGTCAGGATCGTAGCAAGTGGAAGTCTGTGGTCTGAGTTTATGTATATATTTACGTAATAGGTATCAGCCATTTTTTATTCTTCCAGAAGTAACTTTGGATTTTTTCTATCGAGAAAATTTCAAGGAATCCTATTTTCGAAACGCATGATAGCATAAGTCTTCTTTTAAACCTACTCCAAAAAAGAGAAGGTTGTATGCTCGTCCGTATGTTTTTTTTTTATGCACAACGGGTTATCACTTGACCTCAATCACACTTGATGTTAAGTGAAGATGAGGTCCAAGGTGGAAGCGTACTTTTTTTATATGTTTACCCATATTTTCATCATTTATTAACTGATTTTGTTGATTGTTTTTTGTTTGATAGGGTTTATCACCCGGGTGGTCCCATATTTGGCTAAGATCGTTGCACTCCAGACAGAGACCCAAATGGAATGTAATTAATCGCATATACGTTGACGACATAATTATTGTTGCTGATCTCTTTAGTCGGTGGTTAACAGACTTCTTTTGCCAAGTTTTGGCGAGTCAATTGTTTATTACATAATTAATACAAAGGAAATATATAACGCATTGTTGATTAAACTAGACTAGTCCTAAACCAACTGAGGTCTAATCAGTACGATTACTTCAATATAGTTTCCATTAGAAATTTTGCTTCACAAATGTACTTCATTTTTAACCGACTTCACTTAACGAGTACTGTAAACGACGAGCGTGTATTGGAGATAGAATTGTGGATTAAACTGTGAAGAAAGGGTATTTTATGGGAATTTTGGAAATAAAAGTAGTTGAAAAACAATATATTAATGTGTTAAAGGCATGACAGGTAATAAAAAAGTAAAAATATACAAAAGAGGTGCGTCGCGCACTAGTACAATTTTTTTTTGTTATGCACGACGGGTTCGTACTTGACCTCAATCACACCTGATGTTAAGTGAAGAATAACATAAAAGACAACATATGTATAAATATACAAACAAACAGATATAATATAGATAAACAAACAGGCTGTTTATCCCTTATATTGCAGTTCTACTAATAGGGCGCCAATAAAGTTGATAGATGGGCCAATGCCTACACCACGATAGGTTCGAATGCGGCCCACGTAGGCGGACACATGTTACATATATAATTTACATTTTGGGACAAGCTCGTCCCATCCAATTAAAAAACGTGACTTGGAATATCTTAAATTCACCATAATACTTCAATTAATAATGTTTTCTTTTAAATATAGCTGAGAATATACAGACAGGAAATAGGGGTCACTGATTGAAATATAGTACGGGTTCTTTGCCTGCCTTTATAATAAATAAATATCCTTGAACATACACACAATGCCATCTACTTCCACATTAAGCAACTAGGCTTATGTTGTGGATACCAGATAGTTGATATACTACACAAATACTTTTTTTTGTAAATAAATACTTAGTTATAAAAGAAAACATCCATAACTTGGGTACACATCCGTATTCATCATACAAATATGTGCCCCCAGCGGAATTCAAACCCGCGAGATCGCATTATGAATGAAGAATCGATACCTAAAGATTTAGGTATCGATTCTTCATTCATAATGCGAACGGCCAAGGCATGGAACTCCCATCCGGCGTCAGACTTTCCTGAATCCTACAACCTTGAGATCTTCAAGAGCAGGGTCAATAGGCATCTACTGAGATCGCGTGCTTCATCTTCGGCCACATCGTCACTTCCCATCAGGTGAGATTGTGGTCAAATGCGTATCCAGTTAATCATAAAAAAAAAGTTTTATACTCGTGGACAGTGTTATATGGTGTGTGTGTCTGTGGTCACATCTGTATTGCCTTACATTCACTGTTTGAAAGTTCTCAAGTTTCTGTCGTGGGTTTTTTTATAAAAAAAAATATTATTTTAGGAAAATAAACTGAAGGAACTCGTTTGTGAACGAGTAATTAGAGTTTAACGTAGACTTTTGCACCTCAATACCGGTGGAATCGTAACGAGTGGCGTGCGATGAAGTGCAGAACAATCACTCGCAAATCTCGACGGTCGAGTGTTCGCAAACGTATCAAGTGGAATGCTTTCCGCACGATTAATGGCTTTGATCGATTTTTACTCGGAATATATAACAGAAGAAAATTAAATATACCACGATCTTTATCCATGGTCAGACATATCCCAAACATGGACTCCGAAGCCCGATCAGGGACAGTACACTATTATCTAATCTGTGACAGTACTGCCAACTGAGAGTTAATTATATATATTATTATATTGTTTGTTTTTGTATTGTAAACTTCTTTATATTTATGAAAAATTTCACGGAGGGCAAATATCACGACTCCAATAAATTATTTTTAGAAAATATAGAAGTGGGTCCATTGATTAATTTTTTCGAAAATTGTTTTAAGACATCTTATATTCTTCAACGCAATGAAGTACACAGTGGTAACTTTAATTTAGTATTGTAGGTTGTATGACTAAATATATTAAACCTAAATCAAGCTACAGACTTGTTCGAAAACATTTTTATTCTATTACTGATGGGTCTATCCTTTAACAAAAAATTTGGAACTATAATATTATTGGAAGTGACACCGAAAACAATACGTATTACTACTACTAGAAAATTTGAAAATTTGATCCATAGAAACTTTCAAGTCCAAATTTTCCAAAATGAATTAACCGATTCTATCGAACTTAATACGAATAAGCAGATTATGCATCCTGTAATCCTTAGATCTATATAGATCTAATTAATAGTAAATATTTACAAAATATCGAATTTAAAAGAATATATAGCATTTTTTCTGTTCCTAAGGAATGCTTAAAATCGCTCTAATTTAGTTTCAAGATAGTTTTACGAAAAAGTTCTCACTCTGTTTAGATCTTTGTAGGTACGTGCGTTAGAATCGGTTTATATATTTCGAATTTGGACTTGAAAATTTGTATGGAATACCCTTACGATGCCTGAGATTAGTCCAGTACAGTAAGTATACTCTGTCTATGTACAAAAAATCAGGGCCTTTAAGATTATAGGAAGTTACAGCCCAAAATATGCATATCTTGACTGGACTAAGATGGCGAACGAACCATCCTGAAGACGATGTGTTTTGCCAAAATTGCCAATGAATATATGAATAATTATATAGGTTACAAAGTTGGGCCTTCTAGTACAAGTATGAATTAGCCTTCATATGGATCAACATTTTTCTAGAACTTTTGAATATTCTCGAATTAATTTCAGACTTCCTCACACAATACCACCCTGTAGAACAAACGGTGCATCTAGTGATAAGTCTAACTATAATAAAACAGCTTTAAATTTTAAGATAAAAGCCAATGGCATTTCCGCAACAAAGCATACAAGCTCCGACATCTGACAGCGTTCACGCTCCACCCAAGGTCGCCCACTAAGGCCGGTCTTTTGTTCCTCGCTAACATACGTACATGTGGTGCTGACCGTTCGACGTTAATAGGTCAATAGTTACAGATCAGGTCACCCACATGCATCATGTGTACATATGTATGGCCCAGTCAAAATATGTTAAAACAAATTAGATATACAGCGCGCTTCGTCGAACTTTGACCAAACGGAATATGTGGATATTGGATAATAATTGTGGATAAAGGCCTGATGTTTTTAATAAAATAAAGATGACAGAGACGTTTAATAAAATCATGTTACTTAAATCAATTTTTGGTTAACTTATTCCAAGTACTTTAAATCATTATATTGTAATTCATACTGATTGCAGTGCTACCACCTACATTCACTTCGTTAGTGCCTGTAATGGTGTCGATTCGGATGTACACCAACTAAACTAAACTAAAACCAGTTTTGGAGTGGTGCCGTCGCATTGTACTGTTCCAGGGAGAAAGAGACAGTAGGTACTACTTTAAAACTAGTTTTAGTTTAATTTAGTTGGTGTACATCCGAATCGACACCAATATCTCTTTCGTTAGTCTTCTTTCAATAATCCCCTCCATATGTCAAACTATATACGCATACATTTTCCAATTGTCACTACGTTTCTTTGTTAATTAACCATACTATTTTTAGTCAATTTATGACATATGTCATAATGCAATGACACTTCTTTATTTCCCTGAGGTATTGTTATTGAATAACATGGGCCTTATATAGATAATGAATTTAAATATATTTTATGGAACAGCTTAATTTTTAAAATATTTGCTATGTATTAATTAATATTTTCTTTTTTCTAGTACCTATCCTACATAAGTATTTGCACACCATATTTGTCAGGATATGTCGGTTTATCGTATTCTTGCAAAGCTATAGTAATAAATGATAAATATCTTTGCACATACACACAGCGCCATCTAGTACCACACAAGCAACTATAGGCTTGTATTATGGATACCAGTTGGTTGATAAACTGTACAAATACATTTTTTTTGTAAATAAATACACATATAAATTAAAAACATCTATAACAATGAGGATCCACACAATGATCCTCTTTTAGAGTGGAAGCCTAAAAATGAGTTCAAATCTAGTACAATCCCAAGTACCTACCAACAACTTATTCCTTACATAAAATCTGTTGAATCTGTCTATGTCCAATTTGTATTGATCTGTGAAATTCTCCTTTAATTCTCAGTTTTATCCCCCTTATCATGGAAACTGGGTCATAGCGAAACCTCACGGTCGGAGCATCTTGTGACGACACCGAAGTCGTTACACAAGTGTACAGCTTGGAGCGAAAGTTTACGATCCACTTCGGCGTTCGGCGATACATGTGGCCGACAAGATGACACATTGTTATCCAATCTCTGTTGCTAATTGTATCACCATTTTGTTTGGCACTTTGCCGCTATGCTCTCGAAAATGGCTATCAAACGGAGGTCTTTTAAGGAAACAATTGCGGATAAAAGATTAGAAGTTGATTTTTTTTGGGCACAACGGGTTAGCGTTAGTCATCAATCACACATACCTACACTAAGATCATGACATCACTTGTCGGAGTGAGAATGGAATCGTGGTTTTATATTTTGTCCAAGCGAATGAGCAGGACAAATATTAGGTATGTCGCGCAACATAATCGTTTATATTATCGCATCGCAATATATTTACGAAAACTGAATGTACGTAAGTGTCCTTATCTGTTGTGCAATAAAGTGTATTTGTATTGTATTGTATTGTATTGTATATATTTACAATTTACTATTGTATAATGTTCAACTATGTTTATAGATTCACAACCAACTCATGTAGGTACTTACTTAATCTTAACTATAACCTAGAACGATGCCCATTCTGATTACTATCTGTAAAATTAAGGAAAACCTGTTATTCGCTGTACTATTGATATTACAATGCCTGTTAAAGTATACATTATGTATACTATAATTCCATGTTGAAACAAAATGTAACGCCGTTGGTTTTCTTAAAAATAAATAAATAAATAAATAAAGAAAGAATCTGCATTTGTTTAGGAAAAATTGTGAAATACACAATGTTAAACAAGATATAAAAATAAACTTGCTGTCCATAGCAGTCGCTTACACAGTCACTAAGTCATTCAAGGGACAATTATTTTTTTTAATTTTTTTTATGATTGACTGGATTCGCGTTTGACCACAATGTCACCTGATGTAAAGTGACGCTGTGGTCGGAGATGAAGCACGCGATCTCAGTAAATGCCTATTCACTCAGCTCTTGAAGAATGTATACGCTTTTATAATAAGGTTCCGGTAGACATTCAAAAATTTGCCTTTAAATAAATTTAAAACAACCATTAAACGGAAACTATGCGCCCAAGGCTATTATAAAATTTCTGACTATCTGCAGAATGCGTGGACATGAACCGCTCGGCAATATCCAGTATATTTTATTCTGATTTTTCTTTGTCGAATTATAAATTTTACAATTATTGCAAATTATATTTGTATTAACTTATTTAAAAAGAGCAACCCCGGAGTTTCTTGCTCGTTCTTCTCTGGGGAAGTCTCCTAGTTATCGCTCATTCACTAGGCAGTCTGCCTAGTGAATGAGCGGTAACTGTATGTCATGACGATTTCAAATGGCTTATAACTTACGAAATAAAACATTTTTGATTTTGATTTTATCTCGCTTGTCCTACCAGTGCTGCCTACAAGTGCTGGACGTTAAGTGAAGTAGTTGACAATGGAACTCGCCCATCCAGATTTGGGAAACTGGCTGTCTTGTCTTAAACAGGCAGAACACAACAATGCTATTAACATTCATGCAGACTACAGATCCCACCTCCGCTCTCCTCCCACTGTAACTCCTGTAAGCCAGGATCAACAGTGGTAGAGAAGGTAGACGGTGCCCTACGTGACTCTATTGCTACCTTGGACCCCAGACTAATTAAAGAAAGAATTTAAGGGTGAAAAGTAGGAAAGAAAGAAAGTTCCACCTCCCCCCCAGCAAATGGGAGTGTAGCTAATGTGACGCAAAAAGCCAAAGCGGCTAACCCTATGGGGGAGAGAGTCAAATGAAGCTCGACTCCCTAATTTAATACACCACGGACATGCAGACTACAGACAAGGGTCCAGGTTGTTTTCTACAGAAGGCAGTCGGTGATTTAAAAAATCTGACTGTCAGGTGACCACTCTGACTCAAATCCACCAATCTGCACTGGAGATTGGAGACATGTTTGCGTACTGTGATAATGATTTGTCTTATGTCTACGAGAAATTCCAAGGTACTTTCTCTACCCCTCATATTTATTTATGTTATTTAACACTTCATTGCATATAAGTATACAAACATACATTGAACAAACATAGGACAGAAATTACAATGCACAAACGGCGAGCTTATCTCTGTAAGAGATTTCTTCCAGCAAACCCTCGGAAGGAAAAACCAATTGAAAGTTTTTAATTGCAGACAAAGAGCGATACTTAAAATGTAGAACAATACATTATCATAAAATCATAGTTTTCGACTTTTCTATACTGTTCCGATGAATCCCTTCAATGTTGAATTACCCTGTATTATTATTAATGTTAAAAATGTTAATAGCATTGCTGTGTTCCGGTTGTCAGAGATAAGATAGCCAGTCCCCCCAAATAAGGTGGGGTTTCCAGGTCAGTACGCTACCACCTTCGGCCTCATCTTCACTTAACATCAGGTGTGATTGAGGTCATGTGCTAACGCCGTTGTAGATTACAAAAAAAAAAAAAAAAAACATTGCAACTCGTTATATTATTGGTAGCGGTGATAATACCACATTATAGTTTTTAATTGTCGTGTCATCATCATCATCATTGTCATCTTGCCTTTAATATATTTGACTTCGGCGTAGTACGTCGTATTCTTCCAATCTCCTCTATCAGCCGTTACCTCCTCATTCACGCCCTTTTCGTTCATATCACGTTTCACACAATCCATCCATCTTTTCCGTGGTCTTCCTCTTCGTTTCCAACTATCGACATCCATATTCATCACTATCTTAGTAAGATGCATAGTCTGATGTCTTACGGTATCTTGCTGTGGGGAAATGCCGCGGATATAAATACAATATTGGTTTTACAAAAACGAGCCGTTCGCACAATTTATTTAGATGATAAACATTCATGGGCATAACCAGCCCGTTCGCATAACCAGGCTATTTCACAATTAATAATGAAATATTATAATATAAAATAATAATAAATAATTTTGTAATATAAAAACCTTTTTTTTTTAAAGAGGCAACCTCTCGAGTTTCTTGCTTGTTCTTATCAAGGGAAAATTGCCTTTTGAACAAGCAGTAGCTTTAAAAATGTAAAATCTGACTATTTTCAGTGTACCCTGTGTACCTACAAAATAAAGGATTTTTGATTTGATTTGATTTGATCCCTTCTCATAACATGTCCATACCAAGCCAAACGATGTCCTTTCAACTTTTCTGTCACTTATCCATCATCGTCACTCCACTCATCCATATCAACATTCTCATCTCTGCTGCATGCAATTTTCTTTCATCCCTCTTCTTCATGGCCCAACATTACGACACATCTTATTACGGATTTAAAAATTTTGCCCTTTTTTTTTATTCATAACGGGTTGGTACTTGACCTCAATCACACCTGATGTTAAGTGAAGATGAGGTCGAAGGTGGAAGCGTACTGACCCAGAAACCCCAACACATTTGGGGGACTGGCTACCTTATATCTGACAACCGGAACACAACAATGCTATTAACATTGCTGCTTGGCGGCAGATTTAGATAAGATGGTGGTAGCTATAGCCAGGCGGACATTTAAAATGCCCTACCACCAACCAAACTAACCTTTTACCTGACGGCCACTTTAAACAGTCATTTAATAATTAAAACTTGTGTGATATTCGGATATTTAACAGGTAACAGATGTTTGTTTTTTGAATTAATCTTGTGGTATTTCGCCGATTTTGTGAGCGAGAGTTGTAAAAATGTTACAGCGGTGCCGCTTTGAATAATATATGCTTATTTGTCTCGTAAACATTATACGAGCGTCTACTAACGCAATCGTCGCATAGGTATATTCACCGAGCGGAAAATTCCATCGCTTACAAATTTACTTAATTTTACCAAATTAATGGGTGGAGAACGAATAATTTATTTAGTTAGTTAATTGATGATAATTTGCAGTAACTTATTGTCTGGGAAAATTGAGCGTTCTTATTAGTTAAATAGTATTACTTGTCATTATGATTTCTCCTGCATATTGCAGTATTTATTCATTATTTACCATAATGTGAATTCAATATTCACATTCTAACTAATATTATAAATGCGAAGGTTGGTATGTTTGTTTGTTGCTCAATCACGGCGAAACGGATGAACGGATTTGGATGAAATTTGATATATAAGTAGAACATACTCTGGATTAAAACATAAAGCGAGATAGTTCTCGCGGGATAAACAAATTTCCGCGATAAAGTAATTCCACGCAGGTGAAGCCGCGGGCGAAAAGCTAGTTTGTATATATATTTTGGACTTAAACGTTTGTTTCTAAACGCTTTAATGTACTGTTAACGATCGTGAAACGCCTCCACGTTTCCCAAAACGTGGTAGTCCATTGCTGGACGTAGCCAATGCGGAGTCCCACAAACGCGTCCAGTGACTTGCATTTCGTTTTCGTCGTCGCATAAAAATCTCAGCGGAAAAGGATGAAAATAAAAACAAAAGAATTGCGCTCATACTGGGATGCAGTCCCACGCCTAGTAAATAAAGATTAATCAGTGAGCTCGGGACTCCTGGAGCTGAATCATGGTGAGTGGATCTTTCGCTTTTCCTTCTCATTCAGAGTGCCCATTTACGAGCGTCGGTGTCAGAGGAATCGGTAGAGATGTGCAGTTGTTACCATCCAGAGGCCTGTGAATATACAGTCCTCACATCTACGTGATAGTAGAATACACACAGTGGAATTCAGTTATTTTAACAAGGCAAAAAAAGAGGGAAAACATTAATACTGTAGTTTGAGAATTATTCAATATTTTAAGTGAGCATTGTCTTACGCAGAGACTGCTTTAACTATGATCATAATTTATATCTCAAAAAATTGTGCACAAATAGTGCTACCGAAATATATAAAGTCTCAGAAATAGTTCATCAAAAAGAACGAAGTTATTTAGATCTTTGCGAAAATCCGTTTTATTAACAGAGTTGACGGACTTTTTGTCGGCCGCAAGTTTTGTTCTCCGTATGTGTTATTACATAGAATACCATACATTCTATCCTCGCGGACCAAATTGTCCGATTTGGATTTTTTTGTCGGGCCTACAAGAATTTCGTCATTTGCATTGCCTCTTTTTACAAAGACATCTAAATAAACTCGGTTATCCAACGAAATATGTGCCCTAACGGCCAATTCAATTTAGTAATACGCTGGGCTATGTATATAACAGAATAGAACTTTATATTCATTGGTATTGATTCGGATATACACCAACTAAACAAAAGTAAAACCAGTTTTTAAAGTAGTACTGTATCTTTCTCCCTGGAACAGTACGATGCGACAGCACCACTCCAAAACTGGTTTTAGTTTAGTTGGTGTACATTCGAATCGACACCGTTGTCGGAATACAAGGTATACAAATGTAATACACAACAAGCAATATAAATACTAAAAAACTAGATAATTTTCTAATTAATGTGCACCCTATATCAGGCCAACGAATCGGATCTGACTCAGCACAATGTTGCGAGGAGACCTAACAACGCTGATAATACAGCTAGAACCAAAAAATAATATCCACAGTGAGAGATCACGTTTCAGTGACATAAGTTATCACTGATAATCACATTCGCCTTATACTAACTTCAAGCATCAATAAGGAAAGTAATGGAAGAAAACAAATTGAAAGGAAACCATCTCTAACCGATTTCCTGCAAATACAAAAAATTGTTGACTTTAGCAAATTGGAATGGAGAGCGCCGTGTCAAGGAAAATTTGCGGATCGCTTTATATATCCGCAATTTTCATCTAAATACCTATAAACTTATTTATGGGATAAAAAATAAGTCTTGATTGAAAGTTATCAGCACGGAACAAAAAATTGCAGGTAGGTTTTTGCGATGAATGATTGAATGAATGATGATGAATGATTTGAATGAACGATATTGTAATAGATTTACCAATTAGTTCACTAACGCACTACACCACAAGTCTCTATTTTCTAAATTCGAAATTGTGTGTCAGAGAGTTACTTACGTCGTTTCTTCTGACTGTACACATTACAAAGCGATGGTAGTTCTAAACGTTCCCCATGCCTAAACTGAGCTTCGAGCCCCCGCTCCCCATAAGAATAAGAAAACTTATTTGATCCATTTAGCTACACATTACGTTACAGTCAATTGGTCGGGTTGTATGTAGGTACTATATAACACAACATAAAAATAGGGAACATCAATGTAAAGTAAGCAGTTAGCTAGTTTTCGGTGTCGCAAAGTGGTATCAAATCAGGGGGCCGATCGCGCTAAGTTTGAACGATAATAACAAAGCTAAACCATAACCAAAAACGTTACGTTGAGCACGTTTCGAATAATGCTAATCATTTGAATGGAAATTAACCTAGTTTTTTTTTAATACACGTGGTTAGCTCTACACATTTTGGGTTTGGTTTTACTTTGGTAGCGTCAACGATATAATCGTTCACAAAAATAGCGAGACACCATATTTTACATCAGCTAAACTAAAGCAAAACCCTTAGATTAATGATTGGTCTCCGCGCCGCTACGACTAGATACCGCACTATGAAGAAAAAACAGGTTCCTGAATGCGGCAACTCAATATTGTAGTGTGTAGATTTATACAGTACTTACTGATGGTATGTGATGCCAGTATCTTTCTTGTTTTTTGTAGTATTGTTATTACATAGTTTGACTACGCAAACCGGCATTTTGCTTCAGTCTTAAACCAAAATTTGAAATTTGAACTTGTGGCGTGACTGCGCGGGTACGCCGAATACGGCGTAGTATTTGTTGCCGTATTTTTCGAGTACGCCGACGGTATCTAGTCGTAGCGGCGCGGAGACCAATCATTAATCTAAGGCAAAACCATAAACGTTCTGTTCCAACTGTAAAACCTTTGTAAAATAGCGCGATTGGTCCCCAGGTTGTAGTCGAGAAGAAAAGCGACTACAATACTCAATTTTTGTGGTGTAACTTCCAATAATTTTAAAGTTGTAAAAATGGAGCCTTAAAAATTTAGTTTCCGAGTAAAAAAATTAAATGTACGTCCTAATGAAAATACAGATTCACAGACTTAATTTCGATTGTACCTTGTTTTATCATCAATGAGAAAAATAGGCAACGTTCATACGCCAATGGGGGTGGTGGGGCACAGGGCGCAACCAATCACAGCAAGTCGCGGCGGCGCGGGGCAAGCGCCGGCGGTGAGCGCAGAGTGGTCGCCTTTCGGCGTCTTCAAAGATACCGCGGCACGTGTTTGTGTGTTGTGGCAAAGTACTTAGAGCGCCAACTCACAAAATTTACATTTCTAAATTTTATTTTTTGAATAAAATCTGTTAACTTTTAATGTTTTATTTTTTATTTTTTTCGTAACAGGTACATTCTATAATACACTGCAACGTTCGTCGGGTTAATTTTGTTAGACCTTATATTTGTATTACCGTATTCGTCGTCGGTTTGCAAACATTTTATTGCGTGCTGCATAGCTGAAGAGTTTGTAATTATGTCACATCCATATCCACGCGAAGGCAATGACGGGCCGACAGCTAGTTAAACATTAATAATAAGCTGTACAACGGACCTACTCGGACATTGTCCCATCATCTTTGACAAGTTTAAAAATAAACGTTGGAAACATTAATGAATGTTATCTCTCATACGAACAAAGCAGTTACTCGTCCCAATGATGATATCACCGTAAATTAGTGGGAGTAAATATTAAGGAGTATTCTCACTATTTTAGTAGTATTAAAATAGTATTTTATTTTATTTTATTCAGGACAACTAACAGCTACACAATACAATTATGTTTTATTATCTTATATGTAGACAATGGAGGTCATTGTGTAACCAACTCCGTTATCCACGACAATTTTATATATAACTGCAAAGACAGAAAAGCAATCCGAACCAGTTAATTTAAATCTTAAGTATCACCAATATCCGACAGCAATTCCAAACACTGTTTCTTATATTGGTTTTTAGACAAAAAGATAGTGGTAGATGTTCCTTAATGGAATAATAACATTTGTTGAAAAGCCATTCATGTAACTTTATTTTAAATTGTCGTCCAGTCTATAATTTTAATTCATTATGGAGAACGTTCTATATCTTCGCAGCCTTATAATTTACGTTTTTTTTTGCCTAAGTGATAACATATGTATCATACTTCATCAGACCGTAAACATCCTACTGCAGGGATATAGACCTTCCCTCATGTTGAGGGAGTATGGATCATAGTCCGCCATGCTGGCCCAGTGCGAATATTTTCAATATCTCAGGCATGTGGACTTCCTCACGATGTTTTCCTTCACCGTATAAGAGCAGTCAGATAAATGCACATAAGTAATTAAATTAAATTTACAAACTCATTGGTACATGGCCTGTCACCAGACCTCGAACCTGGACCTCCCAAATTGGGAGACTGTGTCGCCTCAACTTATCCACCGACGCTCTTGTCACCCTGTATATTTAGCTATAATTACTTTATCAGGCCCCCTAGGTCGTAACTGTTTAATATGTTATAGGCACACACATGACATCACAATCCTTATCCCAAACGTGGTCAGAGATATCTCAAACATAAGCGTTTGGGTGTTCAAAACATTAAAAGTTTACTGCTTAAAACAACATCCACGGCTCACCTTACGAAATCTACAAAAATTCACCCGTGAGCCCATCGCCGTTGATGTTTTTGGTGTAAAGTCCCTTAGTCGCCTTTTACGACATGCACGGAAAGAGACGGATTAGTTCTATTCTTTTACGTACCGAAACCAATGCTTATCTAATAAGTAGGTACATTTATGGTATTCTAATGAATCAATGTTGATCCAACTGTCTCAATGCGTTAATTTTTTTTTATATGAATTGTGTTAATATGAATTAGCGGGTTTATAATGAAAAAAATATCTTCTACTAGCGAAGTCATGAAATTTCTGAGAACTAATTCATAAAGACAACTGCCGAATAAAAAACAAAACACATCAATGTATGGATGTGAATGCCCCTTTACAAGTTAGAAACCGAGACTGACGACGTAGAATGACGTCAGGACCAATCACAAGCACGCATTTTTCGATCAACGTATTTTTCGTATTTTCTCTCAAATTCAAAACAGATAACGTAACAAAATGTATTCCAAATGTTTCTATTTATACCTATATGCTGTCTTACAAAAAATAAGCGACCGAAAACGCTTAGTTTACGAATAAACTTTCAATGTCCTAAAACGCGCTATCAACTTTTTCTTGCTGCTCACTATATAAGCCGAACACAAAGTGTATTTGTCAGCCTCTCTTGGGAGTCTACACTATCCGAACCGTTCGGTTGCTATAGCCGCCGGCGGACTTGGTCGTGATGGGCTGCGGGATCTAACAAATATATCAATACAATGAATACTCGAGAAGCCTTGGTTATCAGTTACGGTCCCGCAGACTGTCTCGACTGAGCCACCGTCGTGTGGTTGAATTTGCGCCATGAGCGGAAGGAAGGTGGTTGCGTAACTCTCATCGGAAGATATCTCTAAAACTTGTCTTTACAAGTGATTATCACTTGTGATGTCAAGTTCCGACGATATCATTCGCATGGGGGATTTCCGCCCCCTTCCGCTTGGATGGTGTGGGATCCCAAGGGAGGTGACCATATATAAGGAAAAAATAAAACAAACAACTCAAACTAACAATAAGTTAGTCGGTGAGTTTGGGTAACATAAATAATTTTTTTATTTAAGAGGGTTTATCTCGCACGGTATTCCATACGATCTAATGAAACCGATTCTAATGTAACTTTAGAAGCATAAAGCACGTACATAGATCTAAAAAGTTTTTTTTTTTTTTTTTTTTTTTTCTTGTTTTTTTTTTTGAGGGTTTTGTCGCTTTAGCGATTATGTCACCCTCGTGACAGACCTCAACAACTCAAAGAGTACTTATTACCTACATACATTAATCTATGGGAGCAGAAGATCAATCTTAATTTCTATTAGTCATTACAATTTCGAATAGTTGATATAAAGCCCTGGATCTAAAAAGTTGGTAGAGAACTTTTTCGAAAACGAGTATTTAAACTAAATTAGAGCGATTTTAAGTTTTCTATAGTAACATAAAGAATACAATATGTATTGGGTCTTTACCAATGAAATTGGAGTTTTTTTCTTCGTTAATCAAATGTACCAATTCCTGCGATTTTCAAAGCTGTTTTTTCCAAATTTGTTTTTTATTTGGAAAATGGAATATTATTTCAAGGTTTCACATGAAATATTTTTTAATTTCTGGGCTAAATCACATAATAAAAAAAAAATTGAACAGAGCTCTTTTCATGTGCTTCCCATAATCATTTCTTTGATTCGCTGAAACTTTTATAAAGCGGTTACTTTTAAAAATTAACGCTGCTTTACTTAACTTAATGTTATCCGATAATACACACAAAGTTTAGCTAAATTTGGATTTGCCGTTCCAAAAAAATAAACAAAAATGTTTGTATGGAGAAAACAGTCTTAATGAAATTCTTCATACAAAACGCCAATTTCATAGGTAAGGACCTGATACTTTACAATTCGATATTTTGTTATTGTTTTCAACTAAATTTTTAGATCTATCCTGCTTATACGTATAAAATTTCATTAGAATCGGTCTATTTAGTTCGAAAAATTTGGACTTGATAAGTTTTTATGGAATGTCATGTGGTATAAATCCTCTTAACGCTCTTAAATTTAATTCATTTTTAACAACTAACAAAGTATGTAAACAAATCTAGTAAGTAGATTTTAACGTAATTATAATTCTTAAACTTGGCTTGCCACGCTGCCGCGTGTCTTGATTGTACAAATACACTTTATTGCACAAAAGGAGAATATATATTTTACAAAGAACAATACTGAAAACAGTACAATTAGGCGGCCTTATCACTAAGAGCGATCTCTTCCAATCAACCTTTGGGTGTAGGAGTATAACTAGAACAGGCAGGTTGTGCAAAATACGGATGCAGATATGAAATAGATCGTATCGATCTGAAACTTGGCACCTCTGCAATTCTGAACAATAATTTATTACCATCGAGGTGAGCTGATGATAGAGCCGGAAGGTGGATTGTGGAACTCTCCAATAAGTTATGGACATATGTAAGTATTTAAAAACCAATACACCGGACAGCATTTTTTAAATTTTTTACCATAGCATATCCTATGACGCTCTAGAGATCAAGACGAATCGAACGACTTTATGCACTTCAAAATCGGTCGAGCGGTTTAGGCTACAGGAGGTAACATTGTAATCCACATACATACATTCGATAAACATTACCCTCTTTCTTTGGACAGTCGTGTAAAACTATCTGAATGAAAATTCCACCAGCTAAAAATAATTGTATTAGTTGTAATAAACCAATGTATTACATTTATCTGTCAGTCAGTATGTCCAAGCTACTCGTACCACCGCTTCAAAAAAGGAAATCATCTGTGGTAAAAGAAGCGGCGCAAGAAACCACATGATCATTGCTGTCCTTTTTTTTAAGTAAAAAGAATATAGCTAATTCAATTTTATATTTTTTTGGAGCTGGTCGAAGTACACCAAGGGTGTTTGTCATTCAGGTAGTCACTAATTTTGCTAATATTGTTTTCACATGATCTTTAAATTTTTTCTTAGATTAATGATATTCTCAGTCTCAGGTTATTAAAGCGTAAATATCCCATAAAATATAATGTGTTAACTTTGCTTAATCTGAACACAGGGTTAGCCAATTTGTCCTTATATCTCAAATTTTAACTATACTTGTCACTATTTTTCGGGAATGCAGACATATTTTTATTTCCAGTACATCTAAATTGACATTCAACAAATAATATCATGTACATGTAAATAAATGCCCCAAGAATGAATCAAACGTTCACAAACTCGTTGGGATTGCGCCGTTTAAATACAGGGATCCCATGGCCACCTACCGGCTCCATCATCAGACCCTGCATATCATCTAGGATCAGAGTAATTGCCAAGACAAATCAAACGAGCCCAAACTCAGGGTTGCATTACAGAGTTCCCATTTCTATGTTACCTCCTGTACCCTAAAAGGCTTGACCGATTTCGAGTGCATTCGTCTTGATACCTGGAGTGTCAGAATATATATATGGTAAAAAATCCAACATGGCGCTCGCGAAATACAAAGTATGCTCTCGGGTTTTTTTTGGTTTTTCAGCTCATCTAAATAACTTTTTTTTCCTAATGTTGTTTTGACATTATCTATAATTTTTTTCCCGAGTGGAATTCTCTGTCATTTTTCGGCCGTGCAATTATTAAGTTATTTAGATATCCAGGCCAGCACCTAGATAATATTTATTTAAAAACAGTAACAAATAAAGAGATGGAATTTAAATATAAACTAGAACAAATGTAAAAAATTGGGGCCGCGAGGCAAGGTACCCAAAACGCTGGCGGCGTTTCCTCGTTGTATGCAGATACTTAAGCGTTGGGCGAGGAAACAACCAGCTCTCGGGTCACCAGTGACATCGACTAAGCGCTTTGAAATATCAAAGAAAAATTTAAGAGCGCTCGGCCCCCAAGGACCTAAAGTTTCGACTCCGAAAGCTAGGAAAATATATTCGGAACCGATGTCTCTATATTTGTGAATTTTGATGTTTTCCGCCGTCTCGGCGGCTGCACCTGACCTCCTTGAGCACCTAGATTATGTAACTCTATCGGTATTGTTATCGATAACGTTGACCAATGAGAAACCAACCAATTACCGAGCGAACGATGAGCCAACCAATGACATGTCAAAACGTAGCCGATAACGATGAAATTATGTAATAGAGCCCCTGATCCAAAGTAATCCAAGTAATATATTTAAAATGTTGCTAAAATTTCTAAGTACAATTGATATTTATCTACTTTGTTTTAGTATGTAAGTTGAATGTACATTTTGGATAGATTTTGGTGAGCAATAAAGATATAATAATAATCACAATTTTGCTTCTAAAAATAATAATAATGAATTCCACATTAAAAATACTTTAAAAACAAGCTTTTAATGCTCCATTTTCAAAATTTCGTATCCGTGCTATTAACCGTTATTGAGTACCCCTCGTGAGGAGACGATGTCGACTGCAGCATCAGTTCATAATATATAAATGTATTGTCCAGAACTGAACAAGTATGCAAAATTTCAGCTCCTTAGGTAAACAGCAATTGGTTTTAATTTGACTTGTAACATACTTACATATGAACACTGCAAACTAAATAAAATCTTGTAAAAACGAATATTTTTGAATTTTCTTAGTTCGGCGTGAACATGAAAAAATAAAGACTGGCGTTATTCTATCTACGTCAAAATTGATACTTTCATCGTAGATGATATCCATTGCTTGTTATGCGCTCTTCATTCGTTTAAAATTGCGGTATGTATAAGCAATGAAAAACAAAATGTTGTAAGTCACGATTTTATCGCAATATCATGGTGCGGACGCTTCCGCTGTCAAAGTTTGAAAGTTTACATTGTCCCCCTCGCACCTAACTCGATTTTACACGCGTGAAAGCGATGGCACAAGTTTTGTTTTGATTTTGTAGTCACAATTACCGCAGACAATTATGTGCAAGCACTTTTATTTGCGAGGATTAATAATGTAATATAGCATTACGATTTATTAAATCTATAAAAATAAAAAACGTATGTCTTTTCCCATCGTCTATTATCTACCTACCTCTTATGTAGGTACATATAGCCCGTTACTTCATTACTATTCTAAGGTTTGACCCACAACTTTCCAAAAGTTGCCCACCCCTGTCTTATTGCATACACAAAACGAAAATGCGATACAATACAATACAATACAATACAAATACACTTTAGTGCACAACAGATAAGAAAATACGATACTTAAGTATTAAAGGATTAAATATACAAATGTGAGCTTATCCTTAAAGGAGAAATCTTCCAACTGCAATATAGGTATTCCCACGGTCACACATGCAATGTCGGAAGCTTTACGCAGACCAAAGCGCAACCGCTTTCATTGTATTAATTATAATAACACTCAATATACGGCATTCAAACGGGAAACATGCCTTTTCCTTATTATCACGAATTAACTTAACCTCACTCAAAACTACATATAATTTACAGCAAACCCGTCATACCAATATAGATGGGGACCTCAATACACAAATAAAAAACATAAAGTTTTTGAGCTTTTATTAAATCTCAAGTAATAATGAAATTAAAGATCGTCACATTAAATTTTGTGATTATGTACTATAGTATACCATTTACCCTTTAGGCTATTTACTAAGGACCTTTGAGCCTTACCTTTTGAGGAACCCGCGGCCAGAAAGGTAAGCCGAAGAATTTATCAAGCTCAGCTCAATGGATAAGCCCGATTGTCATGTACAACTACGTGGAAATTTCACATGTCGACCCAAAAGTTGGGACGCTGGGTTCCGTGGAAACGCAATATAAATGTACAGGGGCCCTCAAAAATACATCACAAGCACCCATCAACAGATTGTAGAAGGTCACTAATGGACAGTCGAAAAGAAAAATGCCTCAACTCTAATGAATATTTTGTTAACTCCCGAAGAAAAAGAAAAAAATACGGGTTTGTGTGTCTGGTTCTTAGTTGTGTTTGACACAGTGTTTGGTGTATTTCGATAATAACGAACGCGGTCTCCCAATTTAGGAGTCCGGCTTCGATTCCCAGGCAGGCCACGTACCAAATGAATTTTTTAATTTAATTTTATTACTTATGTGCATTTATCCGACCCCAACCAGTGTTGGGCCAGCGTGGTGGACTATGGCCCATACTCCCTCATTTAAGAGGGAACACTGCAGTGGAATGTTTACGGGCCGATGATGATGTGTCTTTTTTTAATATTTAAAGATGAAACTCGGAGGTACATGCTTTTAACATAGTTGGTTTGGTCTACCAAGATGATAATATGATTAGTATCCTCGGGGATTTTCTCAATTTTCAACATATATTCGAAATGCCTTAGGAAATCTTAATTTTAAGTTTATGTTGTGTTTAGAATAGTACCTGAAGCTGTTTCTCGGGCAAAGTGTGAAAGTGAGCGCACCCCCGTCTCCACTCTTCGTATTTCCGTTTTAAAAAAATAACGTTTTTTCTTCACAAACTCGCCGTGGCTTGGAACATCGTAATTTAATAGCAACCACAAAACCCCCTTAGAGTAGAAAAGTTTAAACGGAAGTTAAAATGAAAGAGTCAATATTAAAAATCTTGATTGGATAAAGTTCTTGCTGAAAGGTGAGGAGAAAGTGGTTAAAAAATTGGGAAGTTATCGGATTGCGATCCTGATGTTGCTGGAGGGGAGTGAGGGGAGGGGGTCGCGGTGAAAAGTTCTCGCCGATGGGTAAAGTTTCTCTAACCCCGGTTGTCCGGACCGGCCATTGCAGCTTGTCTGCTATTGTTAGAGGCACTGGATCGCAATCAGTTACGCTGTTCTTTGTTTCCACTTTCAAGACGAGTTGTAATTTTCTTTGATGGGCAGGTGTTTTTGTGTAATACTCAGAGATGTAACTTTCGACGACCTGTTTGGTGTAGTGGTTAGAAACTCTGCTACTATACCAAAAGGTTGCGGGTTCGAATCCCGCTAGGGGCATATGTTTGTATGATGAATACAGACATGTGTTCCCGAGTTATGGATGTTTTTCATTTATGCATGTATTTATTTACAAAAAAAAAATATTTGTGTAGTTTATCAACCATCTGGTATCCATAACACAAGCCTAGATGCTTACTGTGGGCCTAGATGGCGCTGTGTTTGTGCAAAGATATTTATTTATTTATTATTTATTTATCTAAGATACAAGTATCTGAAATACAACTTTTTTTTATGTTATGGATTAGTTATGGATGTTTTCAATTATAATAAGTATTTATTTACAAAAAAAAATGTATTTATGTAGTATATCAACCATCTGGTATCCACAACACAAGCCTATAGTTTTTTTACTGTGGAACTAGATGGCGCTGTGTGTAGGTCTAGGGATAATATTCGCATGAAATTCACATGTTGTCACCCATTCAAACGACTAACTGCACCAAACGTTGCCAAACTTCTCCCAACGATAGTGCTCCTATTTACTCTCTCACAAAGATCAATATCCATCTACAACTGAATAAAATTTCTCTCCTCAGTAGTTCCTGTCTGCATCTGAAGGGTCCCAGGGGCCTTTGATCAGGCTCTCTGAACATCCGAGCGATTGCAACTACCCTAGTGCTTATTGCGCCTCCGTTACACTCCAGTAAACTCTTTGATAGCGTCTTGTTGTTAGGGAAGCGACGTTCACTTCATATTTTAAGGAGTTTCTTGTAGTTGTTCAAGGTTTTATCGTGTAAGGGTGGCTTGGGCAGCATCTCCCTAAAGCCGCTTCTAAAATAGATGGGCTTACATATCTAAACGTATTTAAGCTAAATAGAATTAGCATTGACTTGTATATCCTTGTATATATAATTGTATTTAAGAAGTCGTTAAGGCAGTAAAAGTACTACTTTACCTACTAATTTGCGTTCCTTTTTACGTACTTTCGCATTCCATGATGCTTTTTGAATATTACGATTAATATTTATAAAAACACTATGCGTAAAATGAAAAAAAAAAAAATAAAAAAAATACTATCAATTAGGTTTTGTATTATACTCTTTGCTATCAATCACATCTTTTCACTTGTGGTAATAGTTACAGAATACTTTATTACGTATATAAGCTTTATTACCATTTTATTAAGATTGATATTTTTCCGTTTGACGAGAACTTACTTCTACCTACGCTAGCCCGCCGTAAACAATGAATATAACCTCAATTTCTGACAGACGTTAATATGCTTCTAAACGTATATGTAGCTGCGTTAAGCAGCCATCATTGGGCATTTAACTTTGACAGTTCGCTAAATGCGATTAGCGTCTAAATTTTTGTTGTGCAAGAGGATAAGTCTATTTAGCTGACTAAATACGTTTACATCGGTATTATGCTTGAATTATAAGCTTACTGGTCGCTATAATTTAGTAATTGACGACCTGTTTGGTGTAAGGGTTAGAAACACTGACTGCTATACTGAAAGGTCGCGGATTTGAATCCCGCTAGCTAGCTATCATCATGGTATCCACAATACAAGCTTAGTTGCTTAATCTGGAACTAGATGGCTCTGTATTCAAAAATATTTATTTATGTATTATTCAATAGCGACAACTGACTTTATTATCCATTTGGCTTCGCCTTAGTCGGGCAATTCTTTCTCGTAAAGTACTTCTGATGAATACGAAAAACATGTTTTCAGATCTATTTCAAATCGAACATAATTTATTTTAAATGTAGGTAATTTTCGACTGAAAGTTTTTCCTAAGTCGCATTTACTTTACAATACGGAATCGAAATTGCAGTGGATTTTTTTTTTATGATTGAGCACCTGATGTTAAGTGAAGATGAGGCCGAAGGTGGTAGCGTACTGACCCGGAAACCCCATCTTATTTGGGGGACTGGCTATCGTATCTCTGACAACCGGAACACAACAATGCTATTAACATTGCTGTTTGAATAATTAATAAAATGACATAATTCTTTTTGTATGAATGAAGTACCGACTTTGTAGCAAAATTGACCTTTTATCTTATTCATAAATTAACGGGCGCGTTCTTTGAACGAGTAAAAAATCGATGGAATTCCGAAATAACATGCGTAAACCAATTATTGGGCTATTCGGGTGGAAAAGGCTATCGTACTCCATTGCATTTTTTATTAGTTTACGCTCATGAACGGACTCATATTAGAAATTACAGCTAACAAAGGCGACTAAGGAATATCATCTACAAATATAAGTTTTAATACTAAAAACAAGCTTTTGATAGAAGAAAGAAAGAAAGAAAGAAAAGTATTTATTGCCAACAAATAAAAAAATAACATTTTGCATAATTAAATGTATTTGTGGCAAAGGGATTGGGCGTCAGCATTTGTTGCCAATATGTCTTATGGCAATTGACAGCGCTGGTTTTCAGCGCAACCCCTCTCTCACTTAGGTTTTCAACATAAAACAGCAGTCAGGCGCGTTCTCACATACACTTATGTGTGAGAAAAAAAAAAAAAAAAGAAAAGAAAAAAAATACTCCATAATACTCCATAATATGGTCTTTACCTATGAAATTGGAGTTTTTTTTCTTCGTTAATCATAATGTACCAATACCTGCGATTTTCAAAACTATATCCAAATTTGTTTTTTATTTGGAAAATGGAATATTATTTCAAGGTTCCACATGAAATATGTTTTAATTTCTGGGCTAAATCACATAATAACAAAAATTTGAAAAGGGCTCTTTTCATGTGCTTCCCATAATCATTTCTTAGATTAGCTAAAACTTATATAAAGCGGTTACTTTTAAAAATTAATGCTGCCTATACTTAACTTAATGTTATCCGATAATACACACAAAGCTTAGCTAAATTTGGATTTGCCGTTTCTAAAAAAAATCAAAAATGTTTATATGGAGAAAACAGTCTTAATGAAATTCTTCATACAAAACGCCAATTTCATAAGTAAGGACCTAATACACACATAACATGACGACGTTTATCCCAAATGAGGTGGTCAGAGATATCCCAAACAATAGAGTTTGGGTGTTCCAACCTCAGAAGTTTAATGAAATGCACACGTGACAGGGGGTGAGCCCGTCGCCGTTGAAACGTGCAAAACTATATGTGTTTTTCGGTGAAAAAGTCCCTTAGTCGCCTTTTACGACACCCACTAGAAGAGACGGGTTTGGGTCTATTCTATTTGAGTGCCGAAATCACACAGCACTATACTCCATCATGATTATCACTTATTATTCTCATACAAAGACGGGTAACAGCTTATCTTACTATACTTATTTAAATCTGCCGCCAAGCAGCAATTGTCAGAGATAAGATGTGTTGGGGTTTCCGGGTCAGTACGCTTCCACCTTCGACCTCATCTTCACTTAGCATCAGGTGTGATTGGGGTCAAGTACCAACCCGTTTAGGATAAAAAAAAAATAAAAAAAAAATCTGGTATCCACAACACAAGCCTATAGTTGCTTACTGTGGAACTAGATGGCGCTGTGTGTTCCAGCGGCCATTTTCTGGCTCCATCTTCAGACCCTCGTCATCAGGTGTAACAGTAACTGCTCATGGCATCAAAACAAACTAGCCCAAATTCGACTAGCTTGTCATTTCACATCAGGGATTCCAGTCCCTACGTCCCGGCTCCAGCATCAGATCAGCTCGATGGTACCATAATATTGCATTGTCACCGAACTTACACAAATTTGTCAAATTTCAGCTCAATCAAATACCAGCAAGTGGTTTGCAATAGAAACGGTCAACTACTTACATACGAACATTGCAAGCTAAATAAAAGCTTGTAATAAAAAAAACTGGTTAGGCGCCAGTTATTTAGTGTGAAGATAATAATTAATGCGTAGGTGACGCTAGAATACACAAAGTGGAATTACATCTATTTTGATTAAGTCAAAAAATAGTGCTTAAATAGTGCCCAAAGGGAAAAAATTGTGCCACTGTAGTTTATATGTTATTCAACATATTAAATGAGCATTCTGGCGTTACGTGTTGCTGGGATCCTCATTTCTCAATTGCGAAGACTGCTTTACCTGTGATTATAATTTGAACCTTACATAAAATAACTGTGCATAAATAGTGCCACCGAAATATACACACCCCATAAATAGTGCTTCAAATTGTTATTTAAATTTCTTTATAAAAAGGAGCAGCGCTGACTACAGTCTTTTGCTTTAAACTACAGTGACACTATATTTTTCTTTTGGGCACTATTAGGCACTAATTATAGGCTTTATTACCACATATTTATAAACAATTGTAACTGAAAACTAGTGTTCCGCTCTTTGAGTGATGTTTACGAGTTTTGTATTTTTTTTTTATGCACGACGGGTTGGTATTTGACCTCAATCACACCTGATGTTAAGTGAAGATCGAAGGTGGAAGCGTACTGACCCGGAAACCCCAACACATTTGGGGGACTGGCTATCTTATCTCTGACAACCGGAACACAACAATGCTATTAACATTGCTACTTGGCGGCAGATTTAGATAAGATGGTAGTAGCTAGCTACCACCAACCAAACCGAGTACTTAAACATGTACCCCGCTGGAAATCGAACCCGCGACCTCCGAATCGTGAACCTAATGTTGTTTACATTGAGCCACGGAGGCGGTTAGACCAATTGACCAATTTATGCTATTTTAACACACGCTCTTAGAATTTTCTATTTCTTTACTTTTGTGTTTATTTATGTATGTGTGCAGTGACGGATTAACCCTTAATCAAATTAAGCAATTGCCTAGGGCATCACGTCTGGGGGGCACCAGAAGAAGCACAAAAAAATCCGCCCTCAGGGCATCACGTCTCACTCTCTCGTCACCAAAAACCACACCAAAAAAGTCCGATATTTTAAAAACGTTACACGTTAATACTATCTTACATGAATTCAATGCCCGGAAAAGCCGCAAGGCGCATTTCAATAAATAAATAAATTATGCTTTGGTTTTTATGGTTGTCGCACACTCCACTTCTAAGGTAAGTTATCTATCTCATCGTCTTATTTTACAAAAAAACTAATGTCTTTAGGCGGTAAAGATTTAAAGACCGATTCTAGTTGACATACGGATAGTGGGGCCCACAGGCGTGGATTGCTTAGGGCATCAAGTAGTCTTAATCCGTCGCTGTATGTGTGTGAACCCAGTGATGTAAATAAATACGTTATCTATCTATCTATTCTGCCTGCAAGTATAATAATAATAATAATAATCATTTATTCATTACCCAAGTTGACAATGCATTTTAAGTTTATTTTAAGACTAGAGTTATGGATAATACATTTGAAGTCATCTAGTATAATGGACCCCTGACTCCGAAACTAGTTAAACTGTATTATCAGAGTCAGTGATTCCTCAGAAATTATTGACATTATCACCAGGTAGAGTATACATTTTACAAATATACAAGGTAAAGGTATGGAGACTTTAAAGTGAGTGTAACCCACTATGTATGAACTTCCACTATGTATGAACACTATGTATGTTAAAGTGAGTGTAACCCACTATGTAACTATATAGTACTTCCATACTCCTACAATAACAGATATGTTATTACAAAGGAATTTAGTCTACATATAACTAAGTCTACTGACAAGACTCCACGTGTGACCACCCTTGAGATTTTCCTGTAAACCCATTTTGCCTGTAGATACATTATTTCGTAAATATGATAAGCTATTCATAAGCAGCCATTGAAGGCTCCACGTGCCGTACGAAATATGTACCTACCTACAGTCGATAGAAAGTAATGCTTTATATGTCGATATAATAAGATCTTCAATAGAGGCACTTTATATACAACAACCGCCTCCGTGGCTCAATGTAAACAACATTGAGTTTACGATTCGGAGGTCGCGGGTTCGATCCCCAGCGGGGTACATGTTTAATTACTCGGTTTGGTTGGTGGTAGGGCATTTTAAATGTCCACCTGGCTAGCTACCACCATCTTATCTAAATCTGCCGCCAAGCAGCAATGTTAATAGCATTGTTGTGTTCCGGTTGTCAGAGATAAGATAGCCAGTCCACCAAGTGTGTTGGGGTTTCCTGGTCATTTAGCATCCACCTTCAACCTCATCTTCACTTAACATCAGGTGTGATTGAGGTCAAGTACCAATCCTTAGTGCATAAAAAAAACAAGCCAAATTTTTACAAGCTTTTATTTAGTTTGCAATGTTCGTATGTAAGTATATAAATTTGCAAACTATTTTTCAACCGCTGGTATCTGATTGAGCTATTTGGTAATAATTTATGTGAGTTCGGTGACAATGCAATATTATGGTACCATCGAGCTGATCTGACGGAGCCGGGATGTAGGGACTGGAACGCTGATGACAAAGGATAAGATTGTCGAATGTAAGAAAATGTAAGAACGCTGGACTAAGCTAATGCTATTAGTTCTTCTCTGGCTGCACTTGCCGTTGCGTGGTGGATACTCCAGAACATTAATGCCCCAATGGCCATCAGTTCTACCCACTGCCATTTCAACTTACTAATCCGCTGGGCTTTGTCGATGACTTTCGTTCTTCTACGGATTTCTCCATTCCTGATTCCATCACATAACGTTCATTGGCTGGTCAATAAACTATTTTTATATGAATTCTAATGGACATTTTTGAGTGGTAACCCAATTGTCCACAGGCAGTATTCAAAGTATCATATATAAGAATAAGAATCGTTTATTTGACCCATTTAGCGACACACATATTATTATTACTTGAAATGTGAAAATATACACATTGAAATTGGCACCGATTGAGATAAAAGTAGTACACAAAACAGTTTCATGTAACTATACTCCTATCTCATAATGCAGTTTACAAAATACAATAAAAATACCTAAGCAATGTTCCACTTATAGACTAAAGTCCTTAAAAATTAATTTTCGGTGTCGCAAAGTGGTATCAAAGAAGGTCTCCTTCTCAGCATAGAGTACTGTCACATTAGCACTTGACAAGGTATTTACGAGCTATTGACACATGTGCTGTGAATTTTATGGATTTTCCCATTTACAATGGAGTGGGCGTTTGGGTGGAAAACGGGGGTGTATTGAACGTTGTACCTAACTTTATTGCTGCTCGGGACATTCACCTTAATTGAACGCGTGTTAACGGCGAAATTTTAACTGCCTACTTCGCATAGGATATGACAGTCGGGCTTCGATACTTGATAATCGAGCTAGTAGTCACTGGCCGGTGTAATATTGGGTCTTTACCTATGAAATTGGAGTTTTTTTTCTTCGTTAATCATATGTAACAATTCCTTCAATTTTCAAAGCTATTTGGAATATCATTTCAAGGTTTTACATGAATTATTTTTTAATTTCTGGGCTAAATCACATAATAAAAAAAATGTGAACAGAGCTCTTTCATGTGCTTCTCATAATCTTTTCTTAATTTCGCTGAAACTTTTATAAAGCGGTTACTTTTAAAAATTAACGCTGCCTATACTTAACTTAATGTTATCCGATAATACACACAAAGTTTAGCTAAATTTGGATTTGCCGTTCCCAAAAAAAAATCAAAATGGTATGGAGAAAACAGTGTTAATGAAATTCTTCATACAAAAC
Source organism: Oegoconia quadripuncta (assembly GCA_949316235.1). Taxonomy (NCBI): domain Eukaryota; kingdom Metazoa; phylum Arthropoda; class Insecta; order Lepidoptera; family Autostichidae; genus Oegoconia; species Oegoconia quadripuncta. The sequence continues at coordinate 18,728,014 of OX438754.1, read as the reverse complement.
GCCAATTTCATAGGTAAGGACCTAATATTTATGAAAAATTTCACCGAGGTCAAATACATCACGACTCAATAAACTATTTTTAGAAAATATAAAAATGGTTTTAGGAGATCCTAGCATCTTCTATTTACAGCGCAATGAAGTTCACAGTGGTAACTTTCATTTGTAAAAAAACAAACATTAATGAATAGATGATTATATCATCCAGCCCATGTTTTGTACAAGCGAATGAGCAGGAACAAATAATATCTCCTGCGACATAAACGTTTATCTCTCCCATCATGCTAACTAGCGCAGGTAGGTTTCGTACCACTTTTCTGAAACTGTATTTTCTTGTATTGCATTGCATTGCATTGCATTGTATTGCATTGCATTGTATTGTAGGTTTAGCATCCAAATATCTTCGAAACGGCGTAACCGATTTCTATCAAACAGAGCTAAGAACCTATCCCGAGTAACAAACCGGACTCAAATAGAACCACGCATTATAGCCTATAAGCCAAAAATTGTTGGACTTCCATACTAAAGGTGGTTTCAGAAAGGTTTACATTGTACGGGTAATCGAAAATTTTTTGATCGATTTCCACTATGGTTCTTTGAGGAAAGTTGTTCGTGATCAAGGATGGCGTCACGAATTAATGGGAATTATTGGGTCTTTACCTATGAATTGGAGTTTTTTTACTTCGTTAATCATAATGTACCAATTCCTGCGATTTTCAAAGCTATATCCTAATTTGTTTTTTATTTGAAAAATGGAATATTATTTCAAGGTTTCACATGAAATACGGGTAATCGAAAATTTTTTGATGGTTCTTTGAGAAAAGTTATTGGTGATCAAAAGTAGCGTCACCAGTTAATGGGAATTACACGAATTAAATTTCATCTTTTATAAATATTCTTGGACATATACAGACAGCGCTATCTAGTTCCACGCTAAGCAATTAGGCTTGTGTTGTGAGGTTGATACACTACACAAACACATTTTTTCTTGTAAATAAATACATATATAAATGAAAAACATCCATAACTCGGGCACACATGTCTGTATTCATCAAACAAACATATGCCCCTAGCGGGATTCGAACCCGCGACCTTTTGATATAGCAGCAGAGTTTCTACCCACTACACCAAACAGGTCGTCGTAGAACAGCCGTTTGAATAAGTATATGACGTCAACTATACTTGACACGTAAAATCCAATAAAAGGGACATTTCAAACTGAAGCATTGTTACAAAGGCGCAGTAGATTTACAGGAATGTTCCTCTGGTCCCCAGGGGACGAAGTCGCCAGCCCGTGAATGCCCTTTGACATCCGTCCTATAAGTTTCCCAATAAGTTCCTCTCTAAAACTTTCAAGGAAGGCAAAGTTGCAAAGGTCTAATTTCGTTAAACTTACAATTTAATGTCTAACCGCCTCCGTGGCTCAATGTAAACAACGTTGGGTTTGTAACGAGGTGTACAACCTCTACTAAATTCTGTCTTCTTTTCGGTAATCTCTTTGGTGTTTTCTTTTTTGGAACATTATTCAAAATTCTGAATTCTAAATTATTTTCAAAAACTAGGCAGTCTTGACGCAACTTGCGAACTGAAACTATTATTGTCGTTCTTTCTTTTATTTCTTTTCTTTAAATTACACATCATTAAGTATTTCAAGTGCCTATACCTTCTTCCTGACCTTCACCTTCTTCACCGTTCATCAGTGGCTGCAGTCCTGGTAAGGGCCTGAAACCGACGATCCTGAACCTCATTCTCTCTCTACGGCGCCCATTTCCTACGTAATACATAACACATGGTAACAGGTACATGTTTAAGTACTCGGTTTGGTTGGTGGTAGGGCATTTTAAATGTCTGCCTGGCTAGCTACCACCATTTTATCTAAATCTGCCGCCAAGCAACAATGTTAATAGCATTGTTGTGTTCCGGTTGTCAGAGATAAGATAGCCAGTCTCCCAAATGTGTTGAGGTTTCCTGGTCAGTAAGGTCGGGTCCCTCGGGACCTCATCTTCACTTAACGTCAGGTGTGATTGAGGTCAAGTACCAACCAGTTGTGCATAAAAATTAAGTATGTTTATGGATTGTAATTAGTTTCTTTATTGTAATGAACATGTAACGCTGTGAAGTTTGCTAAATAAAATAAATAAATAAATAAATAAATCTATCTAATCTAGTCTAACTAATATTATAAATGACAAAGTTTGGATGTTTGTTTGTTGCTTAATCACAGCAAAACGGATGAACGGATTGGGATGAAATTTGGTATTTATCGTTTTTAATATAATAGATATTTTTTATCCTGATAAAGTGAGAAGTTTTAGTAGAAGTAGAGAAGAAAGAAGAGAAATTAAACATATCCGTGATAAAGTTATTACATGCAAGCGAAGCCGCAGGCGGAAAGCTAGTCGTTTAATACCTACTCACATAAAGTCACTACGTAGTTTTTATTTAAGACTTTACAGTGCATAAATATAGTCGATAGTCTTCCTGAAAGTTTAAAATACGTAAATCGAGCTAAATTTAAGCCTAATTATTACATAACGTCACGACCTTTATCCCAATTGGTGTGGTCAGAGTTATCCCAAACATTCGCGTTTGAATAAATATTTATTATCTCACCACAAAGAAATAGGTACATTGATTAAATAGTAATGTTAGGTAAATTCAAAAACAAATTTCTTTGTGAGAGACTGGAGTCTGAAATAGGTTCGAAACCTGTGCTACAGATCTCCAGGCTCTCACTCCCTTACTATTGGACATCACAATGGTGTTGATGTTTGTTGGTGGAAGTCCCTTAGTCACCTTTGTTGTGGTACCTTTGGAGATGGGTTGGTTCTATTCTTTTATCGCGCGGAAACCACACAACACCCATATTTATTATGCAGTAAATATTAGAGTTCATCATAATCTTCATGCGTCTTAAGTTCTTTTTGAATTTAGAAAACAAATGTAAATACAGCATTGCAATTGGCTAGACCAATGCTAATTTTTTTTTTTTTCCGCAGTTTAAAAAGGATGTAAGTAGCATAATAAATTTGATAGTTATCACAAGAGGAAAATGGTTGAATTTAGCTTTTAAAGAAAATCACACTGATTTCTGTAACATGTCGCCACTCTCCCGAATGAATTTATCAACATCATACAAAGGCAAAGCTACAAGGAAGAATACATTAATTTTCTTCGGCAGTTTATAAAAAGAAGCAAGCAAAAAATTTATTGGCTTATAAAATTACGATGCCGCAGGATCGAGGATATGATTGGGAAAGCAGGAAAAGTCACTGGAGACAGGGATAAATTCGAAATTAGATCCTCTTGTTATAAAAATGTGAATGAGGTGTCTTGTGTTATCGTAGTGGATGAATATTCTATAATATGAAATGTTTTTTTATAAAACCAAAAACCCGACAGCATATACCGGTGAGCTTTTTTAACGTAAGAAAAAATAGGGCATATTAGGCAAGTGAAATTGAAGTTTTTCAAACCCGCCAGTCGCATATCAGGTGTGATTGAGGTCAAGTACTAACCCGTTGTGCATAAAAAAAAACTTTAATAACACATAGTGTTGGTATATTGGTTGTATGTGTAGCTGTTACAGGTTGTCAGAGACCTGTATTATTGCGATCATTGCCGATCTATTGTGATCGTCACCAACCTACAGTTCGCTGCTCGTATGCCTCTTATAGTTGTAGGTATAGTGTTACTTGAGCACATTTTTCATTAAACCTAAAATACAGAAACAGGCTTTTATTTCGCTCAGTGTTCAAAGAGGAAACAGGCTACTGTTTTAGGCACTCTTCCGGTTTAATAAACGAGATGTACGTATTTTTACATAAAAATAAAATAATTGGGAAACATGTTCAGCAGGTTAACACTTAGTAAAAGTATTTAAATTTACAGCATGCAAACTACGATTATAGTTACCTCTCCTCCGCTAGGAGCCTCCTTTCGCCTCCATATTCTGCCCCACGACGATGATGAGGATGATGAAGACGAGGAGCAGAACCAGGATGCAGCATATGGCGACGGCGAGCATCGCTGCGTGTTCGCCCAGCTTGGAGGCGCCGTGCGCGGCGCGTGCCCGCGCCGCGGTGAACGACGCCGGGGCCAACCGTGCGCTTATCGTGATTCGGTTTTCAAATTGCGAACAGTTAAAAACTTTTCACTGTCATCTCTTTTGTAAGGAGGAATTTGATTTTGGAAATGATTGTTGGCGTAAGTTAGCGTTGTTTTAGGAGTCATATAATTACTTTGATGATGATAATAATTTGGGAGTGTCACTTTTTAAAACTCAGTCTTTAAATAGTATTTCAACACTTATATTTGGACACTGTTATTCTTGAATTAAGAATTTTCAATTACACAATCGAATATAATTTCTCAAATCAGTTTAAATCCTTCGAAAGTAGCTCATTTACACTTGTTTTAAATAAATCCGGGTACAATTACAACGTTATTAATCCGTCATCAATATTTAATCAGCACGTAAAAGTGATTATTGTAATTTCAATGACCCCATCTCGAAATTAAAATTCGCGAGCCGTTCCCCAATTTCGCCTCCCATTTCCTGAGCCGCCGGCTGTTTTGAATTCACAGCTCCAATTAGCGGGAGAGAGCCAAGTAAAAAATATCCGAGCACCAATCGCGAAACATTTCTTGAACATTAATTCCTTCCCTTCGGGAAATACTCCGATATCATGAACCTGACAATGAGAGTGTTGTAATGCTTTTCATTTTAATTTTTCATTGCAAAAACGGGTACGAGAAATGAGGGTGCTTTAAAAGTTTAAGCCGTGAACATCATCGCGCGGCGTCCTCATTTACGGTCGAGGAGTTTCAATCCCGTCGTAGGTTAAACATATATAGTGAGGTACAATTGTTGTAGACCATTTCCAGCCCCAGCTTTATGTTAATACGAGGCGTGATTTAAGCCGCGTTTTTCCCCCGATTTTGGTGGGCGACGGGAATCAATAAGCTGCCGGCTGTGGGTGACAAATGGTGGAGTCCCTAAGACAATGGCTCGCAGAATTACAAGTCGGATTCCTTTATGGCACGGCCAAACGGAAATTCTGTTATCGGTGTTCCTAATTATTTCGTCCCCTTCCCTGAGCGTCAACAATAGTTTTATAGTCTTTTGTTCAAAGGATTATCAAGATAATAATAGATATTTTGCAGTGTAATTAATTTTGTTAACAATACTACGATTAATCATTTTCAATAATCCCATTTGTTCAATTACTTTGACAATAATTAAGTATTGTGAACACTGGTGTCGATTCGGATGTACACCAGCTAAACTAAAACCAGTTTTAGAGTAGTACTGTCTCTTTCTCCCTGGATCAGTACGATGCGACGGCACCACTCAAAAACGGTTTTAGTTTAGTTGGTGTACATCCGAATCGACATCATTATGTAATTACTTTTTATCAAAGCTGTTCTGCGCAATTTATATAGATATTCTTGATGGATATTAACAGAAGGTTAATACGTGCTGTTGTATATGTCATTAGACAGTAACATTTAGAAGGATTATTTCATGGTTCTGATAAAAGACTATATGTCACAGTACACAGCAAAAAATCCATAAATCATAATGGTCGTCGAATCTTCGAAAGTGAACGTTCCAAAGGATAGATGCTGTAGATTTAGATAGTTCCGTGTACTGAACCAATGGAAAACAGCATACTTAAAGAGGACTTACTTAATCCGGAAATATAAAATTGTTAGTAATATTTTATTACTAATTTGTCACCAATTACTCGACTAAAATAAACGTATTCGCGATAAAATTCCACGCAAGGTAGTAATTTAAATAAATATCCTATTATTTAAATTAATAGGCCGATATACATATTATAAATATAACCATCCATAACTCAACACATTATACTTATTCATCTTCAAATATATGCCCCAGCGGGATTCGACCCCGTGACCTCTAGACAGTATTCAGAATCTCTAACCACTATACCAAACAGATTGTTATATCAAGAAAAAACTTCATTTTGATCGCTTGTAGTATAAAACATTTTGATTCGCTTACAGACTAACCCACTTATTCATAAAAATTTACAAACGCTTTATAAGCCTGTTTTAGTTAAAGTATGTTTTGTCACTCTCTTTCATTACAACATTTCCTTATGAACGATCGAAACAAAACACACTATAACTAAAACAGGCTTATAAAGCGTTTGTTTTTATGAATAAGACGGTAATACCTCTTTAATATTCAAATAAGTGTTCGGACAATATCCTACCAATCTTTACCTCTAAGCTAACGATATTCTTCATTTATCCTATAACTTGTATCTCTATCCCTCTGGGAGCGAAGACAATCTGTAGTAAAGAACAGGTAAATAGGTGTTTAGCTATGTTCTCGGAGCTTTGTCTGCTGTCATTTACAAGATTGCCTGGCGGAGTTTGTAGGCAATTTTTGGATACTCCAGGGACCAACTGCTGCTCAGGTTTCTGGGTAGATTTAAGTGACTACCAAAACTTGGAATTGATGTCACGGTTTGCTTAGTTTGTCTTTGCTTGTGTGTTTAGGAGCGAACTTCTCGATTAGAATTAATTATTTGTGTTACTGTAACAATGTACAATGTACCTAAAATTGGTTGACTTTGGACCTGAGTAAATTAATTTCACAATGTATGATATCCCTATGTTTGTCGTAGTCTTAAGTTACTACTAGACTTAGGCCAGATTTTTTGTGAGCTCAGCGTCAATGACGCTGCTGCACCTTACTGATGACCCCTTAGTCGCCTTTTACGACATTGGAAAGAGACCGGTTGATCACATTCTACTCTACCGGGAACCACACGACCAATATATATGTATACATAACGTCACGACCTTGTAACGAGACGCCATGCGACTCGTTGGTTCTCTTTTTGCAGTATTCTCCTTGTTCGTTTCTTTTTTGATTAAGTCATAATATTTTAAATTCAAAATCTGAACTCTGCCTGTTCTTTCTCTCTGTCTCTTTCTGTGTAGCTTTGGTTTAATCAGTTCATAATTTACCGTTTAAAAGAAACAAACAAGGAGAATACTGAATAAAGAGAACCAACGAGTCGCATGGCGTCTCGTTACAACCTCTATCCCAAATGGGGTGGTCAGAGATATCCCAAACAATAGTGTTTGGGTGTTCCCAACATTAAAAGTTAATGATTATAGTTTATGGTTATAGTAGGTGTCTTTCGCCAATTATTATTATTTCAAAATTTTTTTTTCTCCTAAGATTTCGTCATATAATGCTTGCTTGCATGTAGCTTGTGGCCAATAGTATTGTAGTGTGCAACAACTTCTGACGTGTTATGCGTTCTGTTATCAGAGAATGCACCAGGTGGAGATATTGTACCAATGCCAGAATTGTACTAATTGCTCAGTGTACGAACTGATATTTTGTGTGAACAGAGATATTGTGCGAATGGCGATATCGTACCAATGCCAGAATTGTACTAATTGCTCAGTGTACGAATTGATAATTTGTGTGAACAGAGAATTGTACGTACTGCGATATTGTACCGATGTCGATGCTTTCTGAAAAACAGCTATTTTGCTGAGGCTCCAACCTATTTGTCCACTACGTTAGAAAATTTAACTGTAATTAATGATCATGTAGTATAATTTTTTTAAGTGGATGAATAAATATCTTCTTTTTTTTTTTAATTTTATTGAAACAACATCCACGGTTCACCATATAAAATATTCAGAGACACGTGACAGTTCATTTCGCAGACAGGGTAATTTCAAGGTCAGTCATCTATCCATCCATATTGTAATCAAATTAATCAATCAATCGCTATCCGGTCTTCATAGTTTACAGTGGACTGATTTTGTGGATTCATGCATAAATGATAGTAAATTATTTGTACATTCAAACACACAAGGATAGAACTTTGTCTAAATATGATAAGTACGTATTTACATAGCTTTGTTTTGTAGTGAGATTAGAGAGGTTCGTTGGGATACCGGAAAAGCTAACCATACAATCTAAAGCGCGGGATATGACACCATTTTCAACTTGTGAATGACTACAATGGTAAGTGGTAAGGTTACAACGGATGTCAGAAATCGAACAGGAGACGTTTAAAATTTAAAATAAATAGTGTGTGAAACTACGTCACTCTTCATATCTTGTAGATTACTTACGTTTCTTTTTCGGTAAAAAAATGCCACTGTTAGCTTAAAAAGTATTTAAAATTGTGTTTTTTTTTAAATGTTATGTGTAATTTATTAAAAGAATTCAATGAATAAATAAAATAGAAAAGAAACTTATTACAGTTAAGAACTAAAAAAATATTATTTTGTATTTTGCGGACGTCATCTTGAAATGTATCCTATGACAGTCCTGTGTGCGAAGTGCGAGTAATATGCCTATAACATTTAAATTTGGAACGCCAAAATGTCAACAAAAACTTCAATCAAAAATAGTTTCGAAATAAAACAAGGCTGTTCAACAGCCATAACACTAAATTGGAATTGGAAAGCATAACTTCCTTGGTCCAAGGAGATTTTAACTATAAAATTTACTCCTATGACAGTATTTAACAACTACGTTCGGGAATTAACTACAGAATCCTTCAGTTCGTTCAGAATTCAATATACTGCCCGTTACAGAAGACACTGCTTTATCCCCTTGGTGCTTAATCTACTATTACAGGGTTCGGCTGCTACGGTGAGAGCTAAAGATTGGCAAAGTGTATTTTACAATTATCTTGAAACGAGCTTGAAACATACCTAGATCATTCACTCTGATCGATCTAAAGGAGGTCAAGTGGAACACAAACTGAAGTGGTCGACCATATAAACATGCAATATTACCGTATAATATCAATACAATTTCCAGCAGAAGCAGTGCTTCGGAAGCCCAAATACATTAGCACTAACTGAGAGAGGCAAATTCAATTAAATTCGTTAACCAAACACAATTCGCACACGTGATATCAACGACAGCAGTTGGATATCGGGTTTGTACATGAACAATACGCACAGCGACCGCAAACCCTTTCAGTATAAGCTGGTCTTGGTGCATTCAGATATTCGGTAGCATGGGCGGCCATTATACATTGGCAGGATTACGTCATGCCCTCAATTGTACATACAGCAAAACGTGCCGAGCAGTAATACACTGCGTAGTCGGCGAGCTTATTTCAGTTTACATTGCGGGCATTCTAAAAGGATACATCGATAAAAGTGTCGTTATATTTGGTTTGGTTTTTGGAAAACGTTTTGAAAGGGTCATGGTTTCGGCACGTCAAAGAATTGAACCAACCCGTTTGTTCAAATGGCTGTCATAAAAGGTGACTTTCCACCAAGAAACACGGTATTTAATCCATACAAACTTTCAAGTCAAAATCTTTCGAGATGAGTAAACGATTGTAATGAAACTTTATATGCATAAAACACATACATAGATCCAAAAAATTAGTAGAGAATATTTTTGAAAAAGACAAACTAAAATTAGAGTGATTTTAAGGTTTCCATAGTAACGCAAAAATAGCAATATATTCATTTAAAGTCGATATTTTGAAAATGTTTTGCACTAACTTTTTAGATCTGTACGTATTGTATATCAAGAGGAAGGCGGAGAGCAGAGAGATATGGAAAAACCTCCACCGACACGAGCATGGCTCTTAAATAAGATGATGTATATACATCATCTACATATATCTTCTGTATATTTCGAACGGGGAACTGTGGATGTTATTTCAAAGATTAAATTTTTAATAATAGGGTGGCCATTTTGGATAAACGTCGTGATCTATGTATGTTTAGTGAAATGTCTCTCTCTGCTTTGATTATGCGAAGAGTGAGATCGGTTTTGTTGAGTTCACGTTTGCTTATTTATCTTATGGTCGTCATGGGGCCGAGCATAGGTATATATTTAGGTATGTATACAATGTCACTTCATTCAACCCAGTAAGAACCTGTTATGACCTATCTTTGCACTTCATTACGTCTTATGATACAAAGTAGAGGGAAAACCTAGTCACCAACCGTCTCGTTGTTAAACAATGAGAATAGACTTTTTTGATTAATTGGATACCCGTTTAACCACAACTTCACCTGATGGAAAGAGACGATGTGGCCGTAGATGATGCACGTGATCTCAGTGATGCATATTCACTCTGCTCTTGAAGATCACAAGGTTGTAGGATTCAGGGATTCCTTGCCTTGGTTGTTCGTTGGATGAGACAAACCGCTTACTGCGAATATTCGGTATATTAACTTAACTAGATAGATACATGTGGTTGGAATTTCTCCCCACGTCAACAGTCAAGTTTAACCAATAGTAGAGCCTCAAATATCAAACTCAACGAATGGCGAAAAAGATCTTTAAATTGTACAATACGGCCACAAGGGAGCTAACAACTTCAATGGTAATGAACTTCATTAAGTTTGTCACAAGAAATAGGGTCCAAACGGAAGGATAGAAGAAGAAAACGCATTCCTTTTTCAAAGCCACTTCGTTCACAATGTCACTGCTTTCGACCCAACCAGGACCTTTTGTGAGCTATATTTGCTTCTCCCTACGACTGTCAAGTTATTAACGTCGTATGTACTAAGATATCAACCCAGAGAAGTAATAAATCAATTTTATTTAGCATATCGGGAAGTAGAGGTATCGATTTCATGAGATATTTAGGTCGGCGAGAATTCGCGAACATCCGTCTCCGCAAATGAGATTACCGAGCCAATAACGGCTATTAATGCATTTGTTCCATCAAGTTCCATTAGTATTACTGTATTATGGTCTGTATTTTTATTATTTTGTAAATCGTTTATTATTTAACGAATGATTCTCGCATGTCATGAAAGTGTAATTAATCTCTGGATACTAAGCGTCAACATGTTAGATGGCACGATTGTCCAAATGTTTAAAGTGCCCTTGACAAAATGTCCCTTTCTCTCATTACAAAATGAGTTACAGGTTAAATTTCTAATTCCTATTTGAAACGAATGTAAAAAAATCAATAGTTCATTATTTTTATTTCGTTGTTCTTGGTCGATTTAACCTCATGGTATTCGTACGACACGACATTCACCTTTTCTTTCACTTGGTTAAAGTAATTGTGCCTGGGTCTTCCCGTTCCTCTATTTCCTTTAACCTTTCCTTCAATTAATTTTTAAAGAACACTTCAAAAAAAATGTCGTGTCGTGTCAAGTGACTCATCTTTTCTCTTCGATTCTCGACTTTATTTCGTTACAAAACGAATATTCCAATAATGTATAATAATGTATAATGTATTTGAGAGTTGCCGTCGGTCAAACAAATCTCTTATGTCCTATGTTTCAGGCTAATAATTATTCAATGTACAGAACATCAAAAGAATAAAGAAAACTACGCTATCCATAAAAATCTGAGAAGTAGGTACGTACTAAATAACTATTATACAATTGAGAAAACTCTTGAGACAGACATCAATTGTTCTAAGCTAAATACCCTCGAAACGGCTAAATTAATTTCTATCAAACATGGCGAAGAACAAACTCGCAAACATCAGCTTTCGAAAATAAATAAACCATTATGAAATACGGCCGTTTTACATTTTCACTGCTTATCTCTATTTGTAAAGATTTTAAAAGAATCAATCATTGTGATAATCGAAAAAAGGCTATGTCACATTCAACAAACCAACATTATAAATCTTTTAAAAATATTTTCATTCCGGTAACTTGCATCGTTACTGACTCAACAACGGCTCTAGGATATTGTCAATATCCGCCTGGCTAGCTACCACCATCTAATCTAAGTCTGCCGCCAAACATCAACATTGTTGTGTTCCGGTTGTCAGAGATAAGATAGCCAGTCCCCTAAATAAGATGAGATTTCCGGGTAAGTACACTTTCACCTTCGGCCTCAAGTGCGATTGAGGTCAAGTACTAACCCGTTGTGCATAGAAAAAAAATAGGCTTCAAACTTATTACAGCCCTCTTTTTGCGTCGAGGATTAAAAACATAAATGGTGTTAAAACACTGCTCTTTTCTCCCGCTTGGCGCCGCTATTGTTGGCTGTTAATTACTCATTTCAACTCTCAATATCAATAAAGCCTCTATGCCATACGAGTAAGGTTCATTTTTGTTTCCAACATATAGCTACCTACCAGAGTAGTAGCATTATCTGTAATTGAGTTTTTCACTCAAATTATTTTGACAAGTACTAGGAGTCCATAAGTTATAAACAGCTCATCATTATTATACTTTAATTTTGAAAACCATAGTTTTGCCATGTTCGTCAGTATAGCATAGCTATCTCGCAGACTATGCTGAAATTTTACTTGGTTTGACATGTTTTCATACAACAGTCTTATATTCCCACAGAGAGCACATTCTCTCTACTTACAGTACGGGCTATAATCCACAACGCGAGTCCAGTGCAGATTGGGAAATTTCTATCAGACTAGGGGGTCACCTGACAGTGTTTCCCACCGCCTCAGTACGTTACTGACTTAACAACTGCCATCAATTGAAATCAGCTACAGAAACCTTAAAACATACTCTACCTATGACTAGTGATCCATCCAAGAATTGACCTCGTTTACCAGCTATACGTATTCCCATATTGTCATCTCAATTCGTAAGTAATTTTCCATCTGACCGCCAGATTCACTGGCCCTTATATTGGACGTCCAAAACCTCAAGGACCGACATGTCTAAACCACCTCAGTCCACTAATCATAGTAACCAGAAGCTCGAGTGGTCCCTCTAACCCCGTTCCTACAATCGAATTTGAGCAGAGTATACATGAATTAATCATGACGTCTGTTGGAAGGACGAAATACCTGACCTAAGGGTTGGATTATATTCCAAATTCAAATACGACATCTTTATTTCCGTGTAGATATCATCAACTACAGCTAGAGTAGGTATTGGAAGTTTATTCGCCCATTCTTAAAATGTAGGAAGTACCAAGCAAAGTTTTTGTCACGTTAATTCAGTTATTATCTAATCTAATCTAAGTAAATTATAAATGAGAAAGTTTAATGTTTGTTTGCTGCTCAATCACGGCAAAACGGATGAACGTATTTGGATGAAATTCGAAATATACGTAGAACATACCCTGGATTAAAACATAGGTTTTTTTTATCCCGACAAAGTGAGTAGTTCGCGCGTGATAAATAAATTAAACACACCCGCGATAATTGAATAATTGTATGAAAATGTGATACATACAAATAATAGAAAAGTTACATTTTGGCGTATGTCTAGGGTTGCCATAATTTCCAAGAAGTGTTACAGGACTGATAAATAAAACATGAAAAAGGGGACAAGTACGGAGCGTCCTCTAATCATGTGATGTTTTGGATACTTTGAGCCCTCTACTTGGTTACTTTTGTTGATGTTTTATGTCTCTATTATTGATAGAGTCATATATTGTCGTTCCTTAAATAATACAGTGCTATTTCGTGCCACATTTGCGATCCAAAATTGGTATAAAAATTACAGAATACACTCTCACGTAGAGATAAGGAATACGAGACAAACACTAATACGGGTGAAGATAGGTTCATAAGTGTAATATTTTATGACCTCAGACAACTAGTAAAATCGTTAATATGGTTTTTCTCAAACTAGCAAACTAGAGTATATATTGTTGAGAAAATCACGAAATAAAATATTTATGTGTACATGGGAGTAACAAAAAAAAAATAGTAAAATCGTCATCACGATTTTCCTGCCCTTAGCCCACTCTAGATGGGATCGGCACAACATGTCATCCTCAACCACTCTCCTCTATCAGCCGTCATCTCCGTACTCACCCCTTTCACATACATATCATTCCTCACGCAGCCTACCCAAACCTTCTTTGGTCTTCTTCTTATTTAGCTTTTAACGTTGGTTTGTATATTTTGATGACATCAACACACACGTATAGGTAGGTAGGTGAATTTTTTTAAGTGGGCCTGGATGGCCAAATCCTAAACTATGAGGAATAGCCAAAAGTACTCAAAGGAGCCACGGGCCCGATTTTGATGAAAAGTAAAACTGCACTATTGGATTTTTGAAAATTTAATATTCCTAGCCAGGAATCGAACCCGTTGATTTTGAAAAAAACACAGTCTGTATTATTTATTACACCATTCGATAGTGTCGCTAATAAGGAACGAATTCTGGGAAGTAATGACATACGGCAAACTTAACGAAAGTTCTAATATTAAATATTTTTAATATCTCCTCGCGGATCCGGATCTAGTTCACAGTAAAGGAAAAAAATGTGAACATTTCTAGTTTTTTAAATAATCTTACCAATTACTTACGTGTTATTTAATATTTGTCGTCCAAAAAAATTCTTGTTAGATAACATGTAACTCTTATGTAAATACTTATTCAATAGATACATGCGACGATGTCTGCATTGTAATTAGGTAACATAGTTTTTGTGAGACTCGAGCTCCCACAACCGTGCAAACGGATTTATGGCGCATCTAAGACCATGTAATCGATTTAATAATAAAAGCCTAATAATAATAGTAATTACAATAATTTTTGTTTTAACTATGATTAAATTTATTTATTAAAATTAATTACAATATTTATTTTCGCTGCCATAATCATCTCTTTTGGCTCAGCAGCTGCTGGGGCTTACCCTTTCATTTAAATTTTTCTAAGTATAAGATTTACTTTATTAACTGATCTTGTGATGAATACACTATTGTTTGGGATATCTCTGACCACCTCATTTCGGATAAAGGTCCTGACGTTATAAATATAATGGTAATTGGCATAGGTAGTTTAATTATTTTTTTTCAAAGACTCACGCGCCTGATTTTGATTTGCGACTGGCGGGATTCTTAGGGTTCCCATCATGCGAAATTTATTTGGAACTCATATTTACTCCAAGTTTTCTTTATTTATTTCATTTCATGATGTAATTGTGGAATAGGCTACAAAGGCGACCGTCAAATATCACAATTAAACCTAAATTCGATGATGACTTAACCGCCTCCGTGGCTCAATGTAAACAACATTGGGTTTACGATTCGAAGGTCGCGGGTTCGATCCCCAGCGGGGTACATGTTTAAGTACTCGGTTTGGTTGGTGGTAGGACATTTAAAATGTCCGCCTGGCTAGCTACCATCATCTTATCTAAATCTGCCGCCAAATAGCAATGTTAATAGCATTGTTGTGTTCCGGTTGTCAGAATAGATAGCCAGTCCCCCAAATGTGTTGGGGTTTCCGGGTCAGTACGCTTTCACCTTCGACCTCATCTTCATTTACCATCAGGTGTGATTGAGATCAAGTACCAAGAACCAACCCGTTGTTCATAAAAAACAATATATTTTGGCTGCCATAATTATCTCTGTAGGCTCTGCAGCTATTGAGGGTGGCTTACCCTTTCATTTAAATTTTTCTAAGTATAAGATTTACTTTATTAACTGATTTTGTGATGAATACACTATTGTTTAGGATGTCTGTGACCACCTCATTTCGGATAAAGGTCCTGACATTATAAATATAATGGTAATTGGCATAGGTAGTTTAATTATTTTTTTTCAAAGACTCACGCGCCTGATTTTGATTTGCGACTGGCGGGATTCTTAGGGTTCCCATCATGCGAAATTTATTTGGAACTCATATTTACTCCAAGTTTTCTTTATTTATTTAATTTCATGATGTAATTATGTGGAACAACGGCGACCGTCGAATGTCACAATTAACGCTAAATTCTATTATGGTTTTGAAAAAAAAAAATAACTTTGTCAATACAATACTTATTTTTCACTTACCTAATAATGTCCTATTTTTTTCCTTACGGTAAAAAACTCACCAGGTATAAAGAATAGACGGTGAAATTTAATTCATGTAATTAATGTTTACTGATGACTCCGCTTATGATTATGAACAACTTTCTACTTGAAGCCATCGCAGAATTCAGTCAAAAAATTGTTGAACTTCCATAATAAAGGTGATTTCAGAACAATTTACTTTGTATCATCATCATCATATCAGCCGAAAGACGTCCACTACTGGCCTCCCACCAAGTATCATTTAGGATCAAGGACCAAGGAGAATTTATCAATTGAGACCTGCAGTGTCACTTAGAGACAGGTTTAAAGAGTATAATTAGAATAGAGTACCTTTTCGTCCCAGTACATTTCTGAAAATCTAATATATGTCCAAAAAATATAGCATCATTTAGGAAAGATAGTGATAAACATGATGTCCATACAAGAAATAAAGATAAACTTGCAGGTCACATAAGTTGCCTCCGCAAAGTCAGTAATTCATTCAAAGGGCTATGTTTACGCTTTTTAAATAAGGTTCCTGTTGATAAACAAAATCTTCCTTTCAATAAATTTAAAGATACCTACTATAAAACAGAAACTTATTAAGAAAGCATATTATAAAGTATCAGATTATTTAGATGATAAACATTCATGGACATAACCGGCCCGTTCGCATAACCAGGCTATTTCACAATTAATAATGAAATATTATAATATAAAATAATAATTAATCATTTTGTAATATAAAAACCTTTATTTTTTTAAAACAACCTCTCGAATTTCTTGCATGTTCTACTCGGGGGAACATTGCCTTTTGAACAAGCAGTAGCTTTAAAAATGTAAAATCTGACTGTTTTAAGTGTACCCTGTGTACCTACAAAATAAAGCATTTTTGATTTGATTTGATATTTGATCTCCACAACGATCGGTCCTGCGCTGCCCACATCCTCAAATGTATTTTTATATCATATGATGATATTTAAAGGCAGACAGAAGGCTTTATAACCTGTATGACCTTTGTTACTCATACATAACATATATATTTGTATATACAGTCGATACGTCTATACGTGTAGTATTTTCGGCATCTACATCTGCTGATTCCCATAATTTCCGGTATTACCGCTACTACCGTAGCGCTTTCGGCGCTGACTAGAAGAGTAGATTAGTAGATTTACTCAAATGTGAATTCTTTTTCTTCTTGTATTCTTATGTTAAGTAATAAACATACATACATACATAACGTCACGACCTTTATCCCAAAATGGGGTGGTCAGAGTTATGCCAAACAATAGTATTTCTGTGTTCCAAACATTATGAATTTAATGATTAAAACACCATCCACGGTTCACCATATGAAATATACAGAAATGCACACGTGACCGGGGGTGAGCCCATCGCCGTTGAAACATGCAAATTTATGGATGTTTTTTTGATGGAAATTTCCTTTATCGCCTTTTACGACACCCACGGGAAGAGACGAGTAGGTTCGATTCTATTTCAGTGCCGAAACTACACAGCAGAAGTAATAAATATAGATTTATAAATAAAGAAATTTTAGATTATAAAACATTAATACAAATTTTCGCCTAATAAATACTTTCGTCATAGGTAAAATTGAGTCTAGTGCATCTTCGAGGCGGCCTAGTGTCCAAGAGCAAGCAGCGTTCCCCCGCTGAATACCAAGAATTATTCTCTGGGCTAGGAAGCTCTGCGGTCACCAGAAGAATGGCCTGCCTAGATGAAACGCGCCGATTGGTCTTGGGCAAGGCGTTTTGCTTCAGAGCCCCAGGGTCCCATCGTTGCGAACCCAACCGAACTCAATAAACAAATTGAGTTGTAGGTATTTCGGTCAAATTAATGTTTTAGTCGTGAACATCTTCCACCTTTTAACCGACCTTCCAAAAAAGAAGATAATATATATCCGAAAATTACTCCGAAGAGAGAGAACAGAGCCACTTAAATCGGTTGTTTTGCCAAATAGCGCCAAATATTTTAAATCTATTTAGCGTGTTTTCGCTGTTATACGTCAGCAACAAACACTGATCGCTTCCACAATTTATGAACTACGTGTTCACGCTTACCATATGCTTGATGTATTTTGGTAAATACTTCGATTTCTTAAAATATAACTACGACTTCTTTAATATAGATATTGAATAAATTAACTGTCTGGTGAAGTCACTGATTATTCTGAGAACGATGTCAAGTCAAGTGTAAAGGTCCCGTTACATGTTTTTGAGATGTAATGTTACATTACAGTTTGTATATTTCGAGAATTTTTTTGTGCATAAAAGAAATGTCTTTTTTATGCACAACGGGTTAGCACTTGTCCTCAATCACACCTAATGTTAAGTGAAGATGAGGCCGAAGGCGTACAGACCCGGAAACCCCATCTTAATTATGGAAGTTGCCAACTTATCTCTGGGACATTCCGGGAACTGGATATTTTGAAATCATCTTACTTTGGAGGAGGAACAACAACATAGGGTTTACGAATCGAAGGTCGCAGGTTCAATCCCCGACGGGGTACATGTTTAGTACTCGGTTTGGTTGGTGGTAGGGCATTTTAAATGTCCGCTTGGCTAGCTCCCACCATCTTATCTAAGTCTGCCGCCAAACAGCAATTAGCATTATTGAGTTCCGGTTGTCAGAGATAAGATAGCCAGTCCCGCAAATAATATGGGGTTTCCGGGTCAGTACGCTTGCAAATTTGGCCTCATCTTCAGTTAACATCAAGTGTGATTGAGGACAAGTGCTAACCCGTTGTGCATAAAAATAAACTTAAACGTACCTACTTTCCGTGTGATGAGTAAAAAAAATATATTTATACTTATTGAATTTTTTAAAATTTACTTATATACTTTTGGTATGTTTTTTTTACTGTTTCTGGGTTTAATGAAATATACTCTAGTAACACTATAATAATATGTGGTTTAAAAGTAATTAAATTAAACATAACTTTGATATATACGAGGGAAGGCCTATATCCCCGCAGTGGGATGTTTACGGGCTGAGATGGATGATACATGACAATTTAGACTTTTTCTGTGCAACGTCGTCGCCACAGGAAATAAATTTATACTAATTTACACTTCGTAAGCTACTTGAGGACGTTTCCCTCTTCGGACCATTAATCTTCATCTGGAGACTGCAGTACCCCTTATACTCGTAGAGATCATTACTGTCCTACCCGTTTGTCTTGCATACAAAAAGTGTTACCTTCAATTGAGAAAACTGTGAGCAGGTTTCGCAACTTAGCGCTTTTAGACCACTAATTTATGGCCGCAATAAATAATCATGAATTTATTCCAGTCTGTCTAAAATAAGAAAATATTTTATCTAACTAATCTAACTAATATCTGAAAAATATCTTTTCTGTTGTGCAATAAAGTGCATTTGTATTGTATTGCATTCTATTGCATTGCATTGTATTGTATTGTAATTGTATTGAATGTTTGTTTGTTTGTTGCTCAATCACGGGGGAAACGGCTGAACGGATTTGGCTGAAATTTGGCACATAGGTAGAATATACCCTAGATTAAAATATAGGATATTTTTATCCCGATAAAGTGAGTAGTTCCCGCGGAATAAACAAATTTCCGCCGTAAAGTTCGAAAACCAGTTGAAAACATAACTGAAAAGCGTAAGTAATACAGCTATAAAACGTAAAATTTGTTTAAATGTTATGGCGTCTGAAAGTAATGACAATTTTTTTTGAGTCTTATTCTCAATTTTTGAGTTCTTTACGGGGTACGTCGTCTCTGTTTAGGGGTATTTTTTGATGGGTTAGAAACCCTGACCGTGAGAGACAAAGTTGGGAAAGATATAAATTATCGGAAACGCGACAGACATCGATACTTGTTTCGTGGGGGGAATGTTTTCTAAGTTAACCTACTGATCGGAATATTTGATGGGGACGATGAAACTTATTTGTACGCCACAATTTCTATGTGTCCAAGCGTTCTTCGTCTTGTGCAGTGATACATCACAAACTATGGGACATCTTCTATGCTGCCCTGTGTGTCCCGACACTTGTACGCTATAGAACCTCTACGATGCCACAGACGCGTGGCCATATTCTGGTCCTCAAGAATTTGATGTTTTTGCCATCGACTCGTTGGTATTTGCTACCTCAGATCAAAGCTCGGAGCGATTTGACGTGGTCCGTGGTATAATAAACACTAGGGTGTCGAATAGGGAACAATTTCACATAAATATTTTATTTTGCTTAGAGACCCTCATGTCTCTTTCCACCAGTGGCGTGCCTAATGTTGAAATCAGGGCAAGCCCAACCATTTTTTTGTGATTTTTACACAACTAGTGAAATGAGATAGTGCCTTTTGTATATTTTTCCCTGATTTTTTGTTTTGTTTAATGTGTAAATTTGGGTAAATTTTCAAACGCACATTTTTAGGCGTCCCATCCCATGACCATTGTAAAAAAACTATAATTTAAAACAGATTAAACGCATTTATATTTGGGCTTATATGAAGGTACCGCCACTAATTTGCACAACTATGTTAAAAGTCGCACCACTAAAAATTCCACAAATAAACCAAGCATTACCTACAACCAAGACTTTTTTTCTTATTCTTTTAATTTATCTATCATTATATAAATATATACATACATACATAACGTCAGCAACTGTATCATAAATGGGGTGGTCGATGATATCCCAACTATAAACTTTGGGTGTCCTAAACATTAAAGTTTTAATGCTGGAAACAACACGGTTCATCTTATGAAATATACAGAAATGCACACGTGACAGGGGGTGAGCCAGCCTATCGCCGTTGAAACGTGCAAATATGTTGTTCAAAGTCACGAGCGACATTATTAGGAGCCCATACTTGTCCCACTGCTGGGCAAAGGCCTCCCTCCTCTCTCTCCACAACCCTCTGTAAAATCACTATTAATAAATAGAAATATTTCGGACATTCCAACCTTAATAGGCCCTAAATTAGGTAATGCCTCTACTATGAAGACATACTAGATAACGGATAAACACATTTTACTCGTACAACGGCAACGGACAAAATTTTAATTTTCATAAATTAATTTGTTCTTAGCGGTCTGTCAGTACAACGCGGACTCCGTCCTTTATGCCACTCTTAAAGAGTATTGTCTAGGCAAATTAAATGGGCCATTGTTTCTGGTTTTTAAAAACCAGAATCAACCCTGCGTTGCTGTTTTCATATTATCGTGTTTTGCCAATCCCTGTCGCTCATTCTGCGGTGACCCGCATCCCACACAATTTCCAGATTGGCGACGGGTCGACATGGAATGACGTGAACTCTATTGCAATGTACACGCGGCATAGTCAGTAAGGATACTCTTTTAAATTCCTTATAATTTTAGAAGCCGTGATTTTTTTGCACCAGTTTGTTTTCTAACAAGTCGATAGCTTGCTTTAGTTTTAGTATACGGTAGTTAGTAACAAAACATAGACTATTAGATTGAAATTACCACTTTGAATTTCATTGCGTCGGAGAACTTAAAACTAGCTTGAGAGCTAAAGTTAAAAAATGTGTTTCTTAAAAATAATGCTCAGCTGATGGGTATTTTTTTTATGATTAACTGGATACGCGTTTGACCACAATCTCATCTGATGGAAATAGCGATCTCAGTAGATGCCTATACACCCTGCTCTTGAAGATCTTAAGGTTGTATTTCTTTAAATTAATTCAAAACATTTAGGGAAATTATCGTTACAAAATATTAGTTCTCATTTTTATTTCTTAAGCAATGCAGCTTGACGACATTTTCAGCTAAAACACATGCAAGCCTAACTATAACATGCTTAGTTTTTTATCCATGAATAAGTTAACTGTGTTTAACAAAGGTCTACCTAATCAAATATCAGTTAGTATTTATTGTAATTAAGATACAAAAATTAAAAATAGGGTTTTCTAAAAAAATCTTGACTAAGCGCTCGTTTTTTTAGGCTTAATTATTCAAAATTACATCTCTAATATACCTCTATAAGATATCAATTATATTAATCGGTTCCGAATTATGTCTAGCTAAGCTAATTTTTTGCCGTATTTTCCCTGGGCTAATAGGGAGTTCACGTCTCGCTTCCACTAATCATATAGTGAAGAAAGCACTCAACTTTTTGCTTGTTTTCCAATTCGTCGAGATAATATTCCAGCATAAGGCTTTATTGTTTATTACGTTGGTAATCAGCCGGCGTTTTTGTTCCTGGTCACTAAAGGAATTTTAAATTCCATGAGACCTTTTGCACTTAAATATTCATATAAGTAAGCAATATTAAGCAGCAGTCTCTTAGGAAGTTTGCTTTACGGTAATCCTTCCGTTTTTGCAGCTGCGATTGCTTTTAACCCCCGACGGAAAACGACGGGTGTTGTGTGTTTGACGGCGTTGTGTGTTTGTGTTTGTGTCCGGACGTATCTCAGTAATGCGCGGTCCGATTACAGTGCGGT
This sequence comes from Oegoconia quadripuncta, assembly GCA_949316235.1. Taxonomy (NCBI): domain Eukaryota; kingdom Metazoa; phylum Arthropoda; class Insecta; order Lepidoptera; family Autostichidae; genus Oegoconia; species Oegoconia quadripuncta. Next base: position 18,705,846 of record OX438754.1, on the reverse strand, counting down.
TTTTTTTATATTAGAGACTAAACGAGGAGACAAGTACTTAGTTATGTTTGATAAAATCGGTTAAGTCGTTTCGAAGATATTTTAGTTTTAAACACAATTGGTTTGGTTTATCTCAAACAAGGTTATTTATTGTATACCTGAAACCTGAAGTTAGTTTGGTCAGAAGCTTGTATAGAATCGATTCTGACTATAAAAATATAGATATAATTTTTTTCTTAATTATTTATCTAATAATGGGATGATGAACCCTGAGAAATAAAAATTCCAAGGCATGTGAAGTCCCCAACCCGCATTGGGCCAGCGTGGTGGACTATGACCCATACTCCCTCATTATACGAGGGAAGGCCTATATCCCTGCAGTGGGATGTTTACGGACGGATGATGATGATGACGATGATAATGAATATTTACGTATTTCTATAACAATCTCAGCAAATCCAACGGTTGCAGGTTCGAATCCCGCGAGGGGTAAATGTTTGTGTGATGAATGCGAACATTTATTCCCGAGTCTTGGATGTTTATATAAATATTTATGTATGTTTATCCGTTATCTAGTATCCATAGCACTTAAATTAATTAATTTGGGACTAGATGATTGGTGTAAGTGTCCGGAATATTTATTATTATTTATATTATATTTTTAAAAAGAAAAAAGAAATCCTTGCAACTGTTTAGAATATTTCTGTTCACATCAGTATGAATCAGCTAACTTGACAATGTATTTCGATGTAAGCTTACATTTTGCTAGGGTAGGCACATGTCTGTATGAAGGGTACATAGCTCGAAGAACTGATGGCCCACGGGTCATTATAGTTTTGGAGTGGAGACAGATTACCTGATAACGGGCGCGGGAAATCGCCCGACCGTTTCCAACCGGTCACTCTGGAACTATATGGGGCCTATATTCAGCAGTGGACTTCCTGCGTCTGATAATAGGACGTTATATAAAATGTTATAGTCAATGTCGGAATCTCCTTTTTTGAATGATCTTGGTATCAAGAGTTGGGACGGTGCCTGACAAAGCAAGTTCTAAAGCCGTCCAAAGCCGCTGTCCTCCCAACTCGTTTATAGAGCCATAATACAGGGAAAATGAGGACCTCTGGAATTATATGGGGGACGCCTATGTTCAGCAGTGGATGTTCTATGTCTGATAATAGGAGGTATATTATAGGCAAAGTCGGAATCTCCTTTTTTGAAAGATCTTAGTATCAAACGTTGCGATGGTGCATGACATAGCAAGTTCTAAAGCCGTCCAAAGCCGCTATCCTACCAATTCGTTTATAGAGCAATAATACAGGGTAAATGAGGACCTCTGGAATTATATGGGGGAGGCCTATGTTCAGCAGTGGATGTTCTGTGTCTGATAATAGGAGGTATAAAATATTACACTCAATGTCGGAATCTCCTTTTTGAAAGATCTTGGTATCAAACGTTGCGACGGTGCATGACATGGCAAGTACTAAAGCCGTCCAAAGCCGCTGTCCTCCCAACTCGTTTATAGAGCCATATACAGTGTAAATGAGGACGGGAGATATAACGTGGATCATAAATTACGTCACACACGTCATATTATGATGTAAAATGACGTCACGAGGGAATTATTAATTTCTTAAGAACATAATTCTGTTTGTTTCGTTTATAACTTCTGTTTTTGTAATTATCTGTCTTTTTTAAGTTGCCTCCGCAATTGTCTCCTTACTGAGGTTTGATGGAAGAGATCTCTTATAGAGATAAGCTCGCCTTTTGTGTATTTTTAATATAAATACATAAATATCTTTGCACACACACACAGCGCCATCTAGTTCCACACTAAGCAACTAGGCTTGTATTGTAGATACCAGATGGTTGATAAACTACACAAATACATTTTTTTTTTGTAAATAAATACATATGTAAATGAAAAACATCCATAGCTCGGGAGCACATGTCTGTATTCATCATACAAACATATGCCCCTAGCGGGATTCGAACCCGCGACCTTTTGGTATAGCAGCAGAGTTTCTAACCACTACACCAAACAGGTCGTCAATATGTATGCTTATATGCAATAAAGTGTTAAATAAATAAATAAAATTCCCTCGACTTCTCTAATCTTCTTTTGTTTCGCGAATATATCTTCGTTTTTTCCGTTACGTAGTCAATAAGGAACCTGTATAGTTTCGCCATATCCGTCTGTCTGTCCGAGGCTTAGCTCAGAGGCTCTTAGTACTAGAAAATTGTAATTTGAAATGAGCATCCATATATGATGTCAACACAAGAAATAAAGATAAACTTGCAGGTCACATAAGTCACCTCCGCAAAGTCAGTAATTCATTCAAAGGGTTATGTATACGCTTTTTCAATAAGGTTCCTGTTGATATACAAAATCGTCCTTTCAATAAATTTAAAGATACTATAAAACAGAAACTTATTAAGAAAGCATATTATAAAATATCAGATTATTTCGATGATAAACATTCATGGACATAAACAGCCCGTTCGCATAACCAGGCTATTACCTACACAATTAATAATGAAATATTATAAGATAAAATAATAATTAATAATTTTGTAACATAAAAACCTTTTTTTTTTTAAAGAGCAACCTCTCGAGTTTCTCGAAAAGCATATTTCGATTTTGATTAATCACGCCTACAAAGTGATAAAATAAAATCTTGAAAAATATTTTTTTTAGGGTACCCCCCTACACATAAAGTGTAGGTATGAATTTTCTCTTATTTTTGTACCCGATCGCGTGGGGTGTCGTTGGATAGGTCGTGAAAAAATATTAGAGGTTATCCTTTTCGATTTAGGGATTCGTTTAGGTAATATTACGCTTTAACATGCAAATTTTTGTTACAGTCAAGTGCTGTCATCATCCTCCCTCTAAAAGCTAAACGGTTTGTTTTGGATACTTGAAAAAATTCACGGCAGTAGTACATATAATGTAGTTAAAAAAAAACTAGTATAGGTAAGTGGTTTTACAAGTTAATGAGTATAATAGTAGAAAAATTTATATAATGTACTTTTGGTTGAAAATTAAGAAAGAGAATAAGAATAATTTTATTGGATACAGACATAAATATACACAGTACAAAATAGCGATGATAGCTACTGTAGTTGGAAACTGTAGTGTAGCTATAAACGCCCATCTCCAAAGCGACAGCGTACCAACGAATGTATTGTTATACTTAGCATTATATAAAATAAATATTGTAACACAACAGAACTAATAAGTATAACAACACCACCACAATGAAATAACGAATTAATTTAACTACAAAAAATTTCTTAAGTATCTACATAACTCACAATTGTTGTTTGTTATGTATATACATTCAGTGTACTAAGTATCGGGAATTTGTCAATAAAACAAAAAATACAAATTATTCATCTAAATTTATTTTATCGCCTTCAAAGTAGGCCCCATCGCTTGCAATACAACATCTCCACCGCTTCACCCAGTCTTCCATACATTTTTCATAGGCTATTTGCGGTATGGCCTTTAGCTCATTCAGCGAATTTTCTTTTATGGCTTCTATCGACTCAAAACGTTTTCCTCGAAGTGGTAATTTTAACTTGGGAAATAAAAAAAAGTCAGACGGAGCCATATCAGGTGAATACGGTGCTTGGTCGAGAACTTTTGTTGAATTTTTCGCTAAAAACTCTTTCACTATAATGGCTGTGTGTGATGGTGCATTATCATGGTGCAGCATCCATGAGTTGTGTTGCCACAAATCTGGACGTTTTCGGCGGATACTCTCACGCAAACGCTTCATGACGCCTAAATAATATTCTTTATTCACTGTTTCTCCCTCTGGAAGGAATTCGGAGTGAACCACACCACGGTAGTCAAAAAAAACTGTCAGCATCACCTTGATTTTGGAGCGACTTTGCCGCGGTTTTTTGGGTTTCGGCTCGTTTTCGAGACGCCATTCTGAAGACTGTTGGCTTGTTTGCATGTCGTACTCATAAACCCATGTCTCGTCGCCAGTTATTATACGTTTCATAAAGGTCGGATCCGTAGAAGCTCGGGAAACCATGTCTTCAGCGACATGCTTTCGCTACGCTTTTTGAACAAAATTGAGCTCTTTTGGAACTAGTCGAGCGGCGACGCGTTTCATGCCTAAAATGTCAATGAGAATGTTGTGGACGGACTTAAAAGATATGTTCACCTCACTAGCCAACTCTCTCTGACTCATACGTCGATTTTCGAGCACTAGCTTCTTGATTCTGTCGATGTTTTCTTTGGTCGTAGCGGTTGAAGGTCTACCAGAACGAGGCAAGTCTACTACTACTTCTCGGCCTTCTTTAAAAGCCTTATACCATTCATAAGCCCTTGTTTTCGATATACACGATTCGCCGTAGGTATTTCGCAACATTTTTAGTGATTCACCACATGAAATATCATTTGAACCACAAAATTTAAGGCACACTCTTTGTTCAACAATATTTTCCATTGTAAAAATCGCCGAGGACTCAAAACTATGACCAACAAAAAGTGTAGTTTAAAACAAATTAAATGACAGATCCCGCTCAAATTTTGCGCGCTAAATCAGTACAGTGCTACCAACATGCAGTAAAAAAATTAGAACGACCTCTTTTACGCGGGTCTTTTTATTGACATATTCCCGATACTTTTTACACAGAGTAGTACATGTATATGTGTGTGTGTGTGTGTAAAACAACAAAAAACTCCCTTCTACGTCAGCATATTATAAGAACAAGTACGGAACCCTACACTGCGTGTGGCCCGACACGCACTTGGCCGGTTTTTAATTTAATTTAAATAATAATACCTTTTAATAGCGAATAAACCGCAACGAAATAGGCAGAATAGTTTCTGAGAAACCCTCAAGCGCTAACCATTCTGGCTGCTGCAGCGCTCCCTGGTGTTCCACAGCCATAAAATCTGTCTAAGAACCTACTCTGAAATTATACCTTTTAAATACCAAAAACCGCAAAGAAATCGGTTCAGTAGTTTTTGAGGAAAGTGGTTACACACAATCGTGCATCGTAATCCGTTCCGTTATAAAGCAAGAGTTTTCTTTTATTCATTTTACTAAACCTAATAATGAGATGGGTGGCTAAGACTACGTTAACTTTTTCAACACGGAGGAATTTCATTGCTGCTTTTGCGTGGGTTCAAAAGGATTGTCGGAAAAGCTAAGAGATGAAACATTGTCGGAATTTAAAAGTCTGTGAAGCGCATATTTGAGCTAACCTAAAGGTACAGTCAAACGAGGCGTAATTTTGTGAATTTTATTTTAAATCTATATTTAAAGAACTTAGTCTCTTGAATGTGACTATGTCGCTCTGTAATTATAAACTTTGTTGTGGAATTATCTATTATTATTAATTAAAATATTATTAATGGAATTATTTATGAGCTAACTTAGTTTTTTTTTTATGGTTAACTGGATACGCATTTGACCACAATCTCACCTGATGGGAAGTGACGATGTGGCCGAAAATGAAGCACGCGATCTCAGTAGATGCCTATTCACCCGGCTCTTGAAGATCCCAAGGTTGTAGGATTCAGGAAAGACGCCGGAAGGGAGTTGTGCTGTTTATAATTGAAAATGATTTGTAAAGCATCAATCATCAATCAAAAGAGTGAGTGCACTTCGAAATCGGTCAAGCCGTTTAGGCTACAAGAAGTAACATAGAAATCTACATACACTCGAAAAACATTACACTCCTTCCTTGTGCAGTGGGGTAAATAGTTTTCGAAACGATTTACTTAGTGTCAGCTTTAAAAAAAACCGCAGTGAAGTAAGACCACGCCTTACTGGGATACCTACATCCCGACAAACATAGGACACACTTACAACACCGTCAAACACATAACACGCGTCGTTTCCCGTCGGGGGTAAACACCCAAAGACTACCTGGATAGCAACATCAGTTTCGTACTAACTTTTTTAAATACAAAACTGACATATTCGTGCTTCAACCCATATGTTGTGGGATTTCACGATGAGTTCCTGACGCGAATGCGAACTGCGCGAAACTTTAATTTTAATTAGCCGCCTGATGTGACAGCGGCTGAAAGTTAAAAGCTGTTTTATTAAATTAGTTCGCGAATGCTAATAAGCCTGATAGGAAGACCACAGGCGTCAGGGGAGGGCGAGGTAGCAGGCACTCATTAGCCACTGTGGAATTTTAATGTTTAATGCTGGAGGGGAGTGAAACGTACCTACAATGAGCACTCTTGTTTGCCAAATATTTTCAAAGATATTTAATATTTCACGTCTTAATCAATTCCATTATATAGTTATAATTATAGCGTTGGTTGATGTACGTGATGCTAGTGTGCACAAAGTGGAAGACAACTATTTTTACAATTTCAAAAACCTGTGCCAAAAGGAAAAAGATTGTGCCACTGTAGTTCAACGCCAGTATTAATAAATCAATCTCAATAGAAGTCTTGAGGCTGTATCAAACGTGATGTGTCTTAAGCAGTTGACGCTATCTCAAGCTCCGTGCTAATTTATAAACCAATCTTGAGGTCTACTCAGCTGAGATCACTTCTCAAGTATTCGCCTCAGCGGCGAATGCATGATAGTCTTGAGTTTCGTTTATTAATACGCGCACCTCTCAAGTGAGTACTGCTTGAGTATGCACGTGCTTTTCAGGTCTCAAGTTAGGTTTATTAATCAACACGTTTACTTGAGACCGGTCACAAAACTGTTCTCAATCTTGAGAAATGTTTATTAATACGGGCCTAAGAGTCATTCAATATTTTAAGTGACCATTCTGGCGTCACGTGTTGCCGGAATCCTCGTTCTCATACGCAGAGACTACTTGACCTATGAATATAATTCATATCCCAAAAACTGTGCATAAATAGTCCACGCTGTCCAGCTGATAGTAGTAGATCTATAAAATGTATATATAACAAAATCTAAGACGTTGACATGGGTCGACATAGGAACTCAAGACGGGACACCCCACGACATCCGGCCGGAAAATTAGAAAAAAAAACACAACCCCCCGACAAAAGTTGATAGACGTCGACTCCATTGTATTTTAAAAAGGCTGAAAATTACCTTAGAGTGTTAACTGTAGAGCTAAGAAAAAACTGGACACTTCAGATGACGATCGATTGGTGTAGTGAATACGAACATTTATTCCTGAGTCTTGGATGTTTATATAAATATTTATGTAAGCGAAGCACAAAATGACAAAGGGCAACTAGAATTTTTATTAGGACAAAATATAGTTTACAAAACTGAAGAATATACATGGAACATAATAAATACCTAAAACAACAAATTTATAAAACACAATTAAAAATACCCATATCTTAACGAAAAAATACGCCGTCCAATTCGCTTCCGTGAGGCATAGTACCTAGTACGCTAACACTATTGCCCCGCTGAATGCATAAACTCAGCTGCTAAGCAAAGTAGGCACCAGCTCTCACATCTCCAGAGGCGTGGACCAGTCTAACAGATAAATCCTTTACAAATTGTTTCATGTCATAAGACCAAGGACAAATATAACTAATATTCAAAATATATTTTTTAACATAATAAGTACCCAGTAATTAATTTCGAGGTAAATGAAAAACCAACAAAATAGGTACCACACTTCGATTCTATAGACCCATTTTCTTCGGTTATTTATGTTTATCCGTTATCTAGTATCCATTGTAACAACTTTGTGTGTCTGTAAGTATGTTGAATGAATTTTGGTTGGTAGACGGATTAGGACCTGGATTACCATATATGCTACTTTTTATCTCGGAAAAGTGACTGGTTCCTGTAGTAGGTATATCCTAGTGGGAATGCTTTTGAGTCAGAAAGTGACGCATTTGATAGGAGAATTATTTTTTTTTTATGCAAGACGGGTTCGTACTTGACCTCAATCACTCCTGATGTTAAGTGAAGATGAGGTCGAAGGTGGAAGCGTACTGACCCAGAACACATTTGGAGGACTGGCTATCTTATCTCTGACAACCGGAACACAACAATGCTATTAACATTGCTGTTTGGCGGCAGATTTAGATAAGATGGTGGTAGCTAGCCAGGCGGACATTTAAAATGCCCTACCACCAACCAAACCGAGTACTTAAACATGTACCCCACTGGGGATCGAACCCGCGACCTCCGAATCGTAAACCCAATGTTGTTTACATTGAGCCACGGAGGCGGTTAATATGAATTATATGCGGACGAATTCGCGGATAACAGCTAGTAATTTAATCATTGACAGTGTAAGACTACTACAAATGAATCTGCACTTAGATTATGTAACTTCATCGGTATCATCGATTACGTTGACCAATGAGAAACCGTCAAATTGCCAAGCGAGCGATGAGCCAACCAATCCTACGTCAGAACGAACCGGATGACGATAACGATGAAATTATGTAATAGAACCCCTGAACCTGAATCATGCGGGTTTAGTGCGGATTGATACATTTGTATCAGATGGAACACCTGACAATGTTTTGAAACCGCCCTTGTGGGCCACCGACTTGGCTTAACAAGTGTGCTCAATCACCGTCTGTTTAACGTGCACTCTGAAGCACGCAAACACTTAAAGAAGAAACGCACAAAGAAAATGTATATTCATGTAGATTTTCTGTGTAACATATTTTGTCATCATTCAATTTTAGGTCCTTACCTATGAAACTGGCGTTTTCAATGGAGAATTTCATTAAGTGTGTTTTGTCCATACAAACATTTTTGAAATTTTTTGGGAACGACAAATGCAAATTTAGCTAAACTTTATGTGTATCGGATAACATTAAATGAAGTATAGGCAGTGCTAATTTTTAAAAGTAACCGCTTTATAAAAGCTTCAAAGAATCTAAGAAATAATATGGGAGGCACATGAAGCTGTGTTCAAGTTTTTTTTGTTATGTTAATTAGCCCAGACATAAAAAAGTATATATATTTCATTTTCCAAATAAAAAACTAATTTTTAAATAGCTATAGAATCTTAAGAGTTGGACATTATGATTAATGAAGAAAAAGTCTCCAATTTCATAGGTAAAGACTATTTGCATGTCATTGGAATGAATGAACTAAAAGGATCTTATTGAAATAACTCCTAATTACTGTAACCCGTTCTCTTGTATTTTTTTTTATGCACGACGGGTTCGTACTTTACCTCAATCACACCTGATGTTAAGTGAAGATGAGGTCGAAAGTGGAAGCGTACTGACCCGAAAACCCCAACACAATTGGGGGACTGGCTATCTTATCTCTGACAACAGGAACACAACGATGCTATTAACATTGCTGCTTGGCGGCAGATTTAGATAAGATGGTGGTAGCTAGCCAGGCGGACATTTAAAATGCCCTAACACCAACCAAACCGAGTACTTAAACATGTACCCCGTTGGGGATCGCACCCGCGACCTCCGAATCGTAAACCCAATGTTGTTTACATTGAGCCACGGAGGCGGCAGAATTATATTCTATTCTATATGAAAATGCCTCTAGTGCACTAACCGCACGACTGACCGTGCCAGACGTTAATTAACTTGGCTAATCCAAAACGAATATGCCAAGTGTGCTTCAGTCAGACGCAATAGCTTCGATTAATACTAAGATAATAAAGTGCAAAGTGGTTTATATTACAATTGCTGCCCCGGCGTCTCTGGAGCCTCGTGGCTTATTCAGGGACGACGGGAAAAGACAGATGGAGCCACCTTAGTACCTGTATGCTGGCGCACCTTGGTAGGGAAAACAACTGTGTTTATACCTTGGCACCGTCCCATATACAAGGTATATCTCTCAATGAATCGCAGCTCTAAAGAGGCTCAAAGTCACAAGCGCCGTAAACACTCTCCATAATTCACATATGTTTTAATCTATATGTTAACAAATTGATTTAGCGTAAAGCATATATAGGAAGTAACCATTGTACTTTTGTTACTAGAGCAATAAAGAATATTTGAAAAGAGACATATGTTGACCAGAACAGTTGACGCACTTAAATATTTCATTTAATATATATATAGGTATATTGATACATATTTCATTCCGTGGGTGGGTGTAACATTAGCTTAGCATATCCACTGTCGGATAATGCTAGGCTATTGTATAAACTTACTAAGTTAGCTCTTAAAAATAGATAATTCCACATCAAAGTTAATAATTACAGAGCGACATAGTCACGTTCAAGAGACTAAGCTCTTTAAATATAGATTTAAAAAAAAAGAATATTTGTATTCTAATTCCCGAGATGGTCCTCAGACATGTTTGATGATTTCGGTTAACCCGTTTCGAAGAAATTTAACTGTTAATTATAGTCTCTCGGAGGTTTGCTAAATTTTCAACTATATTACAAGCTTTTATTGGCTTGAGCATGAGCTTGAGATTTGTTTTTTGTTATTACTTTGGTATTGTGCAGAATACACAAAATATTTATTTATAGTAACTCATCAATAATATTTTTTTTTCTAAAAATGTAGAGTCATTTTCATTCATATTGAAAAATACGGAGACATGAAGTTTTCAGGAAATCTTGCTCGTAAGGTTGGTACGTACTTTTACTTTGAAGAATAACTTTTATTATATTTAAATTGATTTTTATTATACAGAACGGTACGAGACCTAGTTCGTCTTTGAAAAAATGTCATACATGTATAATCTTCAACTTTATAAACAAATCATATCTTAATAATTTGGATTAATCTTTAGCTTGGTACCTACTTATTTATAATAATTACGTACTATATGATTATTGGTCATATAATGTATACACAAAGTGTCAACTTTACCTTTTAACGTTAATGTACCCGATTTATTTAAATAAAATATTATTATTAATTTACCATTCCAATATAATTTTGAACATCACTAAATTACTTTAAAAACTCTAATAATAACAGCTCTGATAACTTGTAAACCACAACATCTAATTATTTATACTTTATCACTATCAACTATACAAAATATTAAAATTTCGAATTTTTATCTAGCTTCCGGAAAAAATTCTACAAAAATTTCAAAATTTCAAACACTAAGACGATAACAACACTAATACTTTTCACATGAAATGGATCTAGGTTCGGAATTTGAATTATTATTTTTTTATTTTCCGCGCGGTTATAGCGGCGATGGCGCGGTGGGACCGTTCGTCGTCCCCGAGGTACTAACGCCCACTGGCGGGAAAAACGGACGCAACTGAATGTAGGGCGGGGGTTTCAATCATGCACGGACATCTGGCACGAGATAGATTAGGAAAAACGCCTAGGTATTAGCGACCCGCGGACTTTAATGGATCAACGTACGTCACTAGCTTGGTGTTAACACCTCAGCTGCAATTCTTTATTTTTACTGTTATAAATTTGAAGGCTGGTTTTTATTTTCGAAAGCTTGTGTCTGCGACATGGTACTTCACTACGCTTGATGGAAATTATTTAACTTTTAACACAGTTGCTTTTTATACGCTTGGATGATATTATTATGTATACCTCGGATATTTTAGTCTACCGTATAGTGACGTAGCTTAACGAAAGCAGGTAAAGAAATAAATAACTACCTACCATACCTTCTTTATTTTATTTTATTATTTTATTTTATTATAATACTTTATTTTATTATTCTTTTCCTGTTAAAGACGCCACATTGTATTTCTTCCCTAATGTAGATGTTTATACCTATTCATTTGGATCTCTTCGTTTATTATATAATTATGAGTTGTCTGGAAGAGATCGCTTTTACTTAACGTACTTTTTAAAATGAAACTGTTTTGTCAGTATAAATTTTTGTTTTGCATAACGAAAATAAATGTTTTTTTTTGATTATCTCTTTTTTTCCCCGATTGCGCCAGAAGGAGGGTAATGTTTTTCGACTCTATGTATGTAAGTATATACGTTTCTTTGACGTATCCTGTAGCCTGAACGACTTGACAGATTTATTAAAAAATAATTAACAACCAATCTATATAACTATCGTATTTTGTATTGACATATTTGTATAGTGACGACCGATTGGTGTAGTGGATAGCAACCCTGTCAGCGAAACCAACGGTTGCGGCTTTGAATCCCGCGAGGGGTAAATGTTTGTGTGATGAATACGAACATTAATTTATTCCCTTGTCATGGATGTTTATATAAATATTTACATATGTTTATCCATCTAGTATTCATAGTACAAGCTTTGCTTAGTGTGGGACTCGATGATTGGTGTTAGTGTCCGAAAAGAAATGTATTAGATGTCATAGTCTCTCGAAGCAGTATCTTGTCGGAGCTGTGTACTGTCGGAGCTTGGTTTCAGATTCTTAATACATTTAGTTATTGTTAGTTAGTTATTGGACCGACGATATTTCATTAAACATTCATTATTAGTTACTTTTAGATTTCTAATATAAATTACAATTTGAATTGAAAAGTTTGCCAGCAAATTATAGTTGTTAAATGGGAACCTTCCCGAACCAATTAGTGGGATACATATGGGAAGGGATAAATTTGTCCCTTTTTGAGATGGTAAAATATATATTACGATTGTATAGCCCATGTATTACTACGTAATTTGTGAAAAGGGTGGATTTCCGTGAACACCCATTACCTAGATTAAAGTATAAGTGATAATACAATATGTGTGCCTGTATATGTACGTGTATGTATTAAATGATATGTGTTTTCTTGTGGCTTCATCTCTCTAACCCTAATGCCTTATGAAGCGATGTCATTTTGAAAATACCATTTTGACTATCTATCATGTGACATTTTTGATAATACAATATGTGTGCCTGTATATGTACGTGTATGTATTAAATGATATGTGTTTTCTTGTGGCTTCATCTCTCTAACCCTAATGCCTTATGAAGCGATGTCATTTTGAAAATACCATTTTGACTATCTATCATGTGACATTTTTGATAATACAATATGTGTGCCTGTATATGTACGTGTATGTATTAAATGATATGTGTTTTCTTGTGGCTTCATCTCTCTAACCCTAATGCCTTATGAAGCGATGTCATTTTGAAAATACCATTTTGACTATCTATCATGTGACATTTTGACTATCTATCATGTGACATTTTTGTATCCTATATTACGATGCAATGCAAAACAACTCAATGTAATTTCAAATTGTGGCTCAATGTAAACAACATTGGGTTTACGATTCGGAGGTCGCGGGTTCGATCCCCAGCCGGGTACATGTTTAAGTACTCGGTTTGATTGGTGGTAGGGCGTTTTAAATGTCCGCCTGGCTAGCTACCACCATCTTATCTAAACCTGCCGAACCGATTTCGATCAAACGTTGCTGGTTGTATTCTAACCACCTCGCAAACAGTTGTCCGCTCCAAATTCTGAAGAGGCTAAACAATTATATGACTTAGTTAAGATAGCAATTAAGAATTGATCGAATTAAGACTGACTATGTACAAAAGAGAGCCACGATGAGGGTGGCATTTAATTAAAACCCTCTATAAATAAATAAAGCAAATAATTTCTTCCATTTTGGCACTACAATGCCATAGACATACACACGGACGGACATTGTTCTCAGCCCACGTTTTGAGCCGGGGATTGTTATAAATATTTGTAAATATAAATCCTTCCCTCGTATAATGAGGGAGGGAGTATGGGCCGTAGTCCACCACGCTGGCCCAATGCAGGTTGGGGATTTCGCAAGCCTTTGAATTTTTATTTCTCAATGCAGGTTTCCTCGCGATGTTTTCCTTCATCGTTTTAAGAGCAGTCGAATAAATGCACATAAGTAATTAAATTAAATTTAAAAACTTATTAGTATGGCCTGTCTAGGAATCGAACCCGAACCTGCCAAATTGGGAGACCGCGTCTTAACCGCGGAGCCACCGACGATTATTACGTATCGAAACCTTTATACCTACGATTTGAGCAAAGAGAGAGAAAAGGGAAATGGAAGAATTTTTTCATCATGCATTCTAAACATATGGGTAGAATATGTACATATAAATAAATAAATAAATAAATAATAAATAAATATCCTTGGACATACACAAAATGCCATCTAGTTCCACTTTAAGCAAGTATAGGCTTGTGTTGTGGATACCAGATGGTTGATATAATACATAAATACATTTTATTTTTGTAAATAAATACTTATTATAAATGAAAACATCCATAACTCGGGTACACATGTCCGTATTCATCATACAAAGATATGCCCCTAGCGGGATTCGAATCCGCGACCTTTTGGTATAGTGGTCTGAGTTTCTAACCACTACACCAAACAAAATACAAATTATATTCATTAAAATGAATATACTTATACACTGGTTCTTATGTATAATTAAATCAAGAAAAGAAACCTTACTTTTTTACAAGCTTTCATTTAGCTTGCAATGTTCGTATGTAAGTTTCCATTTTCACAATTTACAAACCATATTTCAACTACTTGCTGGTAGGTAGGTAGGTGGGTCCATCCACATCACCTGGTTGAGTGGAAGTCTACCACTGTACGTTTCTCAAGAAACTTCTACGTACAACCACCCTGTGGAACGGACTTCCGGCAGCGGTATTCCCGAACGAGTACGACATTGGAACCTTAAATCAAGAAACGAGCCTACACCTTCCTCAAAGGCCGGCAACGCATCTGTGACCCTTTTGGTGTTGCGGGTGTCCATGGGCGGCGGTGATTGCTTTCCATCAGGTGACCCGCATGCTCGTTTGCCGCCCTCTCTTTAAAAAAAAAAAGAAAAAAAAAAGGTATCTGATTACATAAATTTGGTATATTTATGTAAGTTCGGTGACAATGCAATATTATAGTACCATCGAGGTAATTTGATAAGATAATGGAGCCATGTAACAAGTGGAACTCCCCGATGGCAAATGGCAATTTTTTTTAATTTTCGCTAGTTTGTTTTGTTGCCATGAGCACTGTCCATTATACCTGATGGGGTCTAAAGATGGAGCCAGAAAATTGACACTGGAACTCCTTGATGGACTTTATGTTACTTGGCTTTCCAGATTGGCGATGGGTCGACATGGAATGACGTGAACTCTATTGCAATGCACACGCGGCATAGTCAGTAAGGATACTCTTTTAAATTCCTATAATTTTAGAAGCCGTGATTTTTTTGCACCAGTTTGTTTTCTAACAAGTCGATAGCTTGCTTTAGTTTTAGTATACGTAGTTAGTAACAAAACATAGACTATTAGACTGAAATTACCACTTTGAATTTCATTGCGTCGGAGAACTTAAAACTAGCTTGAGAGCTAAAGTTAAAAAATGTGTTCCTTAAAAATAATGCTCAACTGATGGGTATTTTTTTTATGATTAACTGGATACGCGTTTTCCACAATCTCACCTGATGGAAAGTGACGATCTCAGTAAATGCCTATTCACCCTGTTTTTGTAGGATTCAGGAAAACCTGACGCCGGAAGAGAGTTCCATGCCTTAGCTGATCGCATTATAAATGAAGGGTTATTTTTAAAGTGTTTTTAATGTAGAAGCTCTTTATTTGATAGACAGTAATTGTGATTTCGGTGTTTCTAAATTTTCGAGTTCTTTTATTAACGACATGCTTAGGATCGTCGTCTCCGAACATTTTGCAAGCCCGAATAAATTCACTTACCTACATAATTCCAGACGGATCTTCCCTACCCCGGACAATTCGATGGTTCCGGATTTGGCGGATAATCCTGGATAAGCTCTCATACGAGCCGATGCTAAGGAAAACCAGTTAATTAGCACTAAGGTCTAGTAAGACCCAGAATGATGGCGGTTTCAGTAATCGTGTAACATCGGATGTAATTTGTACAGCAAGATAATAGTGTTTTAACTAGATTTAATCCTCATTCAGATTTAATCCTTAAGAGGGAGCGTCGGTGGTTCAGTGGAGGAGACATAGTCTCCCAACTTGGGAGGTCCAGGTTCGATCCCCAGGCAGGCCATGTACCAATGAGTTCTTAAATTTAATTCAATTACTTGTGCATACTGTGCATTTATCCGACTGCTCTCAAACGGTGAAGGAAGAACATCGTGAGGAAACCTACATGCCCGAGAAATTAAAAAGCAATGCGAAGTTTTTTGACATTGTCAAAAACTTTAATAACAATCATGATTGCTCATTCACAAAGCTGATCCCCCTGAGAAGAACGGGCAAGAAACTCAAGGGTTCCTCTTTTTAAATAAGTTTGGGTTACAATTATATTGGTGTCGATTCGGTTGTACGCAAACTAAACTAAAACCAATTTTAAAGTAGGTCTGTCTTTTTCTCTCTGGAACAATATAATATGACAGCACCAGTCTAAATGTGGTTTTAGTTTAGTTCGTGTGCAACCGAATCGACACCAATATGTTGTATAATTAGACTGAATATCGCCGAACGGTCTATGTCCATGCTTGCTTATCACGCAGATAGTCATAAATTTAAATAGAATAGAATCTGTCTGTGTCTCTACCTGTGGGTGTCGTAAAAAGCGACTAAGGGACTTTCCACCAGAAAACATCTATAGATTAGGACGTTTTAACGGCTAGGGCTCACGCCCTGTTACGTGTGCATTTCTGTATATTTCATAAGGTGAACCGTAGTTTTTAAACTCTTAATGCTTGGAACACCCAAACACTATTGTTTGGGTGTTCCATTTGGGATATAGGTCGTGTTCATGCAGGAACCATAACTAAATTATACACCAAATTTTGTGTATATTGCGGTTTAATGAACGTTATAAATTAACAATAATTATTTGCATCTATAACTACAATGCGCGAAGGGCGCGGAATGAGCGCATTGCCGGTGTCCCTCGTCGCCCCTCTTCGTCTGTCCTCTCGTATGTGGCTCACGATCGCAAAGAGAGGCCTTAACAGGTCGTGACGTTATATATGTATTACCTATGTATAAATTAATTTTTCAATATAAACTAATCTAAATACAAATTGAGCTTAATAAAATAATTTAATCCCAATAAGTTGTTTCAAGAAAATTCCACCAATAAGTCGTCTTTGAAAAGATTTACAGGTACGAGCGCCTATATATTTTTTACGAGACATTCATAATACCAATATTAACAGAATTTTATCCCTATTACGGTAAAATCCTGAATAATAAGGAAAATGGGGAAAATCCAGCCCGCTCAGCTGAATGCCATCAAATATAAATTGAATTACGTTTCATTACACAAGACGGAGAACAAAGGGAATTCCAAAGATATCCACTAACTTATTTACCAGACCAGAATTTATAAAACCAGAGGATATGCAGTCAAAGACTTGCTGATTAAAACGACCGATTGGTGTAGTCGATAGTGACCCTATCAGCGAAACCGACGGTTGCGGGTTCGAATCGAATGTGTGATGAATACGAACATTTATTCCCGAGTCTTGGATGTTATATAAATATTTATGTATGTTTATCCGTTTATCTTGTATCCATAGCACAAGCTTTGCTTAGTTTGGAACTAGATGATTGGTGTAAAGTGTCCGAAATATTTATTTATTTTATTTAGATTAAAAGTAACCATGAAAGAATATAGGGGCCTAAATGGGTATCAGTCTCCAAAAATGACTTACCAACATTGATTTGATGTGGATAACGATGTTGGCTATGCTATTACTAAGTTGTACTGTCAGTAGTTTATATATATATAGTATAGTTGTTTGTTTTCCTAAATAAACGAGAAAAAAAATGTAACTGAATTTATAAACGCGAAAATTTGGATGTTTGTTTGTTACTCAATCACAACAAAACGGATAGGCGGATTTGGATAAAATTTGATATACAGGTAGATTATACCCTAGCTTAAAATATAGGATATTTTTATTCCGATAAAGTGAGTAGATCCCGCGGGATAAACAATTTAACATATCCGCGATAAAATTATTCCGCGCAGGCGAAGCTGCGGGCGTAAAGCTAGATAGAAATATTTTCCTGTATTTTTGTTTAGTTTTTTTTTTTTTTATATGAAAGGGCGGCAAACGAGCATGCGGGTCACCTGATGGAAAGCAATCACCGCCGCCCATGGACACCCGCAACACCAAAAGGGTCACAGATGCGTTGCCGTCCTTTGAGGAAGGTGTAGGCTCGTTTCTTGAAGGTTCCAATCTCGTACTCGTTCGGGAATACCGCTGCCGGAAGTCGTATAATAAATAACATACAAAATTATTTCAGACGAAATTAAGTACTTACCTATACCTATATACCTTGGAGACTGAAATATGGTTGATCACTTGGGTCGACTGTCTAATATGCCGTAGGTAACAAAGTCATTGTGGCATATTGTAATCCCCGACGTATAGCCTTTGAAGCATAATTAGTCTGTCTGTGTGTCTGTTGTGTGACTGCCAAAACGGCCGCGCCCATTTATAAACGGTTTATTTTCATATATATGTTTGATATTGGTGTTGCGAGTTGATATTGGTGAGACGACCGATTGATGTAGTGGATAGTGACCCTGTCAGCGAAACCAACGGTTGCTGGTTCGAATCCCGCGACGGGTAAATGTTTGTGTGATGAATATGAACATTTATTCCTGAGTCATGGATGTTTATATAAATATTTATGTATGTTTATCCGTTATCTAGTATCCATAGTACAAGCTTTGCTTAGTTTTGGACTAGATGATTGGTGTAAGTGTCCGAAAAAAATATAAATTTGTTCAGCTGGATTTTTTTGGGTTTATTTCTTAATATAGGAGGGGGGTTCGAGGTATAACGAAACAAAGAATAAATAATAGATATAAGTATGTCTAGGTATCAGGATAACATAATTTGATGAGATAGGTTGGTTGGTCTGTGGTTGTGGTAGGGCATTTTAAATGTCCGCCTGGCTAACTACCACCATCTTATCTAAATCTGCCTCCAAGCAGCAATGTTAATAGCATTGTTGTGTTCCGGTTGTCAGAGATAAGATAGCCAGTCTCCCAAAGGTGTTGGGGTTTCCGCTTCCGCTTCCACCTCACCTTCCCCCCACCCTTCCCTTCCCACCTTCGACCTCATCTTCACTTAACATCAGGTGTGATTGAGGTCAAGTACCAACCCGTTGCCCATAAAAAAAAAGTGACCAACAATTTGCACACTCACTTTTTACAAGTAGGTTCACACAACTTACACAATGAACATTGCAAGCTAAATAAAAGCTTGTAATAATATAATACATGTTTTAAATACTTACACAATTATCTAGCCCCAAACTATGCAAACTATAATATAAATAAATATAAATATTTTTTGCACGTACACACAGCGCCATCTAGTTCCACAATAAGCAACTAGGCTTGTACTGTAGATACCGGATGGTTGATAAACTACACAAATACTTTTCTTTGTAAATAATACATCCATAACTCGGGAACACATGTCTGTAATTCATATACAAACATATGCCCCTAGCGGGATTCGAACCCGCGACTTTTTGGTATAGCAGCAGAATTTCTAACCACTACACCAAACAGGAAAACTATGGATACTGAACGAAAGAATCGAAAGGTAATTAATTATTTACTGCCATCTTGGGCTTGTGACTAATGGCTTAGTTAGCTGAGTTTTATCCTGCTATATCTTAAGAACTCCGAAATTTGTTATGTACGTCATTTCATACGTCACAATTATTTTATCTGGTGACTATTGGGATTACATAGTTATTTGGTCAATGTCAAAGTCAAAAATGCTTTATTTTGTAGGTACACAGAGCACACTTAAAATAGTCAATTTTACATTTTTTAAGCTACTGCTTGTTCAAAATGCAATTTTCCACTGAGAAGAACAAGCAAGAAACTCGAAGGGTTGCTATTATAAAATCAGGCTTTGATTTAGTGTATCTAGATGTTTTATGTGAACCGTTGTTATGTAGTGAAAAGACCAAAAAATAATATATATTTAAGTATGGAACTCCATAAACAATTGAAGAATGAAAAAAAATCTATTTTTATCTATTTACCCGACTGCACAAGGAAAAGGGGTAATATTTTAGTGTGAATGTTTTGAAATATCGCCGTCAGCTGTAAACTAATTTATAATTGTTTTTCATTAGTGTTCCGCAGTCAACAAGGAACCCTCATTGTTTTGCCATGTCCGCCTGTCTGTCTGTCTGTCCGTGGCTGGGGTCTTAGTACTATAAAGCTGTAATTTGGCATGGGTATACATGTTAATCACGTCGACAAAGTGGTAAATGTTGTAAAATATATATTTAGGGCACTTCCCCTACAAATGAAGTGGGGATGATTTTCTTTTTGTACCCGATCGTGTGGATTATCAGTGGATATCGTTCGAAAAAATTACAGGTTATTTTGAATAGTTTTTCGAATCAGGGACCCGATTTCGAAATATTAAGCTTTAAATTGCTAATTTTTGTCCGAGTCAAGTGTCCCCTACCCCGCTAAACGGTTGTTTTTTTGGATACTAAAATCTAAATACTAAAGGCACCATACTAAAATCTTACTTCCCCTTTATGAAAATACGTAATATATTGTTAATACCAATACAAAAAAAAATGTTACCCCTGCTAAACTTTATTTACCCTGAGACAATCTAAGTTGCACACTTCCGCCAGCGCTGACAGAATCACGTCTCCACAGATAAATGACAGCGATTTGGCAAAGCTGGAGCAAATACACTAGGAACACAGAGCGTGAGGACGACAGGGTCTATATTTTAGAGATAAGAGCTAAACTTAACGTAACAAATAGATTTAGGAACAGAAAACTAAAAGGCCTGAGGTTTGTGGAGCAAATGCTATGGATTTCAAAGCTAGGTAGATAAAAAATTTCTGGAAACGCAGGGAAGTTCATACTAATCCCTGCGTTTCTGTTTGTACATACAAATCATATTTATTTCCCCAAATATTCACCTTCCAGACTAATATTGAAAGTTAGTTGATTGCCTTTGAAAAAGATCGCTAACGAATTTTGTCCCACGTAAATAAGTTTACAAGCTCGAAAATAATCTATAATAATATTCACTCGGTATGGCGAATAAGACGGGTATTGCAATAAATGAAATCCTTGTGCTGATGAATAATCACGAAGAATTTCCTCGCCCCTCAAATTTTATTCCTTCGCGTAAGTTTTCAATTAGTGAGCCGTGATAATAAATAAATAAATACTTCATCAGTGGACGCCCTGGGTTGACATGGTAATGATGGTTATTCTTTAGTTATCGTATGCCTTTATGTAAATAATTAAACATAACACTATATGCATCCCAGAAGAATGATGCCATTATCGTGCACGTAGACGCAGGAACCTGAAATGCCTTAGCTGGCAGGGAGCACGGTATATTCTTTACCTTTAACCTTTCTTCTCAGGGACATTTATGTTTGGGATATCTCGGACCATCAATTGGAATAAAGGTTGTGATATTATGTATGTACGTCTCATCATGGCCAGGAACATATTCGAAAAGCTTTATTCTGTTTGAAAATGTCCAGTCTTGCTTTCTTTAGCACAGCGAGTGCCAAGAGTACTGTCCCAAATATTAACACGAACTGTCCCTTAATTTCAACGAAATAACTACGTTCGTCGCATATGAAAAAATTAGGCTGGTACTCGAGGCGGCATAGTGCTCAACAAGCAAGCATAGTCATCTCATGCTGAATAGCGACACTTATTCTTTGTGCTAGGAAGCCGCCCGCTGACCACCAGAAGCCTCAACGAGACGCGCCGACAAGTCTAAGGCAAGCCGTGTTGCCTCATGACTTGAGGTAATGAGGTCCCACCGTCTGCTGCTGAATCATGACCACATGACTGGGATAAGGCTCTCGACAAGCAACATGATTGATGTAATGTTAAGCAACGAGGACCAATGGGACCTTATGCAAGCTCACATCACATCAATCATGAAGCGGAAGAAACTCGGAAACGAGAGATTGAAACGGAGGAGCGAGAGTTGGCCGCGCTTCTTCCGGGGGCCATCCAAAGGCTACCAGATACCCAAACTCGAGTTTAGGTATCGAGTAGTCTGAGGACACCTGGCAGCCGTCTGAAGTAGTATATGCAGGTTCCAGACGACTGCCGCGAAAGGTGAGGCTACAGGGGGAGTTTTTGCAGGTAAAAGTCCGGCACTATCTTCGCGTAGAGATGGCCGTGTGCATATGCAGCTTATTGATATATAGTTATGTCTACCCGTTACTGTCCTATGACGATTAAAAAAAATGTCCCAGGTCCCATCGTCTCGAACCCAACCCAACGCTACGAACATGTAAGCTCCGCGATTTTTTAACGTCTACAGAACGACTCCCTTTGGATCTAACGTAGCCGTAACTGAATAACGCATTACACGTCGTAATTTCCAATTTGTAAATTTTTTTCCACATTTTCGTTTATGGTCATCTAAAGAGTCTCGTTTCAATAACCAACATTCTTTATGAGAGTTTACGTCTTCAAATTTTGTAAATAGTGTCCTCGCACGAGTTTTAGTTTTTCGAATTGTCTCATAAGCCACTTGTTCGGTTTACGTTCCACGCACCAGAAGTTCTGATACAGCTTAATGATTTACGTCCCAAGTAACCAGGTCATCAATAATACTTTTCATAGAAAAAAAACACTCAGAAATATGTAACAACTGCACGAATTTCGTATTTAATAACTTAAATTTAAAAAAAATACACCCCGAATACAGAACCTCCTCCTTTTTTGAAGTCGTTTAAAAAAGTGTGAAGGCGGCGATTTCATTTAATATCGTACTTCTGCACACTCAATGCTTACAAAACACCTGTGCAGGCACGTTTGAATCCTTGGGCGATAAATTACAACGCCACGGAACCTGTTCACCCTTCCTGAAAGCCCTGGACCATAAATTATAACCTGTCGCACCGTATTATTACCCAATTTTTACTTGTCGCCTAAAACGGGGCCAGGGAATGTGAGAGAGGTTTATATAATTTGAATATTTTACATTTACAACTCGGTTTTGTTTGAAGTCGTAGGGTTAAGAGGGTTTCCGCACGGTATCCCTACTTGTAAACTAATAAACCGAAAAATTAATCAACTTAACTAATCTAAAAAGTTAGTAGAGATTTTCGAAATAGGGTATTGATACTAAATTATAGCGATTTTAAGTTTTCAATCAATAATAAATATAAAAATACACTTACACCCCCAAACTAAGCAAAGCTTGTGCTATGGTTACTAGATAACGGATAAACATACATAAATATTTATATAAACATCCAAGACTCGGGAATAAATGTTCGTATTCATCACACAAACATTCACCGCTCGCGGCATTCGAACCCGCAACCGTTGGTTTCGCTGATAGGGTCACTATCCACTACAAAAATCGGTCGTCAATAGTAGCAGAAAAAATGCAATATATTCTTTAAAATTTGATATTTCGATGATGTTTTCAACTAACTTTTTAGGTCTATTTTATCTCCTTATACGTATTAAGTTTCATTAAAATTGTTTTATTTATTTCGAAAAAGGACTTCAAATTTTGAATGGAATACCATGTGCGATAAACCCTCTTAAGCTTTTTTCTTATACACAGTTAATGATTTAACAAATACATATAATTTCTTATCGCTTATATCCCTAACCATATTCTTCAATTCACTTTTTTATTAAATAGCAACTACTACTTTGTAGTAATTCTGCCAAATTGAAGAGGCAAGTGTTTGAGCTAAGAGCCGGTATTTCCAGTCACGTTGCGTATCTAGAACCCCTAACCATATTATGAAACGATGTAGGTATAGTTTAAACAAACTTGTCAACTGAAAGTGATTATTTAACCCGACTGCGGCGAATCCAAAAAAGGAGGGTTATTGCATCCCACATTGAGAAAAAACTTTGATATTGACGTTAGAAAAGATATGATAAACGTGCCAGAAATATTCAGCGGAAAACCTTGAAACCTCTTTCTGAATATCTCACATTTCTCGTCTAGTTTTACTTACGTTAGCTCATAAAGTTAGACATATTCCAGATATTTTTCAAGCTTAACAACTCGTTCATCTTTCGTAAGTCCTTCTTTTTTTTGTGTCAGCCTATAGCTATTTATTTATTTAGGACTAACAAACAGTATTACAATAACTGTTACTTATCGACTAATTAAACTAATATGGTTAATTGTAACACCAGCACCATTAGCCACAGATTACTAAAAAAATACATAATGTTCAGCTACCGAGGTATGAGAATGAACGAATTAATTTTGGTGTATAAAAAAAAGTGGTAAGAGTAGAACGTACAATTTTGCTACCTTATCACTAACAGCGGTCTCTTCCCCGCAACCTTTGGGTATAAGATACAACCTGCCTATTTCAAATGGACTGTATTTGAAATAGGCAGGTTGTGTGATATTAAATAGGTTATATAAAAAAAGTGTAAATTGTAATTCAGTTAAATATCAAACGGTGAGTCTGTGAAAGGCAATCTTCAGCCCACCGTGCGCTGATCACAGTATAACGCAAATTGAAAGGTTTATTCCACTATATTCACCTGGGTGAACAAAGTGGAATTTTTGGTGTCCTCATTTCACCTCGGAATTATTTCACCTAGGTGATATCACCCAGGTGAAATAATTCGACACAATTAGTGTCATTTGTTCACCTTGGAATTAAATCACCGTGGTGAACAATGGCGACTTTTTTCATTCATATTGTAGACTTTAATCACCCACATACTAAATGCTGCAAATTTTCAAATCAAAGCATTTAAACCAATTTAATGTCAAATTAGATGTAATAAAAAACCAAAATAATAATCAAAGTTAAAGTTTAAAGTAAAAAATTTAAAGATAATCAAAGTTAAGTCGTAGCTTTAAATGATTAAATAATAATTAAACAAAAAATAAACACTAAAATTATTGTTTATATTAATTAAGTCTTGTATTAAATGATTAAATAATAATTAACAAAACAAACTGCTATAAGACCAAACACTTTGACATCGGTAAAATACTGTAATAATACTCATCTACTATAATAATACTAATCTTATATTTGCTTTATTTACTCCATCTGAGAAAATAACATACATGTAAGTAGTAGCTAACTTTCAACCTCGAATATTCTTACACAAACACTCCAGACAGTTACAAGATCGGGTAAATATTTGATAGCTGGGGGATTCAAATGTGCTGCATCACTCCGTTTGCCTTGAACTAACGGAACTAGATTGCTATTTCCGAACCACCTCTAATATTCTATCTGCGATGCAAACTTGCGCTGCATTCGTATATTCCTTATTTATAACGACCTTAAAGCTAGTCTCTTAAAGGTGATATGCGGTGGATAATTTTCCTCTCTGTCCTCTCTTTCCTTTTTTCTTTTCCGCTGGTCAAGTATCTCGGCGCGCCTGTCAAATTTTCGAAAATACCTGCGGTGTTAAAAATGTTTATAGATACTCTTCTACTGGGTGTATTTGTAATCTGTGAAAAGCAATAGCTACGGGAATATATTATCTATGGATATAATGAATGAACACTACTACAGCTATAATACAAAAAATCAGAAAAATGTTACGAGTTGTAATATGTAGGTATACCTATATCCACGATATAATTGGTATTTTTACGGAAAGTACAGATTTATTTCATGTTTTTCTTAAAAAAACGGGTAATTCAATAAATTGTTATGAGAATTGGAAGCTCTATGGCAGGTTCCTAAGCCTGTTCTAATAAAAAACAGTAGTTGGAATTCTATGCCTACACTCCCACCCAAAGAGAAAAAAAATATTTTCGCAAATACAGACTAAATATCATAGCTAACATGACATGGCGCACATTATTGGATGCGGAATTTAATAGAGAACAAGTTCAAACACAGTCCAAAGGAATTGGAACTCTATAATCATTACAATTGAGAGTTGAAAGTCGGGTGTACCGCCGACACCGATCGGTGTTCGCGAGTGTTGAAGGTATAAAAGTATTTTGGACACCGATCGGTGTCGGCGTCCGCCTATAGGTTAAGGGGAGAAAATTCATTTGTTTATAATAAATAAATAATAATAAATATCCTACACACAGCGTCATCTAGTTCCACAGTAAGCAACAATAGACTTGTGTTGTGGATGCCAGATGGTTGATATACTACATAAATATATACATTTGTTTTGTAAGTAAATACTTATTATAAATTAAAACATCCATAACTCGGGTACAAATGTACATATTCATCACACAAATATATGCCCCTAGCGGGATTCGAACCCGCAATTTTTTGGTATAGTGGTCAGAGTTGCTAACCACTACACCAAGCAGGTCGTCCAATGTCCAATGTTTATGTAACGATTTAGGCTGGGAATATACGTCAGATTTTTCCTTCCGATAGTCTGATCCGACTGGCGGAAGGCATTGGACCCATAATTTTGTTTGAACATTCAGTACACGTCCGATCCGATAGTCTGTAGCTGAAGTGCGTACGATTTTATTATCGGTTTTGTCTTCTTTCGCGTCATCACGAGCAAATATTTAAAATTTTTTTGCAATAAGTAAATGCAGACCATTTTCGGCAGTAGACTTTTGGTGTATGAATAATAAACGGCCGGTTCAATATTAGAGAATGGAATTTATTTCTTTAACAGTTGAATACCAGACAGACTCACCCGTGGCCTCTCTTGGGTGGCCAGGTAGCTACTGCTGCCACAGTGTTGCTATATTTGCCAACATGCTGCAAGTAACAATAATTCGTCGTCCATTTTTTCCCTTCTGCTCCGTATGCAATCAGTCGGGATAATAGCTCGAGAATGACTAAGTTCAGAAAAAGTCTGACGGAAGTATCGGACGTGTATCGATCAGAGTGAATACGATCAGATAATCGGAAACGCAATCGGACGTATATTCCCGGCCTTATATTGAACATGAAATGCAATTTTTTAAATATATATTATGTGATTGAAGTGAGTTATAAACAGCCTTACGGTCTCTACTCAATAAAAAGATGTTCTTAAGACGGCACCTAAGATGTGTACACTTAATCACAATTTTGAGATCTCTTAATTATTACGGCCCTAAGAGAATGCCTTGTTCCACCACGCGGGCTTGAGGGTTGAGTTTCTATAAATAAAAGTCGGTCAAGTGCGAGTAGGACTCGTGACATGAGGGTTCCAAACGTAACATCACCATTCCCTAACTTTTGAAGGTACTTAGAAACGGCTGGGTGTATCAAGAGAGTGAGGGTTTCGTACGTCAAATCAAATCAAAAAAATATATTGGGTCTTTACTTATGAAATTGGAGTTTTTTTTCTTCGTTAATCATATGTACCAATTCCTACGATTTTCAAAGCTATATCCAAATTTGTTTTTTATTTGGAAAATGGAATATTATTTCAAGGTTTCACATGAAATATTTTTTAATTTCTGGGTTAAATCACATAATAAAAAGAATTTGAACAGAGCTGTTTTCATGTGCTTCCCATAAGCATTTCTTAGATTCACGGAAACTTTTATAAACCGGTTACTTTTAAAAATGAACACTGCCTATACTTAACTTAATGTTATCCGATAATACACACAAAGTTTAGCTAAATTTGGATTTGCTGTTCCCAAAAAAAAATCAAAAATGTTTGTATGGAGAAAACAGTCTTAATGAAATTCTTCATACAAAACGCCAATTTCATAGGTAAGGACCTAATATTTATTTCGTAGGATAAAACTTATCACTTGAAAACGTCACATTTTTTATCTTATTATTAAAGTTATTGACATTATTGCTCATTCACAAAGCTGATTCCCCAGAGAAGAACGAGCACGAAACTCAGGGGTTGCACTATTAAATAAGTTTGGGTTACAATTATATTATATTGTATAATTAGACTGAATATCGCCGAGCGGTCCATGTCCATGCTTGCTTATCATCCAGATAGTCAGAAATTATATTTTTTTTCTGACTATCTGGATGGTAAATAATGTCTGTTTTATTATGGTTTTAAACTTATTTTAAGTAAAGATTCAGCTACAGTGGGAGACGAGTGATTAAATTTGGAATATCTGAAAAAAATTTCAAATGCCTCTGCAACTTTTAAGTCTGTATTAAGAACACAATCATTAATTTTTAATTGAATATTAGAATTACAAGCC
Source organism: Oegoconia quadripuncta (assembly GCA_949316235.1). NCBI lineage: Eukaryota > Metazoa > Arthropoda > Insecta > Lepidoptera > Autostichidae > Oegoconia > Oegoconia quadripuncta. The sequence goes on along the minus strand of OX438754.1, from coordinate 18,677,952 downwards.
TTGATTTTTCCAGTTTCGCTGTTTATAACTTTCACAACATTTGCACTATTTTTTATTTTAGTTTAGTTTTTTCCTTCGCTACGGCACAAACACGTTTAAATATTTTTGAATAATTTCGAACATAATCAACAAAACCCTGATTAGTATTATATGTTCTTTCGTTATAAAGTTCATATAACTTTCGGCGACTTCTATGAATTCCACCTATGTCTCCTAATAATTTCACCCGGAATTTGAAATTAATCATTATCGCATTTATTCTGTCACAGAGGTCTTGTTCCCTTTGTGAAAAATTTGAAAAATGTTCGACAACGGAAGTAGATAATCTATATATGTTTTGATAATCTATCAGCGAGTGGGACTTTTTAATATGAAAATACGATTTTGAATCGCCGTATCTTTTTATTGCGTTATAGAAATATGATTTTTTTACAAGAATATGAGCAGGAAGACCTTGGTCCACTATATTAATTTTAGCTTGATACCTGGAGCAGTTTTTGAGAAAAATTGCCATAACTCACAAACAGACAGATGGACAACATATCTATCCTATCTATAAGATTTCCGTTTATCCAAAAGGAGGGATATAACCCTAAAAATATCTATTTAAAAGTTTATTACATTATTTATTAATTTTTTGCTCCAAAATTCGTTCCCAAACTCAAGCCCACAACTTCTTGCGCCACCGTGCTGATGGCCAACTAGACTAACTGGGTCACCGAGTTTAGTCGATAAGTTCTCTAAGCGTTTAAATAAACACCGTATTTTTTTTTAACTCATCAGCCCCAGGAAATGCTCCATAAAGCATCATTACACGAATTTCGCGTCCTATTCCCGACGTCTTACTCGAATTTATAATCTGAATCCTTATTGATCGCGTCACCGCAGCACTAGAGCGTGTGGGAGGATATCCTGCCCGTATATCACAGAGCGGGACACACACAAGTTGGAGAATAGAGTGGTCCCAATGGGAATATACTTGATTCATTAGGATTTTTATTCCAATACTCTTAAGGCTAAGGAAGTACTAGCTGAAACTTGAGAACTTGTTCATTGTTTTTTTTTTATTTAGTATTGAAAAGTTTTATCTGTGGAAGGTATTTTGCCTCTAAGCACATTGCACAATGATAACAATTAGCAATACAGAACAGAGTAGTATAGTAGTATTACAGGAATAAAAATTCTAAAATGTCAGTTATTATGTGCTGTATAGAGACAAAATGGTTCCAACTCAGCATGGTGCTCCGCCGTCGGACGGGTGGAGCGCTGGTATTCTGGACCAGTTTGGAACTAGTCAGCGGTATGAGAACGCAAATGGATATGAAATACACATGATTATATTGATATTATACAAGTTAATAAATATATGATCAAATCGGGGACGTCTTAAAGAAAGGTCAAGTCAAGAGTACCCTAAACCGACGAACATGTATGAACAACCTTATGAGAGTGAAGGAAGCAGAAGAGGTGTGTCAGGATCGTAGCAAGTGGAAGTCTGTGGTCTCTGCCTACCCCAACGGGAAACAGGCGTGACATTATGTATGTATGTATGTATGTAATAAATATACAAGTATTATTTCTAATTCCTCTATAGCATTATAGACGTAGACAGAGAATAGTATTATATATGACTCTTTCTCAGTAGGAACCATTGCGCTTATATTATTTATATGCTTATATTGCGGTTATATGTCATACATGACCAACCTCCACACCCTCCCACTGCAACTCCTGTAGCCAGGATCAACAGTGGTACAACTGAACGTCGCCTATTGAAAGTAAGCGTGTCCCGAGAAAAGACTTTACGCTACCTTGGGCCCCAAATTTATTTAAGAAGAAGAAAAAGGGGTTTAAAGAAGGAAAAATAAAATTATTTCCTCCTTCCCCTTTACAAATGGGAGTGTAGCCAGAGAAAAGGAGAAAACCTTCGTATGAGGTTAAAATTAAAATTTTAATTTAAAGTTAAAATTAATATTTTAATTTTAATTTTATGTCATACAGTCCCAAGTTATCTGTGAAGTGGTGATAGTCGGTACTAAGATAATCATTTAGATTTGGAAGGTAACTTCAATTTAGACTAAGTTATCCAACTTAATTTTTATTTATTCATTCACCAACAGATCGTGCACTAATGTAACTAATATTACAAATGCTAAAGTTTGGATGTTTCTTTCTTTGTTGTTCAATCACGGCGAAACGGCTAAAGGGATTTGGAGGAAATTTGGTATATAGGTAGAATATACCCTGGACTAAGACATAGAATACTTTTTATCCCGATAAAGTGAGTAGTTCCCGCGGGATAAATAAATTTCCGCGATAAAGTTATTCCACGCAGGCGGAACCGCGGGCGGAAAGCTAGTACAATATAAAACAAGAACTAAATGCACACCTAATTATAGGTAAATACAGCACAATACAATAAATACATTTTATCGGAAGCCCTACCGTAAACTATACAAAGGGAAAAATCTTTAGTTGAATAGTAATAGACCTTTTTTAAGTTTAGCAAAGAGTCGAAACTATCACTATATTTGTTATACAGTCTACTTAATCTGGTAACAGTAGACTGTTATATTTATTTACAATAATGTTTTGGGGAATTTATAATTTGAAACAATTAAGTACCCACGTAAAATGAATTTCTATGCCTTGGATAGAGAAACGAAAACATTCAAGAAACACATCTTGTGCTAATCGATTCTATCGACGAGTACGCCATCGTCCTCGCTAAACGTCGTTGGCAGTCCATCGATCAATGTACGACTAACATAGCAATATACCAGAGGGTTTCACATATAATGTAATATATATATATATATATAACCCTTTGGTAGAGGAATGGGACGTAACCTCACTTCATGCCTTCTAAGCGATGAAGGCCAGTTCTTCGGAAGACAGATTTTGAGTTCCTTTGCTTTATATTAGGTCATCGTTGGACTTTAGGCCATAGAAGTCCGAGAGTGAACATCAGCTAAGCGGACGGACGACCTAATGAAGATAGCTCGATCTCACTGAATGCAGGCGCTTCCAACCGGTCGCAATTGATTTTTAATCCGATGTTTTAAAGTACTGAAAATAGTATTGTATTGCTCAGATTATCCACAATAATTAAAACGGATCACAGTGGCCAACGAAAGTTTTAACGATTTTATCTGATTATCTGAGTAACACAAAACTAAATACCTAAAATCAATCACTAAATAAATACCTAAAATTGCTAAAAATTTGCTACAGTTGCTAAAACTGGCCAAAATAATTTAGTCGCAATCGCTAAGGTACTTTTGTTATTCATTTAATTAGCTAGCACTGCTAATTTCGCCCAGCTAAAAACTTTTTCCTGTAGTTGCTAATCGCTTGCCTATCCGTGTAGTTTGGAAGATTTTTAGCTAACGGTACCCAATTTTAGGTGTGGTATCTAATCTGTCTTTGAGTGTGAGTAACACAAAACTGTTAGCAATCCTACTATAAAATCTGGCTCCACAGAATATCAGCGCTTTAGCATTGCACTCCCTGCTGAAGCACGAGCTGAGTGGACGCTATTTTAGATGTCATTTCACTTTTATATTATATCTATTTAACCGGCTCCGTGGCTCAATGTAAACAACATCGGGTTTAGGATTCGGAGGTCGCGGGTTCGATCCCCAGCGGGGTACATGTTTAAGTACTCGGTTTGGTTGGTGGTAGGGCATTTTAAACGTCCGCCTGGCTAGCTACCACCATCTTATCTAAATCTGCCGCCAAGCAGCAATGTTAATAGCATTGTTGTGTTCCGGTTGTCAGAGATAAGATAGCCAGTCCCCCAAATGTGTTGGGGTTTCCGGGTCAATACGCTTCCACCTTCGACCTCATCTTCACTTAACATCAGGTGTGATTGAGGTCAAGTACGAACCCGGTCTACATAAAAAAATCTTATTTTCAATCAATAACTGTAAGAGTTTTATAAAATATCGGAACTTAAATCTTGTTTTTCCCTGTTAAGGCTTTGTTTATACTAGCTTTCCGGCCGCGGCATCGCTTTCGTATTCTATATTCCAACTTTATCGCGGAAATTTGTTTATCCCGCTGGAACTAGTTTAACTGGATAAAAAATATCCTATGTCTTAATCCAGGGTATTTTCTATCTATATACCAAATTTCATCCAAATCCGTTCATCCGTTTCGCCGTGATTCGCCGCAACAAACAAACAAACATCCAAACTTTTTCGTGGATTTTATATTCACCTCTGTTTTTATTTTCTTATATATTATGATTTTCTTCTGTGTGTGCAAATAAATGGTTTAAAAGCGCAAGAATTTCCATTCATGGCAAGCCAAGGCATGGAACTCCCTTCCGGCGTCATAGTCTTTCCTGAATCCTACAACCTATGGGATCTTCAAGAGCAGGGTGAATAGGCATCTACTGAGATCGCGTGCTTCATCTTCGGCCACATCATCACTTCCCATCAGGTGAGATTGTGGTCAAATGAGTATCCAGTTAACCATAAAAAAAAAAAATCCATTCAACAAAGGATCTCCTTGGTGGAATAGAAATTTCTATCTACCCACTTACTAAATTTTCATGACCCTATCCCAAGATGCCATATTTTAAGCACTTTATAAGTAGGCCGACTACGTTAAATAATCATCTACGTTCCCGCTAAAAGCAGCTATTAAGAAACGAAATTGCATCCACTTAAGTAACGCTTGTGGCTAGTCGTGTAAATCTAAATATGCCATTTATTTTACACTTAGACGCAACTCGCGACTCTGCTCGTGTCCAGCTGGAATTACTTGAAATTCATATATTAGAAGTGTTAAATTTGCTTTCCCTACATCCGAAATGGCCAGGGCAATATATAAATTAGTGAAGAGTCGGTATAAATAACAGGGTGTAAATATTCACTGAGTCAGTACAGAGCGACATACCTAGTCATTGAAATGACTAAGCTCTTTAAATAAGATAAAAAAAAATTAAGGACATAATCTGCTTTTGTGCCATATATTTCCTCATTCATATATTCATAAATTCGTTTGTGTGTTTGAGTAAATAAACATCCAGCAAGCATTAAAATTTTCACATTTATTATTAAACTATAATATACTAGCTTTCCCCCGCGGCTTCGCCTGCGTGGAATGACTTTATCGCGAATATGTTTAATTTGTTTTTCCCGGGGTAGCTACTCTCTTTATCGGGATAAAAAAATGTTTCAAAATCAAAATCAAAATCAAAAAATGCTTTATTTTGTAGGTACACAGGGTACACTTAAAATAGTCAGATTTTACATTTTAAAGCTACTGCTTGTTCAAAGCAATTTTCCCCTGAGAAGAACAAGCAAGAAACTCGAGAGGTCGCTCTTTTAAAAAAGGTTTTTATATCACAAAATTATTATTTTATATTATAATATTTCATTATTAATTGTGAAATAGCCTGGTTAGGCGAACGGGCTGGTTATGTCCATGATTGTTTATCATCTAAATAATCTGATATTTTTCTTATGTTTCCTATGTTTTACTCCCAGAGTATGTTCTACATATGTATCAAACTTCAGCCAAATCTGTTCATCTTATTCGCCGTGATTTAGCAACAAACAAACTAACATCCAAACTTTCATGGCTTTAACACAAACCAATATTTTTTTCCGTCCTACCCACAGATCTGTGGTCCTACCCCTCCCTATAAATGGAGCATAACAGTCAATCAGAGAGTGGTTATCGAACTTTATATATGTATAGTGATAACAGTTATTAACCTATAAGTCGTTAAAGCCAAGTCGGAGGCCTACAGAGGCGGTCACAGGTCTGACAGAAATCCACCAATCCGCACTCGGCCCGTGTAGCGGATTATGGCCCATGTTCAAAGAAGAAAGAAAGAAAAAATTCTTTATTGTACACAGCTTAAAAATATACACAGTAATATTATTTTAACATGTGTACAAAGGCGGTCTTATCGCTTATAGCGATCTCTTCCAGACAACCATGGCAAAGAAACTTAATATAACACACTACTGCTGCGTAGCGTAAAGCAAACTTACAAATGTAAAATATATCTAAATCCTTATACTGTAATATATATATATAAATGATAAATATACCTAACATTCATACAATAGTAATATATAATCATAATTATAAATACAGACTAATGTGCATAACTACATAAAATACTACAAAATATATAAATATATACTTACATAAACAAAATAAATACCATTATAATGTTTAACATCAAAGCGATAAGTAATGCTCTCTTAAACGCCGTTTAAACACCGCTAGCGCACGCATAACAGCGCAGAATAAACGACGAGACTCGAAATTCAAATTCAAAAAAGATTTATTTCGTAGGATAAAATTATCACTTGATAATACCCTCTCCCAGTGAGAGGAGGCTGTGCCCCAACAGTGAGGACGTATAAGACTGTTGATGATGAACTAAAATCATTTAACCTTATACTTACCTATAAAAATAGAGAGAGCGTAGAGCGTCTACGCCGTAGCGATAGAGCTCTGGCATACAGTTGTATAGTACTTGAAGTAGCAACAATCGTTGGAATTTTTTTTTTCAGTAGGTATGAAGAACTGTACATCGTTAAACATTTTACACAAACACTTACCGCTTGTGACTTGAAGAGTAGTAGCGAAGAGGCATAGCAGCGACAGCGACAGGCATCCGAGCGAGTTGAGCCAATGTGCCGCGGCCATACTGTATCCTGACAAATAAAAAGTTAAATCAAGCAGCAGTTAACATGTTTAGTAGTCGGTTTGGTTGGTGTTAGAGCATTTTAAATGTCCGCCTGGCTAGCTACCACCATCTTATCTAAACCTGCCGCCAAGCAGCAATGTTAATAGCACTGTTGTGTTCCGGTTGTCAGAGATAAGATAGCCAGTCCCTCAAATGTGTTGGGGTTTTCGGGTCTTAACATCAGGTGTGATTGAGGTCAAGTACCAAACCGTTATGCATAAAGAAAAAAAAAGTTAGCCCTTTTCTTCTTTTTATAACACTATGTTAGAGAATTAAATAAACACATTCATCAGCAATAATTCAAGCCATGTTATTACAAACTTCTATTTAGTTTGCAATATTCGTGTTAGTATGTAAGTAAGTTGTCCGTTTCAAAATTTGCAAATCATTTTTCAACCACTTGCTGGTATCTGATTGAGCTGAAATTTGCTATATATAATGTAAGTTCGGTGATAGTGCATTATTATGGTACCATCGAGCTAATTCGGATGATGGAGCCGGAATGTAGGGTCTGAAATTCCTCGATGGCAAATGGCAAGATAGTCGAATTATGGCTAGTTTGTCTTATTGCCATGAGCACATTCCAGGACACATGATGACGAAGATGGAGCTAGAAGATGATCACTGGAACTCCTTGATGGACTTTATATTACTCGTCTTTGTACTTGAATATCGTGTGATAATCTTGATGGAGCATTCAATATAAGCTTGGTTTTTAAAATTAACTCTTATTCATAAAATTATAAACCGCTCCATCTAGTCAACGAAATAAGAACGACATCAGTAACGTCATACCGTTCATGTTCAAAACTGAGAACATAGATGGCGGTAGTAACGGGATGGTTTCTGAGAATGTAAACCGCATTTCGTATAGGTGTCGCTAGTGTCATGTGCAGATTGTAGTTAAGTAGTATGGTGCTAGATGGCGTTAGTTTATGAGAACTGAAATTGCCTGGCGGGATGTTAACGAATTGAGACTGACATCATGATGAAATAAGAGGCCATGAATAAACCATGGTAATGAATTTTCATACAGACTGTTAATAACCGCATCTTTTGTTGCCCATGGTCCCTGTGATACATAACTTTAACTTTTATTACTAAAATTCACAAATTGTCGTATAATTTTTTTGCATGTGGTCCGTTGTCATTTATCACAATTTGTCTGAAAATTGGTCACTATTGTTTACCCTAAGCGTTTGAGTATTCGGGTAAAAATAGAATAAATAAAACGTTTATTTTGAGTTTCTTTTCACAGTGTTACATTTTATCACACACTTCTACCACACTCTACATAGTTTATGGACAGAAAATATATACTCCACAATCTAACAGTAACACATTATTTAAACTTTTGCAAATTTCACAGTATTATGAACGGTAAATGGAACATAAACATTATGTGCTTTGTTTCATATATTACTATTTACATGCATGATTTGTAAAGTTTTCGAATAGGATTTTTTTTTAGATCTTAAATGATTTCAGATGCTAATGTACCGTCGACCGCAAGTTAAGCGTGTATTTGTATTATGTAAGCATGTGAAGGCTTCTCTGGTTCTGACTGCACGTAGGTCACACTAAAAGTTTTGCGTAATTTAAAAAACAAGTGACAAATTTCCCGACATTTTTTTTTTATTACTAAGAAGGTTGCAAGTCGTTTCAAAAATATAACATTCGAAATTCAAATAGTTCCGATTATAGCTAGAAGTGCAAAACTTTTAATGTGTCCAATGTACAAGTACTACTTTTCTCACCATATCGTCAGCATAAGTGTTTGCGCCACGGCCCCTTTTGGCAGATCACCTGGAATAAACGAAATATCCATATGAAAATTGAATGGCATAGTGACGGGCAGCGGCTGTGAGCGGTGGTATTTTAGTAGTGTACTAGCTGTTGCCTGCGACTTCATCTTCGTGGAAAACAAAACTTGAACAAACTACGCCTTTAAAACCACATGAAAATTAATGAATCATTTGTGATACGGAATTATGATAATATTATTTATCTTTAATTTTATTTCTTGGTACACAAAACAGATTACAATCATACATGAGAAGAACTTAAAGTTAACTTAGATTCGAACTAGATTGGAATCCCAAGCATGTATACACAACATGGTTAAACTAGAACAAGCTTAATTATTGTATTATTTTTTCTTGTTAAGAATACCGACAGAATAAAACACTTAGTTGACGTGCCATTTATAAGGACCAAGCGTTTTAGGTCTTCGTTTCTCATGCGCACGGCTAAGGAGTGGAACGCATTGCCTCCGTCTGTGTTCCCAATCGCATATAACCCGCAGCTCTTTAAAGACAGGTTAAATAGGCATCTTCTGGGAAAGCTCGTTCCATCGTAGACCTTATCTCGACATTAGTCCAGATTAAGGTCAAGAGCGATCCCATTCTAATTAAAAAAAAAAAAAAAAAAAAAAAAAAAAACACTTTTAGCTTTGACGGATCATGTATCTAAGCATCAAAGTAAAATTGGGATAGAGCTCAATTGAGGACGTCTTTTAAAGGCTAGTCTTTTAAATGGTATGGTTCTAAAATCGAATATGTCTATAGGTGAATCACCAGTTGAGGACAACTCATTATAAAATCTGCACATCCTAACCATGGGATTATATATGTGTTGTTTTTATAGGCATTTAATAAAAATGTTTTGGGGTTACGAAATTAGTTTCTAACTTACATGAACTGAACGAGAAAATCTTTTAGATTTTTAGAAGGCATAAAACATCCCTCCAATGCCACAGTAACAGGCAATTTAGCAAACAGTGAGTGAATTTGATAAATTGGGAGCTCACGGTTTGATTGGAGCTCAGTCGATCGAGAATCACGCCCCGTGCGCTTCGTTTTACGCAGTCATTCACGTTTCACCACATTCCATTTCAGCTTTTCTTTTTTTTTCCCCAATTACAAATATTGAGCGGAGACTCTTACATAAAAATAAGTGTTACATTAAAAATACTTTTAAAACAGCTTGACTTGTCAGAAATATAAACATACTGAATACTTTAAACAACGTCTACCGTTCACCTTTCGAAATATAATACAGAAACGCACATGTGACATGTTTTTTTGTAGTTTGTTTTCATTGGATCGCTTTTTACGACACTCGGAAAAGAATACAATACAATACGAATATCCTTTATCGTACACCAACAGTAATTACAGTATAATCATGGAACTTTAAAATATGGTGGATAAGACCGCCACTGGTCTTATCGGTGATTTTTTCCAGGCAACCACTGGGTAAAGGAGTATATAATTGCAGGGTAAGCAGGTAGATGAACAAAGCATAAATGTATGACTTTTATTAAAGAAAATCAGAAAAGGTGCTGAAGATTTCATCAAAATCGATTCAGCAAAAAAAAATTGCCTATATGTTAGTCCAGGTCATCTGTCTACCCACCAAATTTCATCCTAAACCGTCCAGCTGTATAGGCGTAAAGAGGTAACAAACATACATACATAGCTACATACATATATACCTACATACACACAAACTTTCGCATTATAATATAAGTGGGGTATTTGGGATTGCCCACTTACATATTTATTAAACGATATTTTAGCAAAATAATGAAATGTTGTTACATAAATAATAAATTATTATGAAAACGATGGATTTTCTGCATGATTGCCATTATCTTTGCAATATTGAATAACGTTGCCCCAGAGACGAATGAAAAATAATACCCCATTAATTTTGCATGGGCGCACGGACGAAATTCGCAGAGGGCTCTGTACCTAAGGGCTACTGAAATATTAATGTGAATTTAATAAAGCGAGTGAAGGCGCGCCAATTTATAATGTAGGGCTGTGAAAAATGGCGAATTGGCACCGTCCGGTGAAAAGGGGCGGGTAAATACATATCCGGAGATGCCGCGCCAAAACAGTGATAGTTTTTTTCCCGGATTTCAGTTGCTGGGCGAAGGACGTTGGGAAAGAATCTTCGCGGCCATGTATCAGGTAGCCAGAATTTTTATATGGCATTTTTATTATTAAAATCTTTATCTTTATAGCTTACATTTGCCTTGGTTTTTTTTATGTTTCCCTGGAAACGCGTTTGACCACAATCTTACCTGATGGAAAGTGACGATGTGGCCGAAGTGGGGCCGAAGGGACCTCAGTAGATGCCTATTCACATTGTCGTCTTTTTATATGCACAACGGGTTAGCACTTCACCTCAATCACACCTGATGTTAAGTGAAGCCGAAGGTAGAAGCGTACTGACGTATAAGCGTATCTTATTTAGGGAACTGGCAAACTTATCTCTGACAACCGGAATATAACAATTTTTTTTATGCACAATGGGTTGGTAGTTGACCTCAATCACACCTGATGTTAAGTGCAGATAAGGTCGAAGGTGGAAGCGTACTGGCCCGGAAACCTCAATACATTTGGGGGACTGGCTATCTTATCTCTGACAACCGGAACCTAAAAATGCTATTGCTAACAGCAAATAAATTAAATTACATTGTTTATTTATTTTCTCACCACAAATGACGCTTTACAAAGTGATTTTAGGACTAGGTAAGGTAGAACACATTTGTGGGAAGACTGGTGCCTGAAATGGAAGAACCAGAATTATAGGTCACCAAACATTGCTGCTTGGCGGCAGATTTAGATAAGATGGTGGTAGCTAGCCAGGCGGACATTTAAAATGCACTTCCACCAACCAAAACATGTACCCCGCTGGGGATCGAACCCGCGACCTCCGAAGCGTAAACCCAATGTTGTTTACATTGAGCCACGGAGGCGGTTTACAAGTGGGTTACAATGGTGGTACAAGGGAAGTTAGCAGGTACAATGCTTTGAACATTGCTGTTTGGTGGCATATTTACATAAGATGCTGGTAGCCAGGCGGATATCTAAAATGCCCTACCAGCAACCAAAATTCCGGCAGATAAAATAATAGAACGAACCCAACTCTTCCCGTGGATGTTGCAATAGGCAATGGGATTTTAAACCATAAAACATCTTATGTACATATGTAGACTTGCATATTTCTGTTCTCCTATATTTTAAAAGATGAACCGTGGATGTTGTTTCAAACACGATTCATTTCCACACACGGGAACGACCTCAATCGCACCTAATGTTAAGCGGAGATAATGGTGCCAATTCGGATGTACACCAACTAAACTAAAACCAGTTTTGGAGTGGTGCCGTCGCATCGTACTGTTCCAGGGAGAAAGAGACAGTATTACTTTAAAACTGGTTTTAGTTTAGTTGGTGTACATCCGAATTGACACCAATGCCAACTTATTTGAGGGATAAACAGGCAGAACAAATCAAGCTGGCCATTTAAAAACCACCAACCAAACCGAATCATATTCGAAAACTCGATTTTGTAAACATTAAGTTGTTTACATTAAGCAACTGAGTCAGTGTGATTCTGTTTGGGATATCTCTGACCACCCCATTTGAGATAAATATTGTAACGTAATAGATATAGGTATATGTTTGCATAATAAGTTAGTGATTTTTTTTGTATGGTTTTTGTAGAAAACTCCATTCATTCAATCTCTTTTTCAATGGTTGGCTGACAGCCAACAGGGAAGTTAGTTCAGACACCGCTGAGATTATATCGATAAGTCGATAAATCCCGTCGGGGTCACGTTTGCCGATAAGTCTACTCCAAAGAGAGCCCCTCGGTCCCACTGATAACTTTCACATTTCCTCCCAAGTGAGTTTTTGTAAAGGAAAAAACATCGATAGCAAGTCAATCAGCTCAACTAGCTATAGATTGATTTGGAAATTGACAAGATTAATGGTAACACTCCGCCTTCTCTCTAAAGTAAAGAAATTTAATTTATTAAAAGCGTTTACGCCTCGTGGCTTCCTTACACACTTTCAAGTTCGATATCTTTGAAATGATTAGGCCACAAGCGGGTCAAATGCGCAAGGTTAAGTCAGGTTGCGTCTTTTGGTTAGAGAGCGTGGGGCCGTGGCAGCTAGAAGCAAGCCGATTGGTTGAAAACCTTTCAGCACGTTTAGTAGAACTTTGTGATGACCTGATGGCAGGCAGCTACCTCCACCTTAGCATCGCCATTCAAATAGGGAATACCAAAACCCTATTGGTTTTGGGTACAACAGCGGAATCCGTAACAGAACATTGAAATAAAAATTTGCCTAAAACTGTGGTTCGAAAGATCGCAGTCCGATACTCTGTTGGTCGACACATTGCTTGCACGATAAACCATACAGCGACTCTTGTAACGGTTTTGGGGATGTGAGATGGTGCATGTGGCATCCCAAATCAATGTCCGTCCCAGTGACCATGGCACCAAAGTCACCCTGTCTGACCTCTTGCCATCTTAAGTATGATTCAAAAAAATGCATTACGGTATAAATGCGAGCGTAAAATGGGCGGGTACTACACTGCGACTATGTGCTACGTCGCGTTGTAGCGTCGCTACGAAGGTGCTACGCCAAGTTGCGTGGTACAAAGTAGAATTTCTTTTATATATTTTTTTATTCGGGACATCCTAGCTTATTACAGTGGGGTTTACCTAGCTACAGTGGGGGGAATGTGGTGGCTGGATGCCCCTGGTAGGTAGGACTCGCTTGATACATGATTCCAAGTAACATTTTTTGTTAAAATATTGATTAAGTAATATCCAATATTTATTTGCAAAAACAATGTATTTGTGTATTAATCAACCATTTAGTATTCATAATATTAGCCTAGTTTCTTAATGTGGAACTAGATGGCGCTGTGTATAAGGATATTTTATTTATTACCGCTTTATATCTAACAATATTGTTTTGTTCTGAAGTTATGATTGTACGAAATTACTAGCTATCCCGTGAATTACTTTATCCTGACTCAGGCTTTTTTGCGCAAAATTTTTTTTTTATTATTATTATTTTATTTATTTATTATTTTTTTATTTTATAAACAGAAATTTTCTGGTCTTTAAAGAAAGCGACATTTCGTTTTAGTTAAATTCGGTAATGACGACATATAAAATCCTTTCCCTTCATATGTCATTGATCTGGAACACATTTACACTACACACACAAATAACGTACAAAATTAACGCCAAAACACGCTTCGTGGATCGGAACGGCAGCGGAAAGCCTGTGCAAACAATCTGCGAAAATGTGCCAAGCAAATACAGAGAATAATTGGAAATTGTTGTGTTGTTCTTGCTGTGGACAAATCCGTTAGGGAATGGCTACTTCGTTTATCCTTCGACGCAATAAAGACTACAGTTTGTCGCATGTCAAAGATTTTGTGGCAATATTTAACAACGCGTGCCACGTTGATATTTCACCTAACCGCTTCACCGAAACGCGAAACCAGTTTTTAATAAAAAAAAAAAAAAACCTAGTGGAAGCATTCTTTGTAACGATACACCGGAAGTAGAATCGTTTGCACTATAACTTTAAATTAAAGTGTTCTTTTCAAATAACTCAATAAATAATGCCTATCTCAGGCATCAGTCTCCACAAATAATTTAACCTATGTATTCATTAAATAAACTATGTGGAGCCAAAAAAAATAAACAATTTTGTATTGTAAATATTGTATTGTAATTGAACCGCCAAAATTGGGAAAACAATCGACTCCAGTAAAGTTCGACTCTATATATAGGGTCTAACAAAATTAACCCGACAAACTTTGGCAATTGCACGTACATGACAATAAAGTAATATATTCATTAAAAACACGGGCCTTAAAAATTTTGTTTCCGAGTAAAAAAATTTAATGTAAGTGCAAATGAAAATACAAATTAACAGACTTACTTCATTTCGATTGTACTTTATTTTATCAATGAGCAAAAACAGGCAACGTTTATATGGAAGACGCCAAAAGACCAATCACAGCAAGTCGTTTCAAAGATACCGCGGCCCGTGTTTGCGTGTTGTGGCAAAGTACTTAGAGCGCGCGGTCATTAAGGTCCAACTCACAAAATTGACATTTCTAAATTTTATTTTTTGAATAAAATTGTTAACTTTATTGTTTTATTTTTAATTTTTTTCGTAATAGGTACATCCTATACAACGTTGGTCGGGTTAATTTTGTTAGACCTTATATACAATACAACACAATACAAATACACTTTATTGCACAACAGAAAAGAAAATACAGTTGCAGAAAAGTGGTAAGAATAGAATGTAAAATTTGGTGATCTTATCACTAAAAGCGATCTCTTCCATGCAACCTTTGGTTATAAGGACAGTACATTTAAAATAGATAGGTTGTGTGGTATTAAATAGGGATGCAGATACAAACTACGTGAATAGATTTCATATATTTACATACACATACTTACATAGATCGATAGACAAATAAACCTACTTAAACATAACATCATATATCCTGAGTGTATCATTTTAACCAAATTTATATGGCACATACATGCAAACGAATATAGAACTTGCTCGTTTTGAAGTCGGTTAAAAATGGACTCCGTGGGTTCGATTTGATGTCGGAATGGTTAGTGGCGGACATTTTAAAATTTTTATTAAATTATCAGATCCTAACCAAAATTATGTGGGACCACCGTCGTGATAAACGCTATCAACCAAAAAAATCGGTTAACTATTAACGAAATTATGAGTGAACATACATAAAAAAATACATACAGACCAAAATAGTACCTCCTCCTTTTTGAGAGACGATTAAATAAAAAAAAAATAGTTTATTGACCAGCCAAAGAAGATTACACTATATATAAAAGGCATTTTCTACGAGCCGCTCCAACGCAAACCCGCCCCCAGCCGGACCCCGTGCTAGGAATGAACCTGTGAGTACGGATAGTACAGTTGCTGACAAGTTCACTCGGAACGGACTTAACATATAAATACATTTTCTAGTAAGTAATCATTCTATAGCTAATAATTGAGTAACAAAACTGGCATTTTCAGTTCCCAAACTCTTAAATTAAAAGAGACATCCAAACACAAGTAGGATTCACAATAGACCTGTATGTAATAAAATCCAACAAATTGATTTTGGAAGTGGTATCTATTTGAAACTTTGCAAGTGTATTGTGGTAGGGTATTTTATATGTCCGCCTGGCTAGCTACCACCATCTTAGCTAAATCTGCCGCCAAGCAGCAATGTTAATAGCATTGTTGTGTTCCGGTTGTCAGAGAAAAGATAGCCAGTCCCCCAAATGTGTTGGGGTTTCCGGGTCAGTACGCTTCCACCTTCGACCTAATCTTCACTTAACATCAGGTGTGATTGAGGTCAAGTACCAACCCGTTATGCATTAAAAAAAAAGTATCTAATTCGGATGACAATACAATAATTTGGTACCATTGAGGTGATCTGATGATGAAGCCAGAAGATGAATAGTGGAACTCTTTAGTGGCTACTCTTAAAGTTTGGAACCTTTTGGTTTGTTTAGTGCATTATCACTCTTTGTGGCGATGATCCGAGGATGGAGCTGGAACTTCACAATAACTAGCATCAATTTTTTTTTATGTACGACGGGTTCGTACTTGACCTCAATCACACCTGATGTTAAGTGAAGATGAGGTCGAAGGTGGAATCGTACTGACCCGGAAACCCCAACACATTTAGTGGACTGGCTATCTTATCTCTGACAACCGGAACACAACAATGCTATTAACATTGCCTTAATTGCACTTCTTTATATTCAACAAATTTTCTAAAGTTTTGTACATTATGAAAATATTTTGTTGTTGTTATTTTAGATTGTAAGTAATGTAAAAGTTAGGGTATGATGAGGCTGGCATAATCATAGATCCTAAAGCCCCAAAAAATTCAATAATAAAAAACAAACAACAAATGCATTTCAACACTGAAAATTATTTCTATTTTTGTTTAATGACCTATTACAAAACCCAATAATATAGCCGCACGAGAGAAAGGGAGACGGGCTTTTTGCCAGGATCTCGGCGAGTGAAGTTGCATTTTTCTTTATAATTCTTATAATTTGTGCATTCTAACTTTTGAAGCTTAATAATGGCAGTATATTGTGCAGCAAACGTTAGTGATGGTGTAAATTAAAGTGCGTAACGGAACTTTCGGGTTCCCACAAGAAGCCGCCAAAATCTTTTGTAAAGCATTCTGCCACTTTACTGAAGAATGCCTTGACCGTGAATAGACTCTGTGTACGCCAAGTATACGACGAATTACTTGTTTTGACTGAGACTGACTTATAAACTGAAGAAATAAGAGAAATAAAATTTTTCACTCGAAACTGGCAGTAATGTCCCTCGACAGTGAGGTTGACTGGTTGCCATCCTCAAAAATAAGAAGAAAGGGAGACGGAAGAGTTGGTCCCGCCCGCGTCACTGCACCACAATAGCTGTTAATTGAGACGTATACAAACTCAAGTGGACATGAAAATGTTCTGACAGAATTTCAATTTCCTTCGTCGGAGCACAGAATAAATAATACATAGACGTGGTTACATTACATTTTAACTCCCGATGTAAAGAGGGCCGTTACTTACAAATTTTAAGCTTGTACATGTTTGTTTATGGCATTGTAGCGGCAAAACGACTGAAGCGATTTGAAAACGGGTTTTTATTTCCGAAAGCTTTGCAAAGTTATTCAAAATGCCGCTCCGGTAACTTCGTTTATCTCGGATAATACATTTCAGATAAAAACGCACGTTACACACGTGATGATCGAATTTCGTGGCTAATTTTTTTTTTAAATACGCTGGTAAAAGAACATACCGCTGGGGGAACGTTCCTCCGTTTTCCCGGGAACTTCATTAAATTAGGGACTTTAAGATTAACAAAAGAGAAATCGGTCGATTTATGCATCGATAACCGGAATATATTTAACTTTTTCATGGTAGGTACTTCACCTGTTTATTATTTTTATTTTTGATATTATATGCGTATAGAGATACACTCTAGAGTGCATCATTAGACAAACCTTCATTCACCAAATACATAAAGGTTTACCAAAAAAATAAGCATTAAAATCTTTGCACTATAACGTAAAACACTCGTCGAATTTATTTATTTATTTAGGAGAAGCCAACGGCGATACATTGTTGGTAAAATAAAGCATTGAATAGATGTATGTACAGCTATTACAGGCTTCTACATATTAACAAAAAAAATAAAAACTAAGTAACAGATATGCTTCCATATTGCATGTATGGTGGTATGATGTGTGTATATGTGTGGGTGTGTGTGTGTGTAGAGGGAGTGTATGATACGTGTTTGAATGACCAAAAAGATTTACACTTTAAATAGCATATTACATGTTATAATAAAAGGGTAAGGTATGAAGACATATTAGAGTAATTATAATATTATAATAATTATTAATATTATCGATATGTATATAAATATTCAGTCAATATGTCATTAACATAACCACTTAGTAATTGAATACAAAGAGTTTATTAGTTATCCTATCTTTAAAGTAGTCTTTAGAATTAATGAAGGGGTCAAAATCTGCAAAGTTACTGTTGTATTTTTTTGATATACGTGTAAATACTGAGTTTTGACTATAATTTGTTCGGCGTGAGGGCACGTGTAGCATAACCGTGTGCCGTGTGCGCTTACCAGGCGTGGGGTAACTAATATCTCAAACAATCGCCGGACAAAAAATATTGGAGTTCAATATGTCATACAAGAAAGCCATATCAAGAAGGTGACGCCGATCATTTAACGTGAGTAATTTGTGATGTTTGCAACTGACTTTATATTCTTTTAAGTACGTACGTGTGCGGTAGTTCAAAAATTTTAAAAACTTATACTGTATTTTTTCTATTTTATCTATATAAATATTATATCGAGGAGACCAGATGATACATCCATACTCCAAGATACTGCGTACGTAGGCAAAATAAATTGATTTTAAACAAGCTACATCAGTCAGCTTTCTTCAAGTCAGTAAAAACAAGTGCCGCAGCAAGTCGACGCAGCACAAACTTATCACAACCGACCTAATTGAAAAGTACCAAATCGCGTAGAGGGCGAGAGGAAAAACCGACCCTTCGAAATGGTCGGCCTAACGACCCGTGACATGCATCGAGTTAGCGACCTATCAAGATCGTTCGAAGGCATGGACATAGCGCTGGTGTAGATTTAGGATAAAACGTGAATTATAAACACATTTTCTATAATACAGCGTAGCGATAGCGCTGATTTCGACCAATCAATAACTAAGCACGAAAGATAGTATAAGATTAAGTTGTAGTCATAAATGTACGTACATAACGTCACGACCTTTATCCCAAATAAGGGTGGTCAGATATCCCAAATTAACGCGTTTTGGTTTAAGTTTAATGCTTTAAACAATATCCACGGTTCACTTTTCGAAATATACTGAAATACGTACGGGGAGTAAGTCCGTCGCCGTTGAAACTTGGAAGTCTACAGATGTTTTTTGTTGGATAGTCCCTTAGTCGACTTTCACTACATCCACGTGAAAAGACTAGTTGGTTCTATTCTATAACCCAGACGAAGGACGACAAACGATGAATACCATTTTATTTTATTTTTGATAGAACCTGAAACTCACTGGAACTGACTGCCTTATGTCAAACAACCGGAACATAACAATGCTATTAACAATGCAGCATGACATCACACTTGGATAAGTTGGTGGCACTCATTTAGAAATGCCCTACCACTAAACAAACTGCAAGCATTTATATCAACGTAAGATAAATGATATCATTTCTTGAATGTCAATTGAAATCTATTGGAAATAATAATAGGATTTATTGCATTTATCTGTCAGTCAGTATGTCCAAGGTACTACCGCTTCGGAAAGGGAAATCATCTGTGGTAAAAGAAGCGTCGCAGAATCATTGTAGTCCTTTTTTTTTAATGAAAATTATACAAGTAATAAAATTTTGTAATTTTTGGGAGTAGATACACCAAGTTTACAGTTTGACATTTAGATAATTTTGTAATAACCTGTTTTTCCAAAAGTTGTTTTGACAAAATATGATATTTAAATTATTTCTCAGATTATTGATAATCTCAGGTACACGGTTTAAAAGCGTATAGTGTCCCATAAATGACGTGTTAACTTTGCTTAGTCTGAACATAAGGGCATACAATTTGTCCTTATGGTTTATTTATTTGACACCAAGAAAACATTATAATTATTTACATAGGTATAAAAAATAAAAATTTGTCCTTATATCTCAAATTTAAGTTTGCTTGTCACTATTTTTCGTGAATTCAGTAATATTTCTTCGAGCGTACATAATATTCTCGTAAAGCCGACATGTATGCCATATAGGAAGTCTAAATCCGTTCATGTGTGTCCTATATAAATTTGGTAATCTTATGATGCATAGAGAATGGAGCCATAATGAAGTCAGTTGTTTTGACTACTAAACAAAGGCAATCAAACACAATTAGTGTAACAAGTTGATAAATAATAAATATCTTTGCACACACACAGCGCCATCTACATATATGTATATATTGGGTCTTTACCTATGAAATTGGAGTTTTTTTTTTTGTTAATCATATGTACCAATTCCTGCGATTTCAAAGCTATATCCAAATTTGTTTTTTATTTGTAAAATGGAATATTATTTCAAGGTTTCACATGAAATATTTTTTAATTTCTGGGCTAAATCACATAACAAAAAAATATTTGAACAGAGCTCTTTTCATGTGTTTCCCATAATCATTTCTTAGATTCGCTGAAACTTTTATAAAGCGGTTACTTTTAAAAATTAACGCTGCCTATACTTAACTTAATGTTATGCGATAATACACACAAAGTTTAGCTAAATTTGGATTTGCCGTTCCAAAAAAAAAAAACAAAATGTTTGTATGGAGAAGACAGTTAATGAAATTCTTCATACACAACGCCAATTTCATAGATAAGGACCTAATGTTATAAATAAAAACCATACATTTGTGACTACTTCCTAACCATATACTTATCTTTCGTGCTTAGTTGTTGATTGGTCGAACCACAGACTTCCACCTCCACAGCGTCATCTAGTTCCACACTAATCAACTAGGCTTGTGCGAGTATTATGGATACGACATGGTCGATATACTATAAAAATACATTTTCTTTTTGTAAATATACACATATTATTGAAAATATCCACATCTCAGGTTCGTATCCATCAAACAAACATATTCCTCTAGCAACATTCGAACTCGCGACTTTTTCGTATCAGTCAGGATTTCCAACACTACACCAAAGAAATCGTTAACTTATAAGTCATGGATACCTAGTTATATCTCTCTTTCTACATTAACACGACCCCAAACTCACTACCGTACGGCATACATAGTTAGGGTTGCCAGATGGTCGGGATTCGTCTGGATTCTCCCGACATTATTTCATATGATATCCAGACTCCCGATAAAATATAAATTGTCCCTACAAACTTTTAATATAATTTAAGCTGAGCTATTTGTTGGGTTGATACTTTGATATATTTTGTTTAAACTTTAGTCTTTACACTCCTCTCAAAATCAATGTTGGAGTCTGTAAAATCCAATGGAATATAAAAGTGGCAACGTAAACATTGATTACAGTGAGTTTGAATTATAAATTTCATTTATATCAAAAATTGTTAATGAAATATCTTTGAATAACCTGTTTATTAGAAGTCATTTTTTTAAACTTCATATTTATTGGACTACAAAATCTTACCCTTTTTAAAATTTGTCCAGATATTTTGGTTTTCCTCTCTGGCAACCCTACTTGTGGTCTTCTAACAACGTTGGGTTGAAACGAGGGATCAACGGACTTATGCGTCGATCCTTTTGGCACTAGGCAAACAATTCTGCTATATTAAGTGGCTTATGTGTTTTTACTTACAAAACAAACCATAACACATGAGCTCCAAAGACAAGCTTCAGTTTGAGTTTATTCGACTTATAGAGTCCGTGGTTTTATACTAACTAAAGACAGTAACTAAGTGCGATACTAAGTACGTACCCAGTCGCCAAACTTGGAGCTTCCTTGTAAATCGTATTACTTACGAGTAATTATGGGTATACCTTTGTGATTTTATGGACTGTATATAGATTAAAGAGGGTTCTTTGGGCGGTGAAAATAATATTTTCTCAAACATGCATGAAAATATTGTCATTACTTACGAAAAAAGAACACGCGAAGTATATAATTTACGGACAGCGAAAAATAAATCCATTGCAGGAGCGTTTTTTGAATTTGGAACATTACAACGCTCCAGCAATGTTGTATGAAACGGCGTGCTGGGGTTATTATATACTCTTTGATTGGATCTCTTTTATCATTCTTGGCATACCAAAATCTATTTGCTTAGTACAAATTGCGTTCACGTGGCTGTATGCGTAAATGCGTTTGCCTTTCGGCACAGATGATAAATAGAAAATCGGCGGCAAAGCTGAAAATTCGTATTGACTTGTTATTTAAATATTTATTATTTCCCTGCATTCTTTTGAGAAAAGCACTATATATGCCTCGGCGGAAATGGCAATTGCCTATTTCCCGGCCTTTGCCATAATGTACTATTTAATCTACTATAACAAACAAAACACTAAACTAATTAGTAAAAAATACAGACAAAAGGTAAAAAAATATAAAAGTAAAAAGTATACAATATTACTATAAAAAGGGTAAATACGGCACTTGCTGCTTTTTTACCGTTAGGAAAAAAATTGGGTACATTAGGGAAATGACCCGCCTCCACACCCTCCCACTGCAACTCCTGTAACCAGGATCAACAGCGGTACAATTGAACGTCGCCTACTGAAAGTAAGCGTGTCCCGAGAAAAGACTTTACGCTACCTTGGGCACAGATTACTAATAAGTTACTACCTTGGGCCCCAAATTTATTTAAGAAGAAGAAAAAGGGGTTTAAAGAAGGAAAAATAAAATTATTTCCTCCTTCCCCTTTACAAATGGGAGTGTAGCCAGAGAAAAGGAGAAAACCCTCGTATGAGGTTAAAATTAAATGGGTAAAGGGGACTGAGTGAGGCTCAGTCCCTAATGAGTATAGAATACACCACGGACGGCGCCAAGGGACGCAGTGAGTTCTTGGTAAGTAGCTAATCTACTTAGTGTAGTAATGCCAGTAATACGAATGGCAGAAAGACTTAAAAGCACGGAAGCTATCACGATTTGCAACCAGATCCCCGTAGTACACTGGATGGCTATTCGCATTTAATTTTGATAACATGAGTTTACGCTCCTCTGTCCATCTACATTAGGGAAGGGGTACATTAGGGAAGTGAAATAGAAATTATAGGCATAGGTAGTTGTTTTTTCAAAACCATTGCACGCGCCGGCCGTAAATTGATATGCGACTGGCGATGACTAACGCGACAGTCAGATGACATAAAGATTTATTCGGTGATGATTTTGAAAAAAAAAATATGCCAATATTTCACTTGCCTAATATGCCCAATTCTTTTCCTTGCTGTAAAAAATTCACCCGTTATAAACAATACAGGCTGAAATTTAATTAATTTTTACTGCTGACTCCACTCATGATTATGAACAATTTTCTACTTGAAATCATCGCCGAATTCCGCCAAAAAATTGTTGGACTAAAGGTGGTTACAGAACGGTTTAAACTTGTATCATCATATCAGCCGAACCACCTTTATTTGCTTTGCTTTGCTGGACAAAGGCCTCTCCCCAAAACACCCTGTTTGGTGTAGTGGTTAGAAACTCTGCTACTATACCAAATGGTCGCGGGTTCGAATCCCGCTAGGGGCATATGTTTGTATGATGAATACAGACTTGTGTTCCCGAGTTATGGATGTTTTTCATTACATGTATTTATTTACAAAAAAAATGTATTTGTGTAGTTTATCCACCGTCTGGTATCCATAACACAAGCCTATTACTGTCAACCTAGATGGCGCTGTGGTGCAAAGACATTTCTTATTATTATTTATTTGTGAATGGCTCTAATTTGCAGGTAAGGCAAAGATCGAGAGGGAGGGTAGCCACATAACCCTGGTTATGGATACCAGATCCATAACACAAGTCTAGAAGCTTACCTACTGTGGACCTAGATGGCGCTATGTGTTTGTTTAAAAAAAAACATCCTGGATCCAAGGATCCTGCGCTGCCCGCATCCAGCGGCTTCCCGCGATCTTTACCAACGAGTCCCCACGAGCCTGCCCACGCTGCGTCTTCCGGTGCGTTACTTTGTATGGATAATCGAAAATTTTTGATCGAATTCGACTATGGTTCATTAGAGAAAGTTGTTCGTAATCAAGAGTGGCGTCGCCAGTTGATGGGAATTACACGAATTCAAATTCACCCTGTATGAAATCATACAGCTTGCAGGACGGCTAATATGAATATTATATCAATGCGGTATGGGTTGCAGCTACCCAGCCAGGCTCAATTATTCAGTTTCAGTGACAGCGCTGCTCCTCTGCATCCGAACGATGTGGGTATAGATTGTGTCAGCTAGGAAACTATCTTAGGGGCCCTATTACTATCATGGAACTGTGACAAAGGTCTGATAGGAATGTGTCACTTGTTCTTTGATAAATGTAACAGTTTTTATCCCCCGACGAACAACGACAGATGCCGTGTTTAACGGCGTTGTGTGTGTATAAGTTTCCAATATTTGTTCGGTTGTGTCTCAGTAATGCGTGATCCCATTTTAGTGTGTTTTTTTTATATCAAATTCTTCTTTGATGAAAAACGGCTAAACCGTTTCTAAGATATTTAGCTTTTAACATGGTATTAACATATTTGGGTGATAATCACCAGTTTTCGGGGTTTTCCAAACTCAAAATATATTAGCGATAATAATATGGACTCCTGTTATCTGAAAATAAAGATATTTTATTTATTTAATTATAAAGAATGTTAAAAAAATTACAGGCAAATTTTTAAGGGTTGATTCAAGGTCGAGTCCTGTATACAGGAAAAACATTTGAAGAAATCCATTGTAAGTTATTAGGGAAAAAAGAAATATTTAAAAAAAAACGATACGATATGACATTACGATGCAGTTTTAATTCAAACGATGAACGAACGCGGTAATACTGAACTGTGCGAGCTAGCAGGCAGGCACTGTAGGTATCAACCGTGCGACGACATACCATAACCTGAGTACTGAATTAATAATTTAGATTATTTTTTTTTTATTCATTCATTGTTTGAATTAAAACTGCACCATAATGTTTTTTCTAAATATTTCGATCCTGAATCACTCCTTAAAGTTTGCCTGGTCCTTTTTTAACACTCTATATTTTTAAAATTAAAAAAAAAAAACTAGTAATGACTTAAATATTGACTGAATACATAATGATCAATGTGAACTCTTCCAACACTGTGACATAGACATACCAGCAGTAATGCTGCTCGTCTATAATAATATAATAATAATAATATATATGCTATGGGAACCAGACAACCCACAGCTAGAAATTTGTGGTATACTATATCGCAAGTTGTCATACTCCACTTCCACTGCAAGTTAAGATCGCAATCAAAATCAGCCCCATTTCTGCCACATAGGATTTCATGTAAATTCATCACTAAGAGAAGGAACAACTGTATAATTTAATCAATAGAATAAATTTAATCAATTTAATCAACTGTATACTTTGAATTACGAATCTTGGATCAATAAGTAACGAATTAAGCTGAAAATATCAACATTCAAGAGGCAAAGCCAACTGTTAGCTGGAAGCAGAATTCTCGGCAGGAAATTAAATAAGTTTTTCACAAGTTTCCTGTCAGAAGCAAATAAAACTGGGTGAAACAGTTTAACTGGAGTCATTAAAATGTGTAGGTATTATTCATTAATCTCCTAGTATAACTGGCGCCAATATAATTAATTTAATCTATCACAGCTCAGAAACCTAATCTGAATTTATTTGCTTTTGTCACTTTCCTTAATGAAATTAATTTTATTGAGTTTAATAAATGAGTCTCGACACTTAGGCTAAATTTTGATTAGACGTTACAAGCGTTGTCACATTGGCATTTTTTCAAACCGCTGAACGATTCAAGGTCAAGGGCAAACGTGCTATTCATCGATATATGTCGATACTTTGTAACCATGAGTGTGACGTTTTTGGTTCAGATTTGGTTTAGCTCATGTAAAAAATTGTATCGCGCTATTTTTTCTGAACTATTAAATCGTTGATACAAAAGTAAAACCAAACGCAAAACGTTTAGAGCTTACCACGAGATTAAAAGGTACTAGGCAAAGTTCCGTTCAATTGATTAGCGCGATACGGGCTGCTACATGCAGGACGTCTGGACGACTCACACACTTTTAATTTTTTTAAATAAATATGTGTCGCAATTCGGAATACTAATGACTATCAATGCTAATGTAATCAATTATTTATAATGATTGACTTTTAATAGACTTTTAGTATGGACCTAAAACCTGAATCAGCTGTTTTATAGAAAACTTTAATGATCTCTATGTGATTTTGCTATCAAGATGAGCCGTTAATTTTGTCATGCTCCACATTTTCATAAAAACTCTACGGGAAACTCAATCACATGCCTCGACTGTATGTGCCAAACTTTGATGGCGAAAATCGATTACATCTACGCAAGTATTTACATATGGCCCTATACCAAACCGTGTAGGTACGAATTCGATAACTTTTCCGGCAAAGTTCGCTATCGGGAGTTGTTTAATTAAAGGTGGCGTTGGAGGAATTTCATTACATTCCCGCGTTGCGTTCTGCTTCGCAACTTTGAAATTTGCAATATTCTGTAATTTTGCTTATTGTTGAAATTTTATTTAATCTACATTTTTATCTGTGCACGTTCGTTTCGGTCAGCGATTTAGAAAATGGGGACTTTTTATGGAATTTAATTATACGTTTCTCTGTTTTGTCGAAACACAAATTGTCACACTATATTTTAAAGCAACGCTTGATTTTCTTGTTTATGTTTCGCCCTTGTGAATAGCTCTGATTTCAGATGTTATTTTTATAATTCCAAACTAAGATAATTTGAATTTATAGATACAAACAACTTAGATGCTTATTAAAGATCTATATATGGATGATAAAATTTAGTGGGTTGCCATTATGTACGTTCAAATCAATCAGTACTAACATAATTGAGTACTTAGGCGCACAGTACGATTCAATTAAATGAAAGAGAGTATAAAAAGATAGGGACAAATGAATGTAAGAAAAATATATGCAAAAAACGCAGGCACTTAGCCTCTTAGGCCCCTTCCATTTCAGCAAGATCTAGGACAAATTTTTTATTTGTAAATGTGTGTTTTATTTATTTATTATTTTTTTATTTGTAAATGTGTATTTACTATTTCGTTTTTGTAAATATGTACAAAATTCTTTGTGTACTTACGGTATAAAATATGGTTACAAAATAATTTTAATGTTATGAAAACAAGTTGTTAACCTGAAATACAGTGAAATAGCGTCACTTATATATCCCAAATATTAAGTATTCCATAAATTCCAAGTTTAATGATTGATAGCATATTTACGGTTCACCTTACGAAATGGTGAATTTCTATTTTACTTGACGGGGGCGAGTCCATCACCCTTGAAACGCGTAGGTGGTGTCCCTGTGGTGGTGGTGGTTTTCTGGTGTCCCTCTTTGATGACACCCACGGTGAGAGACGAGTTGGATTTCAATTTCTTTTACATGCCTGAAAACACACGGTACTGCAATACAGTTAGCTATATATAAAAAAGTACCCAGGTTCTTAATTGCGCCTGAAATGAAATCATCACCTTCTTGCCCTAGTCCTAATTTATTTGGGGTCGGCACAGTTTTTCTTCCAATCTCCTTTATCAGCCGTTACCTCATCATACGCCCTTTTCGTTCAATCACCCTTCACACAATCCATTCATCTTTTCCGTGGTGTTCCTCTTCCTTTCCAATTATCGACATCCAAATTCATCAGTATCTTAGTAACATGCGTGGGCATTAAATGAAATAAGATGGATTATTAGGTAAGGTATACGCCGTATTTGTTACACGGGCGTTTATCAAAGTTTTTTTTAGAAAATTTGTCAGAGATTATTCCGCCTTACCATATGAACAGATATGTGACCGATTTTATTAATTTACATCTACTACTTTACTCTAGTTGCACAACAAGTATCACCTAAAGTTCCATAATAGGGAGAATGATACGGCCATGTTTAGCCCCGTATTTATAACTAGATCTTGAGAATGAATCTTGTTTTATTATCCAACAGATTCTCAAGCAACAACTTAAGGTCATCTCAATCTTGAGAACGCCTTGTTAATAAGAGCCTAAGGCCCGTATTAATAAACCAATCTTAATACAAGTCTTGAGGCTGTATCACCCCGAGATGCGTCTTAAGAAGTTGACGCTATCTCAAGCTCCGTGCTAATTTATAAACCAATCTTGAGGTCTACTCAGCTGAGATACTCAGCTATACTATACTCAGCTTAATATATTAACATTAGCATCGCAATATATTTACGAAAACTTAATGTATGTAAGAAAAAATATAGAATCGTTTAAGAAAAATAGTGATATACATAATGTTAATACCAGATATAAAAATAAACTTGCTGTTCATGCCAGCCATTTACACAAAGTCACTAAGTCATTTAAGGGGCAATGTATACGCTTTTATAATAAGGTTCCAGTGGACATTCAAAATTTACCTTTAAATAAATTCAAAACCATCATAAAACAGACATTATTTACCAAAGGCTATTATAAAATTTCTGACTATCTGGATGATAAGCAAGCATGGACATAGACCGCTCGGCGATATTCAGCCTAATTATACAATATAATATAATTGTAACCCAAACTTATTTAAAAGAGCAACCCTTGAGTTTCTTGCTCGTTCTTCTCTGGGGAATCTGCTTTGCGAATGAGCAAAAATGTCAATAATTTTAATATTAAGATAAAAAATGTGACGTTTTCAAGTGATAATCTTTATCCTACGAAATAAATATTTTTTGACTTTGACTTTGACTTTGAGATCACTTCTCAAGTATTCAGCTATACACACTTAGCCTCAGCGGCGAATGAATGATAGTCTTGAGTACTCCCAAGTGAGTACTGCTTGAGTAAGCACGCGCGTTTCAGGTCTCAAGTTAGGTATATTAATCAACACGTTTACTTGAGGCCAGTCACAAGACTGTTCTCAATCTTGAGAATGGTTTATTAATACGGGCCTAAGACACACTAATAACATTTATTTGCATAACAAATGGCTCGAATCCTTAAGAAAAATAGCGACGAGCCGAGAAAACAAAGGTGGAACGATAAAAATATTGTTTGTGAGAATGTTACAGGAACATAATCTTATCCACGTTGTTCGCTACATCCTCCAATACAAAAAGTAATAATAAAAAATAACTAAGTAATGCAACATTGTCAAATCCCCATTGTCTCGCTCGAGATAAATCGTCGACGGGAAAATGCTAGTTTTTGAATTATTGCTTTGTCGTCGGCTGGAAGCGACTGTAATAAATCGTGGTAGAAGAGCGGTCAAAAGTAAAGTACGCTTTCTACGGCAATGAAACCAGAATTCCCAACTTAGGGCTTTTGGCCCTGAATTTAGGGCGGGAATACCAATTGGGCTTAAACGGTGAAGGAAAACATCGTGAGGAAACCTGCATGCTTGAGAAATAAAAATTCTAAGGTATGTAAAGTCCTCAACCCGCATTGGGCCAGCGTGGTGGACTATGGCCCATACTCCCTCATTATACGAAGGAAGGCAGTGGGATGTTTACGGGCTGGTGATTATGACACCCAAAAATTCCGATAAGCACATAACACCCGTAGCTTAAATAAAAAAATACAATCAAATTTGGCACCTCCTCCCTTTTTGAAGTCAGCTAGAAAGTTACGATATTCAGAGTAGCGATATTCGGGGTCTTGTTATTTTTATGTTATGTTATGTTTACGTTATAACATCGAGCCTCATCGCTATCTTCGGTTTATGGGCTAAACGTTCAACCCTTTTATAAGATAAACGTGGAAAATTTACGACCCGATAGCGAAGTGCAATAACTACATACAACGACAATAATGTAAAGCATACAATTACCTAAACTGTCTTCAAAAATGCGTAGGCATTCAGCCCCAGTTTAAACGATTACGATATTGCAAGAATACCTTTGAAATATTATATGAAATCGCCTTCAATCCAATTTTTACGTGGATGTTGATATAAATATGTATTTGTATGTTATCTAGTATCCATAGTACAGCTTTGTTTAGTTTGGGACTAGATGATTGACGTTTAAGTGTTCGAAATATTCATCTTTTATTACGAATTATTTTATCCGGATGTATGTCAATAATGCGTGGTCAGATAGTCCATCGATCTTTCATTAATCAGATCAATAATGTTTTATTTTCATTGGTAAAATGTACACTTGAAAATGGTCACTTTTTCATGCTATAAGGGGTTCGGTATTTACAGTCCTCCTTTGAGAAGAATAAATGAAACTCAAAGGTTGTTATTTGTTATATGTTCAATAGGTATACTTTATTGTATTACTACAAATCAAAGAAATAACTTGACAATAGAGCGGCTACTTCCATGCATTTTTATCACTAAAGTAATCAGAGATTTCGACGACCGAACCCGCCTACGTTTTTAACTGCCTCCGTGGCTTAATGTAAAAAAAATGGGTTTACGATTCGGAGGTCGCGGGTTCGATCCCCCGCGGGGTACTTGTTTAAGTACTCGGTTTGGTTGGTGATAGGGCATTTTTTTAATGTCCGTCTGGCTAGCTACCACCATCTAATCTAAATCTGGCACCAAGCAGCAATGTTAATGGCGTTGTTGTGTTCCGGTTGTCAGAGATAAGATAGCCAGTCCCCCAAATGTGTTGGGGTTTCCGGGTCAGTACGCTTCCATCTTTGACCTCATTTTCACTTAACATCAGAAGTGATGGTCAAGGTTTCACAATCGCTAGTTATGCAACGCTAAATTCGAAAAATAGCGTTTGTTTTCATTGCATTCGTTAAAAAGAATAAATATAATAGAATTTAAAGGTCAGCGTGAATGCGTTAGTGATTGCGGGAGAATATTCACGGTCATTTATACTGCCGTTGTACCACTTAAAAATTTTTATGTTCAATCGGTAATCATTTGCCATTTAGCTCGCTTGCGTTCGTACTCTAAATTTGATACCACGTAAGCGTCTTCGAAGTCGATCGAGTTAGCATATTTTAGTAGACTTTTAGTAGACTTAGTAAAGTTAGTAAGTCATTCAGAGGTCAATGTGTGCGCTTCTACAACAAGGTTCCCATGGATATAAAGAATCTTCCGTTTAATAAACCTAGGCGGTTAAGTCATTTAGCCTGGAACAAAAAAAACGAAAATGTGGGTCATTTTGTATTAATCGACATTTATTTTCGTTAAAAATAGGAATATCGGAAAAAAACATTAATCAAAATATGAATAATGTGTAACAGAAACAGAAATTTCCTTTGCTTTGAAAAAATAATGCGATTTGCTAAAGTTATGATTTTTTTTCTGAAAATCGAAACTTTAAACTGCTCTGGTGTGAAGTTTCAAAAATGGCGGTTAATACAAATAGCCCGGAACCCGTCGATATATGTATATAATGTAAATATATTTTATTTGGTAGAAGTTGGAGAACACAATAGTATTTTTTGGAGGAGCAATCTTTACCCTATTGGTGGGATTGCTCTGATATAGAATGAAAAGTAAACTTGCAGTGTATCTCTACTGACGTAATGATACTCGCAACTATTTATCGCTTTGATTGCTGATAACTAATTTTGAAACTATTTATTTAATTTGTCATGTAAGTGAATTTTTGTTTTTATGAGAAATAATTATATCTCTAATCTCATATTTTTCAACATTTTTTATAACTAAAGTAGGGACCAAATAATCTTTAAAACAATTAGAATACTTTTATTTGGGGTTTAAAAAATATTATTACAATGTCATGGGCTGTGGGTCAATTTATTATCGAATCTAAAATTCTATGTATGAACATTCCCGACGACGCGCGGGGGCTCGGGCGCACTGCTGTGTGGAAGCCGCGAGGGGCGGTCATGCGCACTGCCGTGTGGAAGCCGCGCGGAGCGATCGGCGCACTGGCGTGTGGCGAAGCCGCGAGGGGGCGTGTGGCGAAGCCGCGAGGGGGCTTGGGCGCACAGCCGTGGGGAAGCCCTCTCGTCGCCTCTTAGCACAGTCGTAACGTTGTTTTTCTAAACCGAACGCCAGTGCGCCGAAGCCGCGTGGTCGCCTCGGGTGAGCACACGTGGGTAATGTCTAATTTTGGGTTAGCAGTCATCGTGTTAATAAATTGAACTTATATAAGACAAAAATTATGTAAAAAGGGATAATACTACAGACTACATTAATGATAGTAATCCATGGGATTAAACGGCTAGTCTACACGATATATAAAAATTGTTGTAACCTTTCCAGATTGTAAATGACTGATTGAAAAGAGACAAACCCTCTGAGTCTCTTGCTAGCTCTTCTCAGTAGTGGTCGCGTTCCGAGCTGGTGTTAGTTTAAAAAACAAATGACGTTCATAAGTGCATATTGTATTGCCTACATAAATAAATGATTTTCATTTCATTATATAATCTAGGGAGCTTGCGTGGTACCAAAAGCAATTTTTTTTTTTTTTATTAAAAACTCGTTTCGCGTTTGGCCACAATCTCACCTGATGGAAAGTGACGATGTAGCCGAAGATTTATCACGCGCACCCAGTAAATGCCTATTCACTCTAGACTTGAAGATGCTAAACGGACAAAGGTCATTGCCTATACCTATACAATAATTGGATGGATGGTTACTATAATTATAACAATGCCGTGATCGAACACTGCTTCTTAAAATACAAGAGCAATCTTAGTTTAAGGAGCAGAGCCCATTAATTTTACTTAAGTGTATTTGTTATGTACCTCCTAATTCTTTAATTCGCTGATTGTAACTTAGCCTAAGTTTGAGTCAATAAACTTTTTATTTATTTATTTATTTATTTACTTGACACACCCAACATCGTCAGACGTATTAGTAATAAGGATAAGGGGATAAACGTCTGATGGATAGACGAATCGAGTTACCATAATTTAATCTAGGGCGCTTGCGTGGTACCAAATTTAGAAATTTAGCGATCGAACGCAAGTGAGCTAAATGGACAAAGTCTCGATACACACACACATACACAATTCCGACAAACACTGAAGTGATTATAAACGTCTAACGGATATACGTATCTACCATAATATTAGGTCCTTACTTATGAAATTGGCGTTTTGTATGAAGAATTTCATTAAGACTGTTTTCTCCATACAAACATTTTTGAAATTTTTTAGCTAAACTTTGTGTGTATTATCGGATAATATTAAGTTAAATATAGGCAGTGTTAATTTTTAAAAGTAACCGCTTTATGAAAGTTTCTGCGAATCCAAGAAATAATATGGGAAGCTCATGAAAGAGCTGTGTTCAAGTTTTTTTTATTGTGTGATTTAGTGCAGACATTAAAAAATATTTCATGTGAAACCTTGAAAATATATTCTATTTTCCAAATAAAAAACAAATTTAGAAATGGCTATAGAATCGGAGGAGTTGGTACATTATGATTAACGAAGAAAAAAATCTCCAATTTCATAGGTAACCTAATATACTTATAAGGCGCTTATGTGTTACCGAATTTAGCAAACGAACGTAAGCGAGCTAAACGGCAATTATTAGAGAATAAGCTTTCCGCCCGCGACATCGTCCGCGTGGAAGATTTCGTCAAAAATTGGTTCAGGACAAGTTAGCCAATATGTTAATCCAAATTCCACAATTTAGACTTAGCAAGGTTAGCACATCCTTTGTGGGACACAGCATACGCTTTTACAATAAAATACCAGAACATGTATTGAGTTTAACAGAGCTGAAATTTAAACACCACATTAAAGAAACTCTGTGTAAGAAGGGTTATTACAGGATAGATGATTATTTAGGCGATAAGGACGTCTGGTGTTAGCTGGTCGTTATGTTAATTGCTATTGTTTTGTAATATGTTATATAAAATGTAATATTATTGTAAAGATGGAAACAAATTGAAAAGATGTGTTGTTGCGGAGTTTCTTGTCGCTTCTTCTCCCTAACCATAACACCTTGTGAAGCGATGTAGTTTTAAAAAAAAATAACATGTTGACTTTCAATGAGTGATATTTTTGTATCTTACATTTCATACAACAGTAACAAACATATACGAGTATACATACATACACACACACAAACTTTCGCATTTACAATATTAATTGGGATATTTTACGTGATACTGTATGTGTTGACAGTTGCTCCTATTTCACAATTCTTACGCCCAATAGCTCTTTTTAAGTTGCACGTTCCCTAAACCCGAGACATGGATTTACTGCAGCAATATTCGCTTTGCCTCACTAGGTAGGTACTACATCTAATCTGGAGCACCCTTTTAAATTTTAAACCAGACTAGAAACGAAACGATAAAGAAGTGTGTTACGTAAGGGCTTGTTTACAATGTGTACCTATTATATTCTTTTTCTTTAAAATACGATAGAATTTTCTCATAATTTTTCAATATAGCGCTAACAAAGCAGCACTTTAGTGCTATAGAGCATTCAAATTATAGGGAAATCCATACGTCCTCATCATTCTCCTTCTATCCTTCTTTGTATATATTATTGTTCTTTTATAGTATACCCACAGGCATTCCACTAATTTGAGGGCATTATGTAAAACTAAGACTTGTTGTACTCGTCCAAGGACATTTAAATTAGGAACAATCTTGTTCGCCGCAGAGCTACTATAAATAAAAAAAAAACATTGAAAAAAGTTGCACGCAGGACTTAAGACGAATTAAATAATAATAATAAATAAATATCTTTGCACATACACACAGCGCCATCTAGTTCTACACTAAGCAACACTAAGCAACTAAGCAACAACAACTTGTATGGTTGCTAAATTAAACAAATACATTTTTTTTTGAAAATAAATACTTATTATAAATGAAAACATCCATAACTCGGGTACTCATCACACAAACATTATGCCCCTAACGGGATTCGAACCGATTTTTTTAATGTTTGCTACTGTAGATATTAATGTAAACACTCGTTGATGGGCGTAAATAACTAAAAAAATCGCTTTCTGCTAGGTTAATAGTCTAAATGTAGCATAATATATTCCTGTAATATATATTATATAATAATGACAATGAAACGTGGACCTTGATGCTACACCATCCATTAACGTTAAAAGTGAGGTAAGCGGCACATGACGTGCCCGAATAATGGAATTTATACCTATCTTATTAAGCGAAATAAGGTCTGACAACTTTCTTTCGCGGCTACATTTTTCGGACAGCGTTTGTTATCTACATGAATATAGAATTATCGAAGTACAAGCGACTGTGAAGGGAAGTGAAGGTCACACAACCGAACTCCCGAAAAAGGAATGAATTAATATAGACTAGAAGATTCTACTCCGATATATTTTATACTAGCTTTCCGGCCGCAGCTTCGCCAGCATGGAAAAGCTTTATCGCGGTAATTTGTTTATCCCGCGAGAACTACTCCCTTTATCGGGATAAAAATTATCCTATATCTTATCCTTTATAGCAAGATTGAAATTAAAAGTTTTTTATATTTTCTTGTTGTTAACATACCTGCAGCCATTATCATAAAAATAATACAAAATTTTAAATTTTAAATTGATACATAATGATATATTTAATTCACATGATTGTTTAATATTTCATTGTTTAATATTAATTCATTCTATGTTACTGTTATTGCTTAGCTGACATAATTTATTCTGCTGTTTATTAAATTTCACGACTATTTTAACATGTCTACCATATTTGTATTCCGATTTGGCTGATCACAGATATCATATAAGTTAATGTTTTTTTTTTTTTTTTTTTTTTTATGCATAACGGGTTGCTACTTGACCTCAATCACACCTGATGTTAAGTGAAGATGAGGTCGAGGATGGAAGCGTACTGACCCGGAAACCCCAACACATTTGGGGGACTGGCTATCTTATGTCTGACAACCGGAACACGACAATGCTATTAACATTGCTGCTTGGCGGCAGATTTAGATAAGATGGTGGTAGCTAGCCAGGCGGACATTTAAAATGCCCTACCACCAACCAAACCGAGTACTTAAACATGTACCCCGCTGGGGATCGAACCCGCGACCTCGGAATCGTAAACCCAATGTTGTTTACATTGAGCCACGGAGGCGGTTAATGTATCATAACAACCTGTACACGTGTATCACAAATAAATAAATTATTGATTGAGTCTTTGATTAATGGCTTAATCCAGGGTATATTGTACCTAATACCGAATTTCATCTAAATCCGTTTCGCCGCGATTGAGCAATAAACAAATATACAAACATCCAAACTTTGCATTTATTTATTAGTTAGATACATACATAACGTCACGAAACCAGAAAGACCCCAAACTTAAGCTTTTCGGTGGGTCTTAGCCATGTTAGATGTATACCGGTTAAGCCGTTTTGAAGATGTTTAGTTTTTAATACAGTTCTTTGGTGTCTTTCAATAATAAATAAATATTTCGGACACTTACACCAATCATCTAGTCCCAAACTAAGCAAAGCTTGTGCTATGGGTACTAGATAACGGATAAACATACACAAATATTTATTTAAACATCCATGACTCGGGAATAAATGTTCGTATTCATCACACAAATATTTACTCCTCGCGGGATTTGAATCCGCAACGGACGGTTTCGCTGACAGGGTCACTACACCAAACGGTCGTCGACCATAGACGACACGACATCGACGATAATATAGTAGTCTTTCGAGTGTTTTCAATTTTTTTTTTATATCAAAGACTAAACTTGTCATTGCATGTTTGATGGGAATCGGTTAAATCGTTTCGAAGATATTTAGCTTTTAACATAGTTGGGTTGATCTATCTGGTTGAGATAACATTTTTTTTCGTCTGGGATTTGAATTTGTCCTGACGACCTGTTTGCTGGAGTGGTTAGAAACTGCTACTATACCAAATAGTTGCAGGTTCGAATCCCGCTAGGGACATATATTTGTATGATGAATACAGACATGTGTTCCCGAGTTATGGATGTTTTTCATTTATACATGTATTTATTTACAAAAAGAATGTATTTGTATAGTTTATCAACCATCTGGTATCCATAACACAAGCCTAGATGCTTACTGTGGACAGATGGCGCTGTGTGTTTGTGCAAAGACATTTATTATCAGTCCGTAAACATCCCACTGCAGGGATATAGACCTTCCCTCATACTATATATATCTTCGACCACATCGTCACTTTCCATCAGGTGAGATTGTGGTCAAACGCGAATCCAGTCAATCATAAAAAAAAAAATATATATATATAATTAATATTATTATAAAAAAAATATACATATTTGTAATGTTAGTCCACGCAGGCGAAGCCGCGGGGGGAAGCTAGTAGTTAATAATCGTTAGACTATCGCCCTGAAAACCCCTCATTCCAAAAATTTGGAAATAACTCGGATATATAATTTTTTGTCACTATTTGCTTTGGTAGCAACGCAGCCTTACCCTGTAGTGTAGGTACAATGTAGTCAGACATGTAAAACACTTGCATACAATGCAGAAGATTCGCAAACAAACTAGTTTGCATGTGAATGAAGCAGACATTGTGTGCATGTGCATCGTGTCTAGACGAGCTTCTAATTCTGAAAATG